>VXAV01010417.1:84501-102599 GCA_013399715.1 Alectura lathami
AGCTCGGGGGGGGGCCCGAGCGCGGGGCCGGCTCCGTGCCTCCAGCGGGGAGCGTGTGGAGCTGCTCGCGTCACGGTTGCGGCAGCGTGCCATTCCGCCCCGTTTTGGGGAGCCTCTGGGGAGAGCCCAGCTGTTCCCGAGGTGTTCTCACTCGTCGTAGACCTAAATTACGCACGAAGGAAGTTTCAGGCGTGCGTTGGAAAAATGGAAGGATGTTGAAAGGCGAGCTGCAGCATATGACACAGATAGTCAGCGACAGGACGAGAGGGAACGGTTTTAAACTAAAAGAGGGGAGATTTAGGTCAGATGTGAGGAGGAAATTCTTCACTCAGAGGACGGTGAGGCCCTGGCCCAGGCTGCCCAGAGCAGCTGTGGGTGCCCCATCCCTGGGGGTGCCCAAGGCCAGGCTGGGTGGGCCCTGGGCAGCCTGAGCTGGGGGGTGGCAGCCAGCCCACAGCAGGGGGTTGGAAGTGGGTGCCCTCCAACATCCCTTCCAGCCCCAACCACTCTGTGGTTCGATGATGCTGTGGTACGGGGTGGCACTCTGAAGTGCTGTACATGGGGAGCATGGCTGGCAGAGGTGGCCACCACTCCTGCACAGCAGGCCTGAGCGCCCCTCGCTGCTGATGGTGCATTAAAATAAGCAGCAAACGGGCAGGGAAAAACTGCAGCAATGTGGCAGGGAAAGCACGTTTGTGAGGAGGTCTCATTACTGTTCCGTTTTTGTGATGTAAAACTGTGAAGCTAAAAAGACAGCTTCTTACCATCTTTTTAAAGTGGAAAGTTTTGTTACTCATATCTGTCACAATTTTTAAATGCACAAATCTTAGCAGGCTTTCTAATGATGTATTTCGTTGAACAATATAGTTTGCCATAGCTTTTTTTTTTTTTTTTTTTTTTGCCTTCTGCTCTCAGCATCCCTACCTTTCTGAGAAGAGATGGTTTCTGCCTATCAATCTCTGTAACATGTCATTTCTTTTAATGTTCACTTCATGTTCTTACTGCTATGCTGAAAACTTTACACCAGGATTTTTCCGTGCCAGTAGTCTCCTTACCTGCCTCTGAAATGTTTCTGTTTCTTTGTTTATTGTTAAAGTAAACAAAGTATTTTAGCGGGAAGAGGCTGGGACAAGACAGGAAACTATGCCTTTGCGTTTTGTATACATACATATGTTCTTCTCACATCACCACTTGTCTGATTACGTCCTAGCTCTCAGCTTCATACTGAAGAGAGTATCTCAACTGATCTCTCTAAAACATTTTAGAGAGTATTGCTTCAGGTTTTGATCCGTGACTTTAATTTATTTGGTTTTGGTAAAAGGTTCGATAGACCATCCTCCTGTCGGACAAACACCGGAGTCCTTTTAAAATTTCTCCACATCTTCTTGTTTCTCCTAACCTTACTTTGCATCTCTCTTTTGTGTTGTTATTATGAATGTATTTATGATGAGGAACAAGAAGGATTTGACCAGCTCAGAGAGAACTAGTAAGAAGAACATGGAAAACATGACATGTCTTTCTATAGTTGAACCAGGAGTGAACAGTTGGGTATCTCTAACTGTTCCAACAAGTATGGTTTAGAACAAAAAACAACTATGATATTACACAGCCTTATGGAGTCCCGTATATGAAAGAGGATGGGGAAGAGGGAAGCAGTGATAAACCCTTTCCCTTAAAGACTTCTGCCAAAACATCTTCCAAAAGCTCAGCCTCACTTTAGTCTGCGTGAAAATCATACAGCAAGGCCTCTTGGAACACATTTCTGGGCACATGAAGGAGAAAAAGATGATCAGGAAGACCAGGGCCAGCAAGATCCTGGTCTATATGAGCAGGAGCACAGCCAGTGGGCTGAGAGAAGGGACTATACCTATCTCCTCAGCACTTAGCAGACTATGTCAGGAGTGTTGTAACCGGCTTTGGCCCCCAGCAGAGGAAGCACACTGACAAACTGGGGTCAATTCAGTGGAGAGCTACCAGGATGGCTGGGGGCTGGAGCACTTATCCTGTGAGGAGAAGGTGAATGAGCACAAGTTATTGAGCATTCAGAAGAGACATCTTCAGGAGAACCTCACAGCAGCTCCTTAGTATCTACAGAGAGGTTTTTGAGGAGACGGAGCAAGGCTCTGACAGCGGTGCACGCTGTGAGGACAGGAGGCAGCAGGCCTGACCTCAAACAGGAGGCCCTCAGTCCGGGTATGAGGAGACACCTTTCCACTGCAAAGGCAGTGAAGCTCCTGTGAACAACTCCTGCCTATGATCAGGGAAATACACGGAGCTGCCCCATGAGGACGTTGGAATTTGGTCCTGTTTCAAAAGCTTGAGGAAGTAATTAATATACCTTTTTATACAGGATGCGTTCAGCGAACAGTAATTCAAATACATTCAAATACATCACCGCGTTATCTACCGTGGTAGGATTTTCATGGAGTTTCCTTGCTAGAAGTTACCTGTGGAATGGCAGTTTGTGTTGTTAAGATGTAAACGACCATGTTAGATTTTGGCTATTTTTTTCATGTCTAACTCCTCAGATGCATATTTATATGCTGTAACACATAGGTGAGTGACCTATGTTTGTTGTGTTTAAATTTCCGTTCTTTCTGAGAAACCAGTCTAAACCTAAACCGTCCGATTGTCTCTGGCCATGTCTGTTTCCACATCTGCTGCCAGCAGCCACAGAATATGGTATCGTTTGAAGAACAGCTATTCTTTCCATTTCACATATATAACAAGGACACAGTCCTTGACAGCTGAGAAGAGCGAGGTGAGGAATTATTACCAGAGCAGTCACTTTGATAAATATGATAGCTCTCTAGAGGGACCTGATATCAGTTCCTGACTCAGAGCTTGGCGATCTTAACTGCAAAATTTCTGTTGCTTTTATATCTGCCGTCAGGGTCCTCATCCAAAAACAGAAGAATGATAAGATAGCTGGAAGCTGTTACAGCGCCTTTTTTTTTTTTTTTTTCTCTAAAGTTGTCCTTTATAAGAAGGGTATGTCCTGATATTTAAAAAAAAAAAAAAATGTTTTACCTAAACTATTTTTGAAGAAGAAACAGCAGTTTTTCTGACCCAAAGAGGATGGAGTTGTATGCAACTAGCACAACTGTCCATACTCTCACAATTGCAGGAACCTGTGCAGGGAAAGGAATAAAGGGAGTTGCCTGCTTCAGAAGGGTCAAAACACAAACCTAGCCAGACAAAACAGTCTGTCTGAGGTGGCTGGATCACAGCAAAGCATGGAAAATGGCTGCTGTTTGTCAAGGTCACACTGAAAATCACAGTCCTAGTACTGTTCATCGCCTGCAGTTCTGCTGGAACAGAATTATCACCAGTTTTAAGCAGCAGTGCACTCTTGGCAGCTCATTCTGGTAGAACTGTGCTAGGTTGGCTTGGTCAGGTTACCTGAGGGAGATAATTCTCCAGAAATCACAGGCAGCAGTCAACTTTGTATTCAGGTCTGCTCTGAAACTAGTTTCAGTGTCATTAACAGTCAAAGCACATTACAGGGAGAAAACATCTTGGTTCTGTATTCCCATGGATAATCATCCTGCAGCATTTTCAGTTTTGGAGATTTTGTGAAATACCAGCAAGTCTTCCATTCAGAACCAACATTCCCACATACTCTAGCATACTCTGGACTATAGATGAATAGGTGAAGAAGTAATTTCTATCTTTATGTTTTAATCATAAAATCTAGAGCTGATGGAGGCCAAAGGATCATCTTTGTCAAATGTTCCCCAGTGGATCTTCAAGTCTGTCTATATATATATATATATATGTATATATGAAGTAATGAGGAATCAGTCATGCCTCACAAACTATTTCAAAAGATCTACATAAACTTCCAAGTTGAGGTGAGTATGAGGGTTTTTTATTCATGCAGGAATTGTTGCTCCGTAGACTGACAACTGAAAGATGGAATAAACAGTTATGCCACTTCTTAGATTTACTTTCATTTTTTGATTAAAGAAGTGCTACACAGATGAAAACAGGTAACATTTTAAAAACATCCATCTTCTATGTTTTACAACATTAGCAAAAATGTCAAAATGCCTCTGCAAGCACCTTTTAGTTGGGTTTATAGTCAAGTAAACATTTTGAATTATTTAGTATGCTACAACACCATTAAACTCCAGTGACAAAACTCTAGGGCCAGCCGTACACTCGCATCTTCATTTTTCTAAGTCTCTTGGCTTGGTAGAGGTGTATTCTGTAAATTGTTCAAGCTTTACGCCTTGATCTCCTGAACCTTCTGTATTCTCATTCATATGCATATCTCTGCATATCTTATGAGAGGAAATATTTCAACATGTAGAAGGCCTTTGATACAACTGGGAATTGCAGGTTCTGGTACATTACCCCCATTTTATGAATAGGGTTAGGCAAGTTTGATGTTCTGTTAATATCGCATCATATTTTTATCCTTTAAGTAATAAATTATATCAGTGCTTTCTTGAGAGTCAGTACAATGAAATCCAGTTACACAACTCTTATATGAAGCAATTTGTTCGTGTTTCATGAAGCAAAACTGTGAGCAAGCTTCAAAGAACTGACAATAAATAATCAGGGCAGCGGCAGGCACAGAGAAGATCTTACAAATGTGTTTGACGGCAGAGAGAGTCAAGACTGTTAGTCCTTCCTGTGGCTGAGACTGTTGCTGAAGCAGTAGACCAAACACAGCAACCTAAAACAGGTAGAAGGAGCTTCTTGAAAGGAGGGAACTTTCTTGGCTTTCCCATTTCATGGTTTATTGGGACAGACTCAAACACCTTCTTCCACTCACGGAACGGCGTTGGGAAACATTAGCTTCCCAAGGTTCAGAATTGCTTGACAAATTTCTGTTTCTCTGTAGAGTTTTTGTTACATGTTGCTGAGGTGTGGAGTCCAATGGCATGCCTATCTGGCAGCAGAGTTGTGAGTAAAAGTCCTTCTGAGCTTAGCTAGACCTGTTGTATTGCAGACTCTGCATACTTTCAGTTGGTGATGTCTGAAACAAAAGCAAATCCTGACGTTAATTTAAATGAGACAGCAATTTTAATGCTGTCTGAGGACACTGACATTTTCTGCCCGCATTCATCTCACGGGTAACTCACCAGGCCCCAGATGTGAGATTTGCCCAGAACTAACAAATGAAGGGATCAGGAAGATATTACCTGATGTTTGTGCACTCTACAGATTGCAATGGAAAGCAAAATGGAAGATGCAGCTTCTCAGACCTACACCAGAAACACTAGAAAGAACTACCAGTACACAGCTAGCATCTAATTAGCTTTATTTTTGCTTTGTGGTAGCTGTACATCCTACTTCCTGACAAGAACTTCTTTAAGACATTTATACTGCCCACACTAGAAAGAAATCAAAAGCACAAACTTTGTTTAAAAGCACCAACTGTCCAACTGAGTAAAAAAAAAAAAAAAGCACAGTTGTGGAAAGACCACACAAAGTTCTGTCTCAGTTTCAATTCACACTGGTAAGATAGCTGGTATGGGTTTCAATTTTTGCTTTGGTATTTTTTGTGGCCAAACTAAGACAGTACAGCTTTTCAGGTAAATGTTAAAATAAATACACATGTGTGTGCAGAAAGGACTGCAGAACTTGTGCCATACTTTAGCATTTACATTTCTTGCTTTTTCAGGAACATCTCTGGTTCTACTTAAAAAAAACCTGAGACTTCTAAATGACAAGATATATCAGAAAGAAAAGGCATTTAACAACATAGAAAGGTCAAGAGGCTAAAGCTTTATTCCCAGTCCCCTAGCAAATGTGATGATCCTACAAGCAAGGCATTTGTGCTACAGATACACTAATTTTTAACAATTAATAGCTTGTTTTCAGCTCTGTTTAGAATACATACTAATGCAAATAACTTCATGACAAAGGACATAAGGGATTTGTGCAGAGTTAAGCAATCTCTCCTCTGGAAAACAAAACAAAACAACCTCACATTTAATTTATTGTGAAGGATTGTTAGTTGAATTTATTTAAACATGTTTTGTCTCTGGACCTAGGGAACACGTAAGCAATTTTTATGAATGGAGTAGCTAACAGTGCATTTTGAACTGCAGAATATGCAAAAACACCCACGTGGAATAACAGCTTGCCATTTCTGTTTGGTAAGAGTTGTGAATCCAATAGGAACAGGAAAATAAACATGTTTTGCTTTGAATGTAGTTTTTCTGAGATCAGCTGTGAGGATTCTCTGTAGCTGATAATAGTCTTTCAAATTGTAAAACACTCTAGATTGCCCAACACGAGTGTTCATTATGCTGGCTGGTAAATTATTTTCTTATTATAACTTAGAGATTCTCTATCAAAGATTCACCCATTCAATAACAGATATGGAATATTTTTTAGCAGACCGAGGCTGTCTTCCCCCTTTTTCATCCATTTTGCATATCCTCCTTTAGGTTCCTCAATGAGTCTCACTAAGATGAGTTCTGCATAGTGCAGTCCAGGGTTGATTTATAGTAAAATATATAGTATGACCCTTAGCAATAATTTGTTTTCTGTTTATTTCATTTAAAAATTTAGGATAGGAGAGGTCTCTGGAGGTCTGATGCTCATAGCAGAGGAAATCTCAAGTTAGATTCAGCTTCAGAGTTAGAGCAGTTTCCTGCCTTCTCAAAACAGGGCTGTTAACCTGCTCTGTCACCTTGTCATGTAGACAGAACTTTACAATACATGACTCAGTTCAGGATTTTGGGAAGAGTGGGAATTTCCCAATCTATGCTGGAGGTAAAACAAAAACCTCCTTGAGTGCTCTGTGGCAGCTGGAAAGGGCCAGCAGGTGATCTCAAGGCTATCAGCGTTCAGGAAAATTTAACATTTCAAGATGCCAAGAGGACTGTTGCAGTGGTTAGAAATACTCCAGTGCCAGAATCTGGCTTCGGTGCTTCATACAGTATCTCTGGTTCCTGCTGTACCACTCCCACGGCAGACTGCTCATTCGCTTTTCAGACATGAAATTCCCACTTTCTGCCTCACTGCTGCTCCCCTGGCTTGTGCCTTGTAATCAGTGGTATTGTGACAGTGACACTCGACTCTGCTACTGGGGATGTTCCTAAGTTCCCCAGCAGCTGCTCCTGCTCCAGCAGATCTCCAGTGAGTGCCCTGGACCATCACCATGCCTCACTCTGGTGAGGTTTCCATGTAGAATGTTTGAGATCCTGTCCTTGTCCTTGCACAAAACGGCCTTTCGAGTAGGAGTGGTGAGCCTGAGACAAGCTGTCTGACCGTGTCTGACCTGGCACTCAGAAAGAGGTTTTTCTAGTGAAGGCTGGCGAAATGGCAAAGTCAGCCCCATCTAAAGTCATGCCAAAGCTCAGTTAGAGCTGAAGATGGCCAGTACCATGCGGGACAACACAAAGGTGTTTTTAACATATGTTAACAGCAAAAGAAGGACCAGAGATAACATTGGTGTGTTACTCGATGAGGATGGCCTACAGCTCCCTCCCAGGGGAGCGGAGGGGCAGGCGCTGAGTTCTGCTCTCTGGCGACAGCGACAGGGCCTGAGGGAACAACATGGAGCTGCGTCAGGGGAGGGTCAGGCTGGGGGTTAGGAAAAGGCTCCGCACCAGGGGTTGGTGGGCATGGAGCAGGCTCCCCAGGGCCGTGGGCACGGCCCCGAGCTGCCAGAGCTCAAGGAGCGTTTGGACACTGCTCTCAGACACAGGGTTTGGCTTTGGGTGGTCGTCTGTGAGGACAGCGGTTGGACTCAGTCATCCTTGTAGGTTCCTTGCAACTTGGGATATTCTGTGATTCTGTGATCCCAAGTGTTTCAAAGGTGAAAGACACATTTTAAAGTTTGCTGAAGTTTGGCAATTTAATCCTAAACTATTTTCATATGGAAAAACAAAACAAAAAACAAACCTTCAACATCTTCTTTCATTGTGTTAGCATTAGATTCAGGTTGAGAAGGTAGACTTCAGGGTGAGATTCTAGGGTGGCTGACCTGTAGGTGTAGCCAGAGGAGAGAGAACGTGAAAATTCAGGTTGTCATTTCAAGGCATAGCAAATACTCCTCTGTTAACTTCCATCTGAATGCTTAATCCAGAACTAAGGTTCTGCGGCTTAAGTGAGTTTTCTTTGCAAATGCACAAAGCTAAATACTGCCAGTGTAATTTTCATTGTGGAAAAATATCATCCAGATGGGACTCAGGTCTGGAACAGCCCTGTTGAGTCGTTACCCTCCTAGTAACATATTTACTAATTCTCCAATATGAAGTGCTTTCAGGAACTGGACATTTAAATGTGGCTTAGCCTTGATAAGTATTGAAAACACCAAAGAATTAAATCTGGCTATGCACAGCGAACATGATCAAAATACCTCATTGTCTAGTAAATAGCCCACAATAAATTTTCAGTGGCTTTGGTCAGTTAAGATACTGCATCAAGGTGAATGGGATTTCACCGTTGGAAATGAAACATTCAGTGCCTGGTAGCACTCAAGTTAACTTTTCATAGTAAGTCCCATTGGATTTGTTGCTTTTGGCACAATCACAGTTTTGATTAAGGTCTGCAGTAAATGAGTCAGTCTGTTCACTGAACGAGAGAACAACAATGGAGGTATTATTTGCCCACAGAGCGGTAGTACAGGATTGTTCACTGTGATGGCATCTAAATGTTGTGCTGAGAAATAGGATAAAAAGAAGAGAACCACCAACCTCTGTCTTCTTCAGTTTGTTATTCTCTGCTGCTACGTCCTGTGGGTTAGTGCAACAACTGGAGGAGTCCTTAATGAAGAATTAATTGTTTGGAAAGATTTGAACTACTTGCAAACAAGTCAGTATTTAAATCAAAATTGTATTGCAGTGCCTGGTGTGAGATGTAATTTTGCTCTGTGCTCCCGCTCTTGCTAGGGAGTCAGCATATATACTTCATCCCAACTACCGTAACAGGAGCAGTCTAGTCTAGTCGAGAGGCCTTGGAAGAAGCTTAACAGAAGATTCTTGAATTGTGGCTGTTGTTTTTTATCAAGAATGCTGACCTTCTGCAGGAAAATTGAGAAATACAAAAGCAAAGTACTAGTGCAGAGATTTGGGAAAAAATAGGCAATATCCCACTCTTCATTGAAAAGTAGTTAGGAACAGTTAATCAGTCATGCTCAGGCATAAAGAGTAAAATGTCACCATAAACTAAACCTACCATTAGAGTGCAGCAGAGGAATTTCTAATGTTTTCCTCTGCATCATTAACTTTCTGTGAGCAAAGCATGCATACATAGACAGTATAAAATATCAACCACTCTTCAAGAAGCATGTTCTCTGTTGCTTTCTTCAACATGCTGGTTGTTCTTCACAGCTGTGATTTTTTATTTTTGGCACAGATGTAAAATAGTTAATTTCAAAGTGACAGAAGACCATTCCCATTTTCAGTCTGGGGAAATTATTGAAATATATCAGAAGTTCCTTCCACATGAAGATGGAAGAGGAGAATAAAAGGAGAAAAAGAAAGAAAGGTGGAAAATGATAAATTGCAGGTTGAAAACATGGTTTTCTATCATCCTCCATACTTTAGAGAGATTTGTTAGATTTATTTCTGGATGCTTCATTTTCCTCCTCTTCCATCTCCATATATATATAGGATGCAGAAAAGCAAGCCTCAGCTCCTAGCATTTCCTGGCTCTGCTTCCATCTGTTCTGGAAGAAAAGTTTTAGTGCAGCCTTCTGCTGAGACTGAATAAGTGGTCTGATAGTAAAAACTATACTTCGCAAATGAGGCCTAAATAGTTAGGTGGATTAAATATGCACATAGATGAATGACACCTTGGAAAAGAGAAATATTTCCTGATGCTGTCTTTGTATCTTTCATTAATAAAGTAGTAACCTTTATTTGTTGTTAGAACAAGGCTTTAAATACTCCATTTTGGTACAAGTATTATCCACAGTGATCCCAGAGGAAAAATGTTAACGTAGAGTCTTCACTAAAGTAAAAAGACATATCCAGATGTTTTTTCCCCTCAGAAATTAGCAACCAGGGATATACAAAAAAGAACACTGTCCTTTCCACTTACCAAAGTCTGGTGCAGTCTGAGTAGTGCTGGTGTGCCGAAACCCTGGGAAGGACAGCTCTCTTCCTCCTGATTTATTCCTCAAGCGCCCTTCACCTCCCAAAGGCTTACAGTAAATTTTGCACACTATTTTACAACTTGAGACCCTCACTGCAGGGGAAAAGTATTGTTTTAGCAGTCTATGAAAGTGAAAAGTGACAGCGTGCCTCAGCTGGCCCAAATCACAACAGCTGTCCTGAAAGCTGTGCTGCTACAGCAGTGTGGATCTGGTCAAGACCAATTCCAGACCTTAAGTTCTCAGTCAATGCAAAACTAGTTCAATATTTGCCAAGTGAGTTACTCATTTGTGGCTAGTATATTAACACTTGCAGAATCTGTCTAGAAGTTTATCCTTTTGTCTTTGATAATAGTGTGATTTGTTTATGAATGTTTTCTGGCTCATTTTGCTACCAGTGACTGTCATGAATTTCAACACATTTTCTTTTTGACCTAGTTTCCTCTTTTTCTAACCAGTTTTTATTCTCAGAGCGTTCCTTGTGACTTGCTGTCACACTTTTCATTTGGAGGACTGTTATGTGATGCTTATTTTCTATACAATCTTAAAGCAATTGACTTCAAAATTACCTTAATTAAATTGCGAATGACCCTGAAATCATCCTTGTGTTCTACATAAGAGCTTCACACTTCACATCAAACTGCTTTTACGTAATTTCCACCAGTGATAGCTTTAAAGCTTCCATCCCAGATGATTCAGAGCACTGCAGCAGTGATGCTTAATTCATCCAACAAATTTATATCTTATGTTAATGCTTCTCTGTGAAGCAGAAATTATTCTGAAATTTGAGATGACGCCATCACCTCGATTTGTAATAATTATCTCAGTTGCACTCAAGTGAGCGTAACAATGACAACCAGCTCCCTGTGTTAACTCACAGAATGCTTTGTGGAATTCACAAGGCAGAATCAGCAATTCAGCTCGTTCCAGCAATACAGAAAAAACGTTTAGTGGAACGTCCAGATGCACACAAACACGGGCCAATACACTGTTTAAGACTTGAGACCTCACAGGTTTCAGCTGCATTCCTGCAACTACAGACATGAATGTTCCCTTTTCTCCCTAACTTTGGGAGTAACTGATATTTCGAAACCACTGTTTCTCAAAAGGAAAAGGCACATGATT
This sequence comes from Alectura lathami, assembly GCA_013399715.1. Classification (NCBI taxonomy): domain Eukaryota; kingdom Metazoa; phylum Chordata; class Aves; order Galliformes; family Megapodiidae; genus Alectura; species Alectura lathami. The sequence continues at coordinate 95,690 of VXAV01010417.1, forward strand.
TTTTAAGCCAGTATGTTTATATTCACTTGTGAACACAGCAGATCACCTAGGCGACTACACAGCTCTTGCAGGCAGTTCGGTAAGTACCAATTAGTCCTAACCAAGAATTTGCTTGCATATACATCTCATCACCAAGTCCAAAAAAAGAAATTGTTCCCACGTTGCAGCAAAAATATAAATTAAAGCATAGGCTGTGTTATTGTTTCTCCTTCTTATTCTTATAAGAAGTCTTGCAGTTATCTAAGTGGATTAACTCCCAAATTTTGAGCTAGGAAAACAAAATCATAAGCAACCTTAAAAGAGAGAGAACTCACTGGAATAGCCCCTGCAGAAGTGCAAAGCCTGTCTACCCTGTTTGGGGTAGAATATTAATGAATTTGTAATGGCTTCCACATATCCTAAACTGATTTCTCCAGGAAGGGCACCAGCAATCCAGAGTTCCACTCACTCATCAGTAAACTCAGTTGTTTTCCAGTCATGCAAGTTGTAAGTCCTTGGCCAGAAGTCCTCTCTGTTTTAAAGTATTACATTATTATTTTTACACAAGTGCAAGGCATTTCAGGAACCCAGTCAAAGTTTTACAAAAAGTATTTCTGCAAACATCTTCATCTAATGTATCTGTTTTGATGGGATGGAGATAAGATTAATGTGACATACATCATCCTCGCTGTTTATATGTCCTGAGGCCAAGCATCTAAAGTAAAGCCCATCTGCCCGTCCCTACAAGACTTGCCCAAAGTGTTGAACATCAGCAGAACACATCATGTCTGAGTTTAAACTCATGCCGAGGAATCCATCCTATAAACACATGCGTGCTTCACCACATAGCTGCAAATAATCAAGAACATGCATATTTACAAGAGTACAAACATCCACCCAGATTTAGCACCAAGTTCCACTGCAATACTCTGAGTATATGGAGAATTAGGGCCAAGGCAGTGCGAATTTATAAAAATGACATCTTCCAAAACAGGACAGTTTAAAACAGCCTTAATACTAACCAATTTGCTGGCTGGGGTGTGTGTGTGTGTGTGTGTGTGTGTAAGAAAGCTAACACAGAACGAATCTGGCCTTTTCTTTCTCTTACTACATGGCTCCCACAGTACTCTATTTAATGGCAATGACTAGCTTAATCAGAGCCACATCTCGGGGATGGTTTGGTAGCTGAATGACATTTAACTATCTACACACAGCAGCCATTTGGACCGAAGGCTTAGTGATTGTGTGAAAATTCCCTAGGCTGTGCACAAAGTAGAAACAGCTGAGACTGGTCACATAACATGTCCAGCTTGTGCTCTAGAGAGTCTTTCCCCTAGCAGCTTTCTGCACAGCTGTATCCCCCTACATCCCCTTTCAGCTAATCAGGTACGTAACATTTCATGTCACTGTCCTGAGCTCAGCAAGGGAGCTTCAGTGCAACTGCAAGACAAACTAAAACCAGCGCAGATCCAGCCTAACCGTGCGCAAGGGTAGTCTACCTTGCACATACACCAACATTTAAAATAACAAGTACTTTGAGAAGGGGTTGTTTGCTATTGAGTGTGCCAAGAATCTAGTCCAGGTTAAAGTCCAGCAAAGACTTCAGCATTTACTGCAAGTTGTGTCATCACTCTTAACAGAGAGAGAAACTGCCTTTGTACTTACACAGCGTCAGGGTTTTTTTTTCTGTTGTTCTGTTGTTCTGTCAGTACCGGGACTATAAGATCATCCAAGGTTATCCACTTCTGAAGAAACTCTGCAAAAGTAATACGCAGAATCCGGTTTTGACAGCATAGCGCTGGCAGTCAGGTGACAGCAATTTTACCTGTTTCAGTCTCAAGTTATGTTTTGATTTTGGGTACATAGTCCCTTTCTCACCTCCTTTTTCTGCAGTTCACGTGTCAGGGTCGAACAAGTGTTTTTATTCTGCAAGAGTACTGAGGGAGTTCTTTGACATTCCACCTATGAACTTTAGCTGGGAAGTAAAATCGGAATCTGAACTCCATGTCACTGCCCTCGTAAATGACGCGAAGCCTCTGTGAAACCCCACTTAACCAGCAGATGGCAGAAGTTAAATATTTGTTTTGATACTGAAAGTGGTATCAGCGAGCATTTACTGCAGTTACATGAATTCAGGAGTCATTTAAAGAGAGGTATTCAAGAAAATTAGTGCTGAAACCAGAAGCAAATTATAATGTATTTATTAAAATATGGTGACCATGAAGTTTCCTTTAGAGGATGCACAATCATTCAATTACAAATAGAGAAGCAGCAGGCCCTCACTTATTTAAATTACCAGAACACAGTTCGGTATTTCTAACCAGATTTCTGAGGGACTCTAGGTTCTCTGTTTTCTGACTTATACCACCATTGCACAGCAACAAATTCAAACAGATTAAAATGACAGATGACACAAATATGAGTTGAGTGAGTGAGTTCCTTTGTAAGCTGCCAAAAACCACTCTGTTCTCCTGGTACTCAGGACAATCTGTAGGACATAACCTGCAAGCTTTTGCCTCAACAGCTCCCAAGCTCTGGTTCACAGATGGCTTCCCAGAGTGCAGCCCTTCTAGTGACCACTGGATTTGTTTGAAAATATTAACTCACATGACGTTCCGCAGAACTTAGTATGTAATGTGATGTACCCTTAGGTGCTGCTTGGGAAAAAACACAGCACTCTAGAGTAAACCTCTTTCATACATTTCATTATCCTACAGAAGGCCGGGAAAAGCTGGAGGACACATGCAGTTTGTGCTACTGAGAGACGCTTCTTCCAGATGGCTGTGCTGAAAGGCCAACACCTCTGGGCCCCCCAGGCTCTAATTTACTGTCTCCCTTATCCCAGGCTTAGCCTACTTTGAAACAGGTGGCAGCAGTCAGAGGATTGTTGCAGCATCAGTGATCAGCTGAGGCAGTGGGTGGGATTAGGACAACAGAGAAATCTGCTAAATGCTTTGTGCTCAGGCTTCTAGACTGTAATGAGTTGAAAGATGCTGCTTGGGAATCCCACGTATTTGTAATTTCTTGATAGGATAAGAACCAGTGAGATAAGTTTACAGGTGTGACAATGAAGTCATGGAACCAGAGTGGTTTGCGTTGGAAGAGACCTTAAGGACCATCCAGTTCCAAACCCCTGCTGTGGGCAGGAACACCTCCCACCAGACCAGGTTGCTCAGAGCCCCATCCACTGCGGCCCTGAACACCTCCAGGGATGGAGCATCCACAGCTTCTCTGGGCAGCCTGTTCCAGTGCCTCACCACTCTCATAGGAAAGAATTTCTTTCCTAATGTCTAATCTAAAGTTCCCCTCACTGAGTTTAAAAATATTCCCTCTTGTCCTATCACTACACTTCCTGATCTCGAGTCCCTCCCCAGCTCTCCTGTAGGCCCCACTTAGGTACTGGAAGGCTGCAATTAGGTCCCACCAGAGCCTTCTCTTCTCTAGGCTGAACAACCCCAATTCTTTCAGCCTGTCTTTACAGGAGTGGTGCTCCAGGTCCTCCTATCATCCTCTAGACCCACTCTAACAATCTATGTCTTTGTTATGTTGTAGGCTCCAGAGCTGAACACTACTCCAGGCTGGATCTCATGAGAGCAGAGGGCCAGAATCTCTTCCCTTGCCCGGCTAGCCACCCCACTTTGGATGTATCCAGTACACAGCTGGCTTTCTCTACTGTAAGTGCATGTTGCCAGCTCAGGTTTTTTTCTACCAGTCCACCAAGTCAGGAACTGAACAGACATAGAATCGCAGAATCGTATGAGGCAGAATCGTATGAGTTGGAAGGGACCCTTAAAGCCCATCCAGTCCAACTCCCCTGCAGTGCACAGGGACACCCACAGCTGGGTCAGGTTGCTCAGAGCCCTGTCCAGCCTGACCCTGAAGGTCTCCAGGGACGGGGCAGCCACCACCTCTCTGGGCAACCTGTGCCCGTGCTTGACCAACCTGAGTGTAAAAAACTTTTTCTTTACATCCAGGCCAAAAATCCCCTCTCTCCGTACGAAACCATTTCCCCATGGCCTATCACAGCAGCCCCTGCTAAAGAGTCTGTCCCCTTCTTTCTTGTAGCCCCCCTTTAGATACTGAAAGGCCGCTATCGGGTCTCCCTGGAGCCTTCTCTTCTCCAGACCAATCAGCCCTAGTTGATTGATGATCCCTCCCTGGGATCATTTTTGTGGCCCTCCTCTGGACACACTCCAACATGATGTAGTCCCTGAGCTCCTAGTACACCGTTTGGTGGATAGCTTCAGAGAATGCTTCAGAAACAATCTGAAGTTAGACCAGACTCTTGTAAAATGATTCCTTCAGTAACGAGAAAAGGGCAAAGTACTGAAATACAGTTCCTCAACTGTTGTGAAATTATTTCATGAAAAACCCTGAAAAACAGGAAATCACGAGCACTGGGACTCCCAGAATTGCAGCACGAAAAGTGTGATACTCCTGTTTGTGTCAGTCTTGGGTGCAAGAACTGAAGGAAGTCAAGAGTTTTTTTTTATTACATATTTATTTATTTATTTATTTATTTATTTATTTTAACTTTAACCCAGATTTGATACAGTGCATGATTGCCCAAGATAACTGTTGGAGGTCCTTGCAACCTTCTCTTAAAACCAAGTACCCATTTCAGTGAATGTCTTCAACACATACAATGGATTTAACCTATTACTCACCTCCTAGCCATGTTTGGAGAGCAACAAACCCACAAACACTTAATCATCTGCTAAACAAGCCACATTATTGTAAACTCATCCTGGCTGAGAGGAATGACAGCCCCAAACACTCTGTACTGCAAATGCCAACCTGCTGTAACCTTCAGGGAGCATTACCATAAACCCTTGAAGGAACAGCCTATCTTCCAAGCCTCTCACAGCCTCTGTGTCCTTGCATACAACCAGCCAATGCTGCAGCAGTGCTTCTTCCACCTGTGCTAAGAAGGCTTCCCTCCTGCAGCAGGACCCTGGGGGACATCCCTCAACACAGAGCAGAAAAAAAAAAATTTGCAGATATTCACTGAGGGAAATTAGAGCTGAGAAATGGATTATCTATTACTCATCTGCTATTTTGCTATCTTTGCTTAAGTACAGAGAGACGCTAAAGAACATGACTATACCAGTAAAATCAATACTAAGTGTGACAGAGCCAGGACTGTAGTATTTAGTAAAAACAAAACAACAACAACAAAAAAAAAACCACACAATGTATCTTCTTTGCTAGACCCATAGATCCTACAACTGATATTTCCTAGTTGTTCCAGCTCGGCAATGTGTAGGCAGGGGGATCTGCCAGCACAGGCCAGTGTGCAGCAATCCGACTAGCAAACCATCCGAAGAGCCATCTTGTGCCTAGGTTCCACCAACCTTTCTTGCAACACCAGCAAGTAGCCCTGGTTGTTCTTCAACTCATTAATTCATTTCAGGGAAAAATAAAACAAAACAACAACAAAAAGCATTCCTGGCAATCTATTTTTCTTGGTGTTTAAGCAACAAGTCTCCTAGCCACTGCTCTCAAAGATGCAAAGCTTACTTTGGTTTTTCATAAATCCTCACAGTGTGGGTGGTTGTCACTGTGAGGGGACCAATGCCTGCAGGGTGACTGTTCTGTCGAAATCTGCCATTAAAGTTGGTGTTTGTGTGTTGGCATAAGTAACCCATTATACTAAAATGTTATAACAAGATTTAAGACACATCCCTTATACATCCTTGGCCATCTTGGCTGGAAATGATGCCTTAAGCAGAAAACTAGGGATGGATTTCTAATGTATCCCTCTATGGGAATGTTCCTTGTAGAAGCTGAATTTATTCCCTAACAGACGCGGCATACACTTTACCTGTAAATGTTTAGCTAGCCTAGCTGTTTGCCGTGATAGACATAAATGATTATACAGTGTTCTTGAAGCTCAAAACGTGGTTGCTTTTCAGTTCTGCTATGCTTAGTTAACAATTCCTTTGGCAATAGACCCTGCTTGGGATACAGGAGGCCGTAAAGTGCTAGCTGTCTGGTGTTAGCTGACGGGTATCCTTGAAAGTAATTGCCCGGTCCTGGTGCAGCTGCTAAAGGGGTGACAGTGAAACACCTAAATGATCAGGATGCCATTGTGTATGGCCAGGTGAGGAAGGTCAGCCAGCCAACACGAGAGAAGAAGAGGAAGGTAGAAGGAAGACTCCCCAGACGCCAACCAGGAGACGCCAGGCTCACCAAAGAGCCCTGAAGGAGCATCCATAAAAGGATGCTAATAGAATATTCGTTAGTTCTTAGAATACCTATGAATATGTGTAGTGACTATGGGAGTTGTAATGAGTACGTAATACCTGCGTGCTGTATAACTGCTGTTTGATTCTTTGCAAGAGGGGCACGATCTGCGACTTTAGTCCCGTGCCACCCAACGCTGCTAACAAAGAAGTGCCTGCTTACCTACATCACATTGGCGTTGCTAAGTTTTCTTCGCGCATTTTCGGCAACATATGCACGGACCTTGAGTGTTATTTCACCTGCATCCACACCAAGGGGGTCTGTGAATCTTGGTCACTCCTCCTTCCCTGCAGGTGGGATGTGACAATGCAGACCCTGCAGATTCTTTCCTCTTTATCTAACGCTTTCCCTAGAATTAAAGGCATTTTAATACGCTTGAATAAAGTGTATAAACCCCTAGTTGCACCTCGTTCTACCACAGGCATGCACGCAGCACAGCGAGGCCCCACATCATTCAGCTGTGTGGGCCCTCTGGGACACTGTGTGCTGACGTCTGCCTTCAGTACCGGCTTCGCAACATTGACCTCCACCAGTTTATAAGTAACAGGTTGTTTTTGCTGACGGGAGCCCTACCCCAGGCCCGGAGGGGTGTGCAGCGTTCGTCGCGCACGCAAACCGCACGCTCCCAAGACCTCTGCCGTGCCCGGCCCGCCGCGCAGCCCTGACCCGAGGAGCAGGGCCCGAG
>VXAV01010417.1:103117-144715 GCA_013399715.1 Alectura lathami
GGGGGGGGCTGCGGGCTCCTCACCCCGGGGCCCCCTTCTCATTAATCCGCCTGCTGGAACAGCTCTGGCCTTGTCTGCCGGCGTCTCGTTGGTGCTAAGCGCTGTGGAAGAGCGCACGCCGCGCGCGTCAGGCGCAGAGCAGCCCTGCCATGCTGCGGAAAAAAAAAAAAAATAAACCGCCCAAGGACGCGTGGTGAGAATAGGCGAGAGGCAGAAAGGATGGAGGAGAGGCCTGGGCGGGGAGGAGCAGAGACGGGGAGAAGCCCGCGTTAAGGTGCAGTTCTGCGTTCGTGGCACACGCAGCAGGTGCAGGCGTTCGGTGACGGTAGCAGCCGTGGCGGATGGAGCGGTGTCTGCGTTGTCTGGCCTGGCTGGGGACCGCGTCTGTGGAGGTGCTCTGCTCCGGGCTCCAGATTAGGCGTGTGTTCAGATTAGTCCCTCCATACCTGTTCGGCATATTGCTGTTTCATAACATCGCCACAGCTCTCTCTTATTTCTTAACTGGAGGTTGTACTTTGGTACTTAGTTTCCACCTCTAAAGCTGATGTAGGTGTGAGAAGGTGGAAGGAGGAGAGATCTGGTCTTCAGTATGCTCTAGTGTAAGCAGGAAACTTGATCCAAAGCAGAGGATTCTCTCACCTAGTGCCTGGAATTGAATTAGTATCTGTGAGCACTCTACGCTACTGCTATTGTTCAGACTGGCTCGTTATCAATCCACAATACTGAGGCAGAGGAAGACCACCCTAGAGTAAAATATTAACACTGGAATGTTTATTTAGCACTGCTTTGCTTAAAAGCAATTGTGCTGCATCAGAATGTCCTAATAAACTTCTGGGGATTGTTACTTCTTCAAAGGACGTAGGAAGATTTTAATGCGTGTAAAGTAGGAAGTGCAGCTGACTCTTATGCCCTGCGGATTTTTTGATGTGTGTGAGGAGTTATTTGGAAAATTGTCAGTATTCACTGATCCTGGACTTCGTAAGGTAGAGAAAATTCCTGCAGAGCTTTTCGGTGTGCGGAGGAGTCTGGGCACTTACTTCTAGGGATGCTCTGCACACTGTGTGATGCTGACTAGTGCTGAATCAAAGACTGTAGGGCTTTCAGACTACATTTCTAGTCATATGACATTTCTGATCTGGTTCTCTCTCCTAGTTTCCTTGAAATGAATGTCATCCAGTGGATGATACACCCCCGCTTTGATACTTCTATTAACTTTTTTACAGTATTGTGGAAGAGCTTATGCAATAATTGTAGAAAACCACAGAATAAATATTATTAATATCTAAGTGGTGAGAGATTTCTTTTGCTTAGTATCCTTTAACACAGATTCTCACAGTAGGCCTTCAGCACGTAATAGCTGGAAATTTTCTCCCCATCTGCAGTAACGGTCTTCTTCAGACTACTGAAATGGTCTGAGTTGAAGAGTGGTGCCACTCCCTCCTTAGGAACAGTGAGAAGGTGAAGATGAGTCTTTCTTTCCAGTTTGCCCTGTTAGTGTGAATCGAAGGTAGGAGTGTTTCAGAATTCTTGCCCTTGGTGTTGCCTGTGGAGTGGCTCAGAAGATTTCCTCTAGGTATTTGGGATGTCCTCACAGCCATTGGGACACAGGACAATTTTAGGGTAAGGACTCCAGAAGCTTGCGAAATAGAATGTTTAGGGTTTATTTATTTATTTATTTATTTTTTTCCTAGCCCCTCTGTGGAAGAAAAAAGCCAGATGGGTTAAAAATGTTTTGTTGAGACTTCATTTGGTTCCCATGGGAGCTTGGCTAGTGAGCTCTGGTAAGGCTGGTTGGAATTGATGGAATGTTATCAGATACCCAGTTTTTATGCTGCCTGCAGACAAACCGAGGGGTTTTGCAAGTTGGGTTCATCTGCATGAACAGTCAAATAGCTGCTGAGATTCTAGGCAGCAGATGTTGTGAGAAGACTCTCTTGCAGTATTTCTGGAGAGCAAATTACAGTGGTCTGAGAACTAGGACTTTTTCCCGATGATGCTAGATTTATTCCCCAACAGTAATAATCCTTTCATCAGTTCTTCATCCTTCCACCTACATATCTTTGGTTGTTCTGGAACAGGCCAGACGGCAAGTTGCACAGGAGTCCTAGGGGTGCAGAAAGAGCAGCTCACAGAGCTGGTGCGGTGGTGGTGGAGTGAGAAGAGGGCTGATTCACAGTGCTCCTGCATGGTTTTCCCTCCCCAGGCGCTTCTGCAGTTATCCTTCCAACCTTCACATGAGGCTTTTGAAACAAACAGACCAATAATGAGATGTCTTTTAATCCTGCATGCTGAAAATGAAACCAGATTTCAGACCAAACCTTTGTACGTGCTTACGGAGCTCTGTATTTCCAACCTCCTTGCAGTGGTTCCATGTTAATTATTGGTGGGAACATGCTTCTGCGTGTTCCCCTGGATGTATTATTATTATTATTATTTTTACTAACTGGTTCTTTGTTAAAACTAGTCCATGCTACGTATAGGCAAAGGCTGCCAACGTAGGGGAAATGAGCAGCAAGTTTGTACAGAAGTAGGAAGTAGGTTAAAGTTCAAAGTTGCTCTGTAAGAGGAAAAATTAAAAAAAATAATCAAGGACTCAGATTTCAGTGTTCTATAACCTCAAAATAAGCTTCCCTCTGTTCCTATGTGTGGCACTGCTCGTCTTCCTCAGAGAAAAGAAAATTAGTCTCTAGTTTTAACTAGGACACTCTCTGGTGAGTCTGCTGACACAGCGTTCCCTTAACACTTACGCCTGCTGAATTAGGATCTGGATTTTGTTAACGGTAAGGTTAGGTTGCATTCCAGAGGCTGTCTAAGGGTGCTAGATAACCGTGTGCTGCCTGGGTCATCGAAAGCTGGTGCGATGTAGGCAAGAGAAGGGTTGGAACTGTCCCTCCGGCAGAAAGTGGACAAGCTGTCAAGTGGGGGAGGAGGAGGTGGCTTTCCAGAGGGATGGCTAGAGGAGGCTCATCATCTTGAAACTGGGCGCATCTGAACTTCCACCTCACTTGGAGCTGGAGTTTCTGTACAGGCCAAAGGGCTGATTTCACAGGCACGGTCTCTGAACTGAGTCTTCAGTTTCTGTGTATGTGAAATTCTCAGAGTGCTTATGGTAGCCTGTGACATATATAGACTGTAGGAGTGTGTACCTTGGTACCCTTTCCACCGTGCTTGAAGTGCAGCCCATGGTGGCTTTGAACAAATACACGCTTCAGTGTTGCAGTCAGAGTTTTAGGCATCAGGAGGAAGCGATAAAGTCAGCAGTCCAGGGTCTCACTTGCACTGTGCTCCAGTACAAAGTTCCTTCTGAGCCTTCAGGCTGAAATGGATTCCCTGAAACTATGTGGAGAGTGTTTTAAATACACTCCTTTACATATTGCTGCGTTTTCTTCCAATGCACAATAATGTCGTGGTTTATACCAGCAGAACAGTTGCTTAGTTGTCAAAATGTTACTGGACTTCTCCTCAAGGATCCCTGTAACTATTGGCTTCTCTGTGCGGTGGAGAAACATAAAGATATTCTCTCTCAAGTCTCTGGTAGCACTGAAATCTCACTGCTGGCAGTTTACAGCAGTGCAGCACTGTGCGTCTTATATAGTGGCCTTACCTGTGTCAGGTACAGCAAGCATTGTTACGCAGTAAGAGCTTCTTTGAATCAGAAAAAAAGAAACCCGTGTTCATTGCAGCTGTAGCTGTGCTCGTCTGTTCTGGGTGCATACAAATGTAATTATGGCTAGATACAGTACAGAACAAGACTCTGCTTGTTCTAGTGCTGGTGTTGAACTTTAGCCAAATGCTGGGGGCATTTCTTTTTTTTTTTTTTTTTTTTTTTTTTTTTTTTTTNCTCTTTTTTTTTTTGATAGATGCCAGGATAATAAAAACATTTTTATTAAGCAGCTTGGATATTTCAGCTCATTTTTTTCTACCACACAAATATCCGTATCTTTTATTTATGTATTTATTTCCTCTAAACTGACTTGAATTGTGGATGGATTTACGTACCAGGGTATTGCTACTGCAGACACCTGACTCACACTGGAGAGGCTGTCTTTCCATATCAAACATGCAGACTTCTGGCAACACGCTTAGTATGGCTATTTTGAAGCAAGGTAGGCGTACGCGGAACCTGCTGCAGTTCCAGCAGGACAGAAGGACCTGCTAAGGGATCACGGAACCACAGGATGGTTTGGCTTGGAAGGGACCTTAGAGATCATCTAGGTCCATCCCCTGCCATGGGCAGTTGAGCAACAAAGAAATTGTAGGGGCAGAAGAGGGAACATGGCCAGCTAGAGCATGGGTGGTGTGTGAAAATGGCTGCATTTTCCAGCCATGGCAGTGGACAATCTGTGTGTCTTCTGCCTTTTCCCCATCATAGCGCAAGGGCTTTTCTTGTAGCATTCCTGCCAGCTCACTCCTCCTTTTCCCAGTTTTCAGCTGAGAGTTCCTTCATGGATTCCCATCATTGCTGCAGGTCTAAGGCCCCCTCCTTTGCTTTGGGTGAGTTTAACTGCTTCTGGTGTCCTGTGGGGTGCCCCAGTTAAACTGACGCTGTGCCAACTCGTTCCTCCCAGTGGTGACAGACAATTTACCTGCTGCCCAGGGGAAAGAGTCTTTACTACTTGAAGTCTGCTTTGGCCTGTTAAGCCATTAGGTGTTCAGTTTTATGAGAAGATGCTTAAAGTGGTCTCTGTCTGTTAGTAATGGAGGCACCCTTGCATAATTTCAAAGACACTCATGCGCTACAGTGGAGCAGGATTTGCTATCAGCATATATTTCAGCACAAAAATACTCTTATATACTAAGGTTTTCTTTTATTCTGATGGTGATAGGTGAATGGTCAGTCCAGAGATCCCTAAGAAAACCCAAACCGAAATGATTCCTGTTACTGTTCTGGTTCACCAGACGAAGAGAAGAGCAGTTAAGTATTAGTGGAGAAGACACTGCTCCATTTAGTCTGATTGTCTGCATTCATCTTTTTACTTTCAGGCTCTTCTGCAGCTCTAAAGAGAGTAAAATAGTATAGTGATGTGGTGTCTAGAGTGGAAGGTGGTGTCTTCAGATTCCCTTCTGTATGTAGGGCACCTCTTCTCTCTCTGCTGTCCGCATGAGATAATTTCTGCAAGCACAAAACTGCAGGGTACCTCAGGATGCTTTCTCAATTCTGTCTGTTTTGGTAAAATTTCAGCTTGTTGAAATTGTTCCAGGTAGCACAGCTGCTCTTAAGGGGGTCTGAGGTCGCATTCAGGATCCAAAATCAATCGAGAACGTGTTTTAAGTAGTGCCTCAGTGTAGTGAGCTGACTCCTTTTCTAGTGGGTGTTATGCTGTGACTAGTATTGTGTTTATGTTTTCAGAAAAGTTAAATCAGCTAAAGATGGACAAACACGTACAAAATGTGTTCAAATCCCCTGTGAATTATTTTTATTTTTTCCAAAAGGTTACATATTTTAATCCTTTTTGAGGAGATCCACATGAGACTTTATCACACCTTGAAAGTATGCCGTTGTTTGATTGACTTTTTATGTTCAGCATGATGCCACGTCGTATGGACCATCGCTTCGATCCCTTTGGGCCAGCTGTCCTGGTTCTATCCCCTCTCAGCTCCTTCTGCACCCCCAGCTCCTTGCTGGCAGGGCAGCCGGAGAAGCAGAAGGGGCTTTGGCTTGGTGTAAGCACTAATCAGCAACAACTGAAACATCAATGTGTCGTCAGCATTGCTCTTCTAGAGCCAAAACACAGCATTCTACCAGCTGCTATGAAGAAAATTAACTCTAGCCCAGCAGATGCCAGGATGGTCCATCCTTTGTGATGTTCCTCCAGTGGTGTGGTCTTCAGGCCGCCACAGAGATCTGCATGCACATTACAGCCCTTTTTTTCTGCTGGTCTTTTGTGGCAGGTAGATGTCTGGTCTATCACGGTGCATACGGAGCGTACCGACCCTCCGGCACAGATGGAGTGAGGAATGGAGGAATGTTGCTGCACACATTTTGCTGGTGTGAATGCTTTGTTAGAGTATCACAATACAAGATTTTGTTGCTGGAGAGGTTTGAACCCTGCTGTGTGATATCCAGTGATACTTTAAGGTTAAAGAGCTGCTTCAGCGAGGAGTTAGTTCTCTTCTCAGAAGGGCGAATGTTACATGCATGAAAAACAGCTTCCTTGTTATATATTTGGAAAGTTATGACCTAGTCCAAATAAATTTTTCCCTCTCGCTATGCATGTTTTCCACGCTGGTGCTTAGGATCCTTCTGCACTTTTGCATCTGTGGGGGAGAAAAGGCCGGAGCTGGGATGCAGGAAAGCCAGGAAACAGACTTTCTGTGGGAAAATTCTAGGTGAACTCCAGTAGGAGGTGGGGAGCAGGTGGCACAGTGCTGAGCAACTGCATTGATGTAACAAGCTGAATGGGTAACAATATTGGTAGCTAAGGAGTTTAAAGATTTTCAGTATTAATAGGAGCCAAATTACCAGTGTTTGTGGAACTGTGTTAGTAGGCACAGGAAGCATAAAGTGAAGCTTGGTACTCTTCACACAAATCAAACAAACCTTTGACAAGGCTCAAGTAATGACAATATGTGTCTGGGCAGATGATAGTTGGAAAGGAATGTACAAAGAAAGGAAAGTCACTACGTTTGTAGATTACGATTAGAATGTGAAACTTGCCATACTGCAAAATGGCAGATTTTGTAGGTAATGCCTAGAAAGAAAACATCCTTATTCCAGATTCAAATTTTAGCATGTAGTCGTGAGGACATGGATTCTCTGGGGCAGAAGGAAACTAGCTAAAGACCTGACGGTTTTTACCCAAGTCATTGGGTTTGTGATGGTCTTCTCTTTTATGACCCTTTCCCTTTCTATTAAATCCTTGTCTTTTTGTCCCACCCGAAAGCTTCTCTTCTCTCTTATTCCTAAGAGGAAGAAAAAAATATATATATATTTCTGTGTGTTTGCCTGAAATTATTTTTGTTGTGACTCCTATGGAGACTGGCCCCCAGCCTTAAGATGCTTGTGCTCTGAATCTGATTCTGTAAAGTAATTGTTTTCTTAGCTTTCTGACCCACTGCACATTTGTGTGGCCTTTAAGATGCTGACTTGAGAAAAGAATAGTTTCCTTTTGCTCTGCACAGACAGTCTGAAAGGAAAGTAAAACAGAGTTCTGCATTTATTATTTTTCATTCGCTTTTTTATTTAATTAATTTATTTTACTTCCCTTCTGAGCCATTTTCTTAGATTTGAATCAGCTGAAGCCCCTGAAGTTGTAGTGCAGTGTCTAGAATTGCACAAACACAGGGGAACGGGCATCTGGCGCCTGGCTCAGTCCAGAGACCTGGTCTGCAGTTGCTGCTGTCCTCCAAAGCCAGGAGGAGTGTGGCTTGTGTGGGTGACTTGTGGCTGTATACCATAAGAAGCACTTTTGCCTTCCTCAGGGCCAGCGTGCAGAATCCTGTTTCAGATGTGACCTTGCACAAACTGTGTGGAGGCCATCAGGCTGAAGATCAAGAGCTTCCTTCGTTCCGTCTGTTCAGCTGTTGCCGTGGCTGTGCAGCATGACCCTGCATGCTGAGCCGGTCCTCCACAGGCACATGCTGGCTAACCTTGTTGCATATTTACATTTCAGTGCAGGTGCAACATGAATAAATACTCTGTGCTGCAATCACGAGTTAATCTGTATCCACTGCAGTGATTACTTCAGACCAGTCTGGTGGCCTTCTATGATGGAGTGATGGCAGCAACAGACAAAGGGAGAGCAACTGGTGTCATCTACCTGGCGTTGTGCAAGGCCTGTGACACCGTCCCGCACCATATCCTTATCTCTAAACTGGAGAGATATGGATTTGATGGGTGGACTGTTCGCTGGATTAAGAACTGGCTGGAGGGTCGCAGCCAAAGGGTTGTAGTCAACGGCTCTATGTCCAGGTGGAGGCCAGTCACGAGTGGTGTCCCCCAGGGGTCCGTCTTGGGACCGGTGCTCTTCAACATCTTTATTGACGACTCAGACTGTGGGATCGAGTGCACCCTCAGCAAGTTTGCTGATGACACCAAGCTGAGTGGTGCAGCTGATACCCCTGAAGGAAGGGATGCCATCCAGAGGGACCTGGACAGGCT
This sequence comes from Alectura lathami, assembly GCA_013399715.1. Lineage (NCBI taxonomy): Eukaryota > Metazoa > Chordata > Aves > Galliformes > Megapodiidae > Alectura > Alectura lathami. The sequence goes on from VXAV01010417.1 coordinate 111,219, forward strand.
GGAAAAGTGGGCCCACGAGAACCTGATGAGGTTCAACAAGGCCAAGGGCAAGGTGTTGCACTTGGGTCGGGGCAATCCCAGGTGTGCGTACAGACTGGGAGAAGAACTCCTTGAGAGCAGCCCTGCGGAGAAGGACTTGGGCGTTGTGATGGACGAAAAGCTGGCCATGAGCCGGCAGTGCGCTCTTGCAGCCAGGAAGGCCAATGGCATCCTGGGCTGCATCAAGAGAGGGGTGGCCAGCAGGGAGAGGGAGGTGATCGTCCCCCTCTACTCTGCCCTTGTAAGGCCTCACCTGGAGTACTGTGTCCAGGCCTGGGGCCCCCAGTACAGAGGGGATGTGGAGCTGTTGGAGCGGGTCCAGAGGAGGGCCACCAAAATGATCAGAGGGCTGGAGCACCTCTCCTGTGAGGAAAGGTTGAGGGAGTTGGGACTGTTCAGCTTGGAAAAGAGAAGGCTCTGGGGAGAGCTGATTGTCAGCCTTCCAGTACCTGAAGGGAGCTGAGAAGCAGGAGGGGGACCAACTTTTTGCACAGTCTGACAGTAATGGGACCAGGGGGAATGCTTTTAAAGTAAGAGAGGGGAGATTTAGGTTAGATGTGAGGAGGACATTCTTTACCCAGAGGACGGTGAGGCCCTGGCCCAGGCTGCCCAGAGCAGCTGCGGGTGCCCCATCCCTGGGGGTGCCCAAGGCCAGGCTGGGTGGGCCCTGGGCAACCTGAGCTGGGGGGTGGCAGCCAGCCCACGGCAGGGGGTGGGGCTGGGGGGGCTGTAAGGTCGCTTTCAACCCAAACCATTTTGCGATTCATTCCATCATCCTAGGGTTTTTTTGGTGGTCTCTGTCTGCAAAGTATTACTTCCTCACTCCTTTTTGGAAGATCAGCAGCCTGAGTGCAGTGCTGTGGACACTTTTATTTTTTATTTTTTATTTTTTATTTTTTAATATAATTTAGTGTTGAGAAGGAGTAGTTAACTATTCACAAACTGTGAATAGTCAACTATTCACAATTTGACAACTGTGCTGTCAAATTTGCTGCAATACTGTTAGGCATTGGGTATTTTTTCTGCGCTCTTCACCTCTTGCTGGGGGCTTTGTGGGAGTTTAGAAGGGTATAGCAAAGTTGTTAGTGTCACTGTGACCAGGCAGGAGAAGAGAACATGTTTCTAAGCCTTGGTGACCTCAGAGTTTGCCACATTTGTAAACTATCTGTTGATAGCAAAGAAACAGTAACAAGTCAGTTATGCCTGATAGGATCTTGAATTGCCGCTGCCTTTTGCCAGGACAGTGGCTCAAATGAGAAATGTTACTGATGCAATTTGTGCTTGGATAAGAGTATGTCCGCTGAGTACAGTGGACTTACCACGGTTGTATTGAAGTAATGGTCTCCTGCTTTGTCTGTCAGGGAATATCCTGGAGTTTCCAATCTTTAGCAACCCTTAGGCTTTCCCACGAGAAATTAGCATGCATAAAATAAAGTTCTTAGGTTGGAAGGCAGAGGATAACACTCATCAGGATCACAGCTTGCAAGGAGAGAAAGGAAGCAGTTCATTTTAATCACGCTCAGTCCAAGAAGCACGGAGGTCTCTTTAGAAGAGGAATACCTGGGTAATTCATGCTGTTCAAAGAAGAAGACAACCAGAATTTGATGAGGTTGTGTGAGGGACTGGTGTCTACCAAGCTGGGAGGAGGAATCTTACAAAATGACTTATAGATGGGAATGTGAGAGGTGGTATGCTGGGCCCACTTGTTTTAGGACAGGAGAAATTCAAACATGCATGTAGCAGCTGGAGTGTCAGGACAACATACAGGGTCCAGTGAAAAAAAGAAATGGTCTTTGGCCTGATGTGGAGGCAAAAACATTACCTATCGCAGAGAAATCAAAGTAAATTCTCTGTAAATGCTAGAAATCAGATGCTTTTTTTTTTCTTTTTTTCTTTTCTTTTTTTTTTTTTTTTTTTTTTTTCCCCTGAAGAATAGACGCTTTTGTGAATTTCTAAGTGCAGGTTTATAGTTTGCAGCATATAGTGCCTCATTTTAACTTCAGTTGTTTTGGTAGCTGCAGTCTGTTCATTTCCTTACCTTTCTGTCTTCTCTGGGCATTCAGCATTTTATCTCGAGATTTCCCTTGTTTTCTGTGATGGAATGCTGGACGTTTTCCTTACTTTCAGAGTGACTTGCTGCTTTACACCCCTGCACTTCGTTTGTCATTGTCTCTGCTGTCTCTCCGTCGGTCTCACCTCTAATTTGGTTGTTATCTTGAAAATATATGAGATATGATTTATGCTGGTGTGCTTTCAAAATCCTCCGTAAGCATATTCCACGTACTGGTATTTCCTGAACAGTCGGTGAGACTGATGTGTGAAATAAACTAATTCACTCTTCAGCCTGACATTAACTGTTACTAACAAATGCCTGTATTTGTGCAGACGGTCACGCCAAACATGCTCGAAGGCCTGTCTAGGTCTTGCATTTTTTTTTTTGGTTTGTTTGTTTGAAGAACTGAGACAAGATAATGTGTTTTGAAAGAAGACAGGGGCAGTGCTGTGTGAAAACAGCAGCTGATCTGGTTATACGTCTCTTTTGAAAAGAAGAAAAAAAAAATAATTGTGACTGGGTATGTTGCCAGACAGGGGAGGAAAATGGTGGAAAACTGTCCTTTTTGTTAAATCATTGACTTGCTCCTAGGCATGTGTTATCCTAGAGCAGGGCACGTGAGAGAGGCTTGGGTACAACTCAGGTATCAGTGTCCTAGGAGCTGTTTCAGTAGGCACTTGCATGTAGCTAAGCTTTTCTGAAGACTGAGAGATGTTTCCAGTGTGAATTCAGGCCCTTCTGGGCTAGGTGGCCTTGGTGTAGGGAATGCTGCTGGCCACTTTAACTTGTGTAAGTGAGCTTTAAAAGTCCTGGGTCCCACTGGAACGTTCTGTCCATCAAGACACAAAATGAAAAGATCTCAGCTGAAATTACCTTTACAGTGGAGTCAGCCTTGATTTTCTTCCTGTGGGGACTCGGATGAATCTTACTGACATCAAGATGGCTCCATGTTTCTCAGAGAGTCAGTCAGGCTTAAGTAAAACCATAATGTTTTCTGTTTGGTTGAACTATTTTAATTGGTTGTTTTGAATGCAGATGCCTGTCTATTTTGCTTTAGATGACTGCCACTTCAGAAACAGGACCGCATGGCTGTAGTGGTTCCTGGATCGCAGACGCACAGAGGGCTGTCTAGAAGCAGCCCGAAGAAGATAGTAGTGCAGACCACGTCATTGCAGGCATTGAACTTCCTTTGTAAACCACGTGGTGCATCTTATATTTTTACAATGCTGTTATCTTCCTGCGCACCTTTTGTCTCTGAGGACGCGTTACAAGCAGATTGTAGGGAAAGGGCATGTACCGTACTTTTTTGTCTGGTACAGGCTTTGCACAGATATTTGGTGGGGCTGTGGGACATGTATTTTGTGTGGGGGACAGATACTGTGCAAATGGCTCTGACTTTTTTCTTTTGTGTTTTAGGGACACTACATGTCTTTAGTAACCATGAGCAACCCTTTTGTACGGATTGTGGAGCCACTAGACCCTAAACAGCCTCTGAAGAAGTTCTTTAATCTGAGCAAACTGGAAGATGCGAGATACGGTATGTTGGCAAAATAGGGAAAGCGTTTGGTTAGCATTGCTAAACATGTTGGATGGCATTGTTACTGTGAAAGTTAGTTGTCGAAAACTCTCCAAGACTCAGTCTGGAGTTTCAGAGAGCAGGCATTCCTTGTTTGCAGCGCTGGGTGGCACGGGACTAAAGTCGCAGATCGTTTTTCCCTAGGAAGCGTCAAGCCGCAGTTCTGTACGTTCAGGCCTTGCACAGTCATGGTCACTCTGGGGATCATTGCACATCTTGATGCTGCTTATTTTCGTGGGGTTCTGACCAGCTGCACGAGCTCACGGGCTCCGGTCAGTTCTGACTGGGGACACCGAGGCCCTTCTCTGCCGCTCCCTGAGGCGTTCTCTCCCCGCACACACACCGCCACGGGATTTCCCAAGCAGGCACAAAGCCAGCGTCAGTTAAGCACGGCAGAGCTGCAAAGCAAGCGCAGGTCCCAGGCCCAGACGACGACGTGTCACTTACACAAAGGCACCTGCCCCAAACCTTGCCCCAAACCTGGCAGTGTTAACGGGCGTCAAGAACGCGGCAGAATGCCTTCCTTCTACAAAGGCAAGAACTCCTTACCTCGACAGAGGCAGAAAGCCAGGCCAGCTGCACCTTCACAGCTGGAGTGCGTGCAGTGCCTCTTGGGGAATAGCTTCAGCTTCTGCAAGGAGGGGCACGGTGGCAATCCATCCCCAGCTCTCTGCTGAAGGCGTCAGTAATGAGTCTATGAGTAAGCAGTCATGGAGAGAACTATGAATTCAGAAGGTCGTTCTTGCAAACAAACAAACAAACAAAAAAAGGAGAATTTATTTCTGGAAACTTAGAATTACAGAAGTACTGAGAAATTGACAGTGTTATTTTTCTCAGCATGTTGTGCATGTAAACTGCATGTTGCAGTCCTGTTTTTCCAGAGTGAATGAGGAGGACTAACCATAACTACAGACTAAGCTTTCACATATACTGCCCAGCTGCTGTGCAGGGCTGGAAAGGGCTTGGCTCTGGTATGGCTGAATCATCCAGAAAGATTGTTCAGCTTTAGAAGGAACAAAGGACAGAGGCTAGAAGAATTGTTTCTGAGGATGCTTTTTCTCACTGGCACTACTGAATGTAGGATCATAGAATCATAGAATGACATAGAATGGTTTGGGTTGGAAGGGACCTTAAAGATCATCTAGTTCCAACCCTCCTGCCATGGGCAGGGACACCTCCCACCAGACCAGGTTGCTCAGAGCCCCATCCAGCCTGGCCTTGAGCACTGCCAGGGAGGGGGCACCCACAGCCTCTCTGGGCAACCTGTGCCAGTGTCTCTCCACCCTCGCAGGAAAGAATTCCTTCCTCATATCTAGCCTAAATCTCCCTTCTTCCAGTTTGTGGCCATTACCGCTTGTCCTATCGCTCCGTGCCCTTCTGAAGAGTCCGTCCCCAGCTCTCCTGTAGGCTCCCTTCAGGTCCTGGAAGGCCGCTATCAGGTCCCCCTGGAGCCTTCTCTTCTCCAGGCTGAACAACCCCAGCTCTCTCAGCCTGCCTCCACAGGGAAGATGCTCCACCCTCTGACCATCTTCGTGGCCCTCCTCTGGACCCCCTCCGACAGCTCGATGTCCTTCTTGTGTTGGGGGCCCCAGAACTGGACGCAGCACTCCAGATGGGGTCTCATGAGAGCAGAGCAGAGGGGCAGGATCCCCTCCCTTTCCCTGCTGCTCACGCTTCTCTTGATGCAGCCCAGGATGCAGTTGGCCTTCTGGGCTGCAAGCACACATTGTCGGCTCATGTTGAGTTTTTCATCAACCAACACCCCCAAATCTTTCTCCTCAGAGCTGCTCTCCAGCCATTCTCTGCCCAGCCTGTATTTGTGCTTGGGATTGCCCCGACCCAGGTGCAGGACCTTACACTTGTACTCAGGCATCTTCCTCGTGTCACTGGAAAAAAATCTTACAGTCCATGCCACTGACTTAGAAAGTCAAGATCCGTAGCTTATAGCTGTCTGTGTGGGGTGTTTTTCTTCTATTAAAGAGGAAACAAGTGATTAGGGAGAATTCAGGAAACAAACTTGGCAGAGAAGGAACATTTTCTTTGAATGTTAGCCGTGCATATCCATTGCAAGCTCCAACAGTGTGTAAATGAGGAATGAATTAATGCTGGGCTTGGTCTCTGGAAAGCAGAGATGAGCCTTAAGAAACAGGCAACCGTGTGTGCTGTTACCAGTTGATTCATTTCAAAATCCCAATAGTGATAAACTCCAGTTTCTTTAAAAAGGAAAAGGGTGTAAGTCGCACAGTCCAGCAAAGAAATGGAATAACCTAGCAACTGGATATGGTGGAGGAATTAGCAACCAACCCAAAGAAGACAAACACTGTTGATTTGAGTGAGTGACTTCAGTGTCTTTGGGGCCCTGGATAGAGTGCTAGGACAGATTTGTTAGATTTTTGAATTGAGGTATTTATAGAAATACCTCATATAGAAATATATAGATGTCATAGAAAATATAGAAAATATAGAAATGCAGAGAAGCTTTTTGTTTTGTTTTGTTTTTTGTTTTTTCTTCACACCCATTATTTGCAGTAGAGCTGTCAGGACTGTTCTAATCTGTCATGACATCCTACATAAGTATTCCTGTCTTGAAGTAAAAGAAGATTAGCAGATGCACAGATGCTGCAGTTCACTTTCGTTCTCTATCTCTGGAGAAGAAGAAACTGGTTAGACCATTGAAGTTATACTTTCTACTATGCCAGGTGGAAAACTGTGTTTTTCTAGAGCATTTATACACTATGTATTTATTTATTACCCACGCAGCACATCTGCCGTTTTCTATTCGAGTGCTCCTGGAAGCAGCGATCCGCAACTGCGATGAGTTCCTAGTGAAGAAGCAAGATGTTGAGAATATTCTCAACTGGAAAGAGGTGCAACACAAGAATGTTGAAGTGCCATTTAAGCCTGCACGAGTTATTCTGCAAGATTTCACGTGAGTCTGATGCTCTCCAAAGCTAGTAAGAGGGGCTCCTGGAACTGCAGCAGTGCTTAGCTTGGGGTGGAGGGGATGAGCTGAAGGAAATAATAGCAATGAAATGATTGCAAGGACAGTTTGCAGCTTTCATGGGTGTTATACTATGGGCAGCACCTGGGAAGGCAAATACTTGTGACAAAAGCATTGGATGAAGTACCTCTGAGATGAAGAAATAAATATTTTTATCAAATCCTTCAAAAGTGAAAGGGAGAAAATGATATGGATAAATTTGCGTGCAAATGAAGGAATTTGGAGTTGAGAGGTTTTGCTGTCGAGTTTTGTTGTTTTTTAATTTTGTTTTTGGAGAGGCTTTTGCTTCCAGTACTTTACCCTTTTCAATTCTCATTTATAAACCACATCATTGTTTTCTGTTCTGAATCGCTCTTATTCCAAACATATATTTTTAAAGACTTTTGAAAAAATAAATGTCTACTTTTTCCCAGAAATGCCAGCTGAGATTCCTACGTGGTAGACTCTGAAAACTGTGCCCTTTTATTGCATTCCTATGTGTCAGTGTGCCCTTGACAGGTGTGGAAAGTAAATTTTCAGGTGAAACAGTAACTTCTGACTGGTTTTAATACAGCATTTTGCTTGAAAGTCCACCTTGCTTTGTACCTTTGTCCTCTACCTTTGTAGAGAAAGAGAGATTTCAGTTCATCTGTGGTAAGCCCCATGGTGCTAAACTGTCACTTGATTTTCTTCCTCAGAAGAGTAATGTATCTTAACTGCCATACCTTCTCCTTTGCAATTTCACAAAGGCTGGCCAGGAGCAGGACACCCAATGCAGCTCAACATTTGCAGACATTTGGAAAAACTGGCAAAGCTTCAACTAAAAAAAAAAAAAAAGTGCTTATTTCCTAGCTTTTTTTTTTTTTTTTTTGCCTGCTGGTTGTTGTTAACATTGAAAAAAAAAATAGAGTACAGAGGAAACCAACATACAAGCAAACTTTGTTCCCTTTGTTACTGCTTTTCTTTCTTATCCGTTACTTTCCTACTGAGTTTTAAAAATTTTGCTGTAAGTCTGCAGAGCAGCTGCATTCAAAAGCAAGCTCTCGTACATGCTCCTGAGAGGGAGCTTTTGGAAAATGCAGCCTTTGGCAGCCTTACAGAAGCCATGCAACAATTACATTCACAGGATCTAGATTAGGATTATTGAATTTACTAGATCTGGCTGTTCTGCAATTATGCTGAGTTTCTCTAAGAATATAGATGGGTATTGTCTCTGTTTCTTTTCAATTGTGTATGAGGTTTGTAAGCTGGCAAATAAATCTTCCTCTCACCTGCTCCCACCCCTGTCTTTCATATCCAGACATAATGTAGCATCTGCTAGTGTCCTTGGTGTATGCATATTCTGGGAGGAAAAAAAAAAAAAAAGAAAAATAAATTGCTTCAAGCCACTGAACATCTACTGGTAACAGTGTCAATGCTAGATAAGGTGGAGCCTTTTTTGCTTGCTTTTGTGAACACACAGTTTTTCAGGCTGAAGTTCTGCAGAAATTGCAGAGCCTTTTATTTTCTGGAACTGTTTGATTTGGAGGAGAGAAGGCTCAGGGGGGATCTTACTGAAGTCTGTAAGTGCCCCAAGGGAGGCTGCAAAAAGGACGGAGCCAGGCTCTTTCCAGTAGTGCCAGGACAAAAGGCGCTGGGCACAGCCTGAGAAACAAGAGGATCCCTCTGAATGTGAAGAAACACTTTTTTGCTTGTTTGAGGGTGATGGAGCACTGTCACAGTCTACCAGGAGGGCTTACAGGGTCTCTGTCCTTGGAGATGTTCAGAAGCCTGGGCAAGCTGCTAAAGGGGGCTCTGCCTGAGTACGGGTGTTGCCCCAGATGGCCTCCAGAAGTCCCTGCCACCTGAACCGTGATTCCTTCTGCATTGTTTCTGCTGTATTTTTAAACCTTAATAGCATCCTTATAATCAGGAGTTCGAAACACAGTCATGCTACTTTGGGATACTTTTGCAGAAACTTGTTCTCTGCGCAGTAATGAATGATGCTGGATCTTACAGACACATCAGTGACAGGTATTTGTGTTTTTTTTTTTTTTTGTCTCAGCAACTAGCAAAATCTGGTACTTCGGTGTGCAAGAGGGTTTCCCAAACTGAAACCCACTTCTGAAAATACAGGTATTCTACAAAGGTGCTCTACAAAGCTGTAATTTAGGAAGTCTGATACCCTGCTGTGCTAGTAAAACTGGCAGAATTGTGGGAGGTACATCTCTAATTAGGGAGAAGGTTCTCCCACACTTCACAAACCTTGGAAGATATGGGCTTTGGCCTAAAATCAGCTAAAGAAATACAGTGGAGGGTGCATGGAAGGATATCGTTGTTTTCCCCTCCATCTACTCCGAACTTTTTTTTTTTTTTTTAAAAACAGGCTGAGGAGGAGAGAGGAACAGAGTGAAATAAGAGAAACCAATTCAAGGTCCCAAAGGAATGCTGAATAGAGCTATTTTTCCAGGATCCCAGCCAAGCATGTTAAACCGCTTCTGTTATTTGATGAATTTTGGTTTTAGTTTTTCATTGTTCCAGCACTTGAGGTATAGCTACAGTTCTGTCCCCCCTGTTCTTCTGACTTCATCTGCCCATGAGTTCTGTCTCTGCAGTAATGATCCCAACACCTAGGGTAAGGCCATGGTTTGCTTTGTATAGGGCTGTAGGTGTCTGTCCTGAGTCTCAGGAGCTGGGTTGCATTTGTTTTGTTTTGTTTTTCAGACTGTTTCACCTTGCCTATTTATCTTCCATTTTAGTGGGGTGCCTGCTGTTGTTGACTTCGCCGCAATGCGTGATGCTGTGAAGAAACTTGGTGGGGACCCTGAAAAAATCAATCCCATATGTCCCGCTGATCTGGTGATAGATCACTCCATACAGGTGGATTTCAACAGGCGGTAAGGATACAAAACGACTCTTACTTCTAAACCTGAGTTAGTAAGCTGGATCCGAGTACCGGAGTGTAATTGGTGGTGTTCTAAGTGTTTGGGCTCTAACATTGTAGAACCTAGAAGCCATGAAGTTAAACTGTTGTATCAGTTACTGTGGACAAAACAAAGATCTTATTCCTTCTGTAGTGCGTTTTCCAGCAGCACAGTCCAGACTGAATGCTGACAGAAACAGGCTCAGTCCAGACCTGTGGTGATCACAATTTTCCACAATAATACTGCATTATTATTAGTTGTTCGGAAATAGCTTTTTTCCACATACACTTCTTGACCTTGTGGGGATTCTTGGAAAGGACAAGCAAGACTTTCTCCTTTCTTCCCTATATATGTAAGAGTAGACCTGAGGTGCCCTAACAGAGCTGTTGCTGGTTCAGTACCCACACAGAGAAGAGCACAAGGCATTCTTTAATATGACCACTAAAAGTGTAGGAAAGAAGCATAATGCAATTCAGTCCTCAACATGCTGCAGGCAGACCAACACTCACTATACCTGCAATTAAGTACAAGACCTCTTCATAAGGTTCTTAGTAACCTCACTGGTCTGTAAAAATGGGCCTACCAAAATACTCTTTGGAACAGATCCTGCAATTACATGTTTCTGGGTGGTTTCCTTCTACCTACCAAACTTCTGAAGTTTGTTGGTCTGCGTTTGCCTTGCCTGCAGAAATACTCTGTATTTATTGTCCTCTGTACTGGATAGTTTTGAAGCAGGACACTTAAATTATAGCATTACCTGGAAGAAAAATAACAGAAGGTAGAAAATAAAGAACATGAAGGAGCACTTACTCAATGCCAGTATTTCAAGAACTCTTCAGAATAAAAATACTAAACTTCTAAGCAGAAAGATAGTCTGTTTCAGAGAAGAATGTTGCCAGAAAGCTTTGAAATGTAACCTTTTCCTTTTTTTTTTTTTTTTTTTTTTTTTTTTTTTTAAACTGTAGTCTCATAAGGATACAAATTCACTGGTTCCATTTCATAGCTGGTGGGAGAAAAAAGGCCAAGAAACTTTGACACACTGCTGTCAAAAAGCAATTCCCTTTAACTTCTTTTAGAGCTGCTGTATTTAAATCTTAACACTAACGAATTTAGGAACAGTCACAAAATTTAAAATGAAAAGCTGAGAAAGACTGATCTGTGAGGTAATGAGCATTATGGCACCAATTTATTAAACTAAAAACCAAATATTTTATTTATAATTGGCGTCTGCATCATTTTTTAAGACCTTTGGGAAATAGTACATTAAATAGTACATTTCTTTCTACTATCATATCAACCATTTTGATTATTTTTTCTGTATATTTTAGTAACTTTCATTTTATGTTATCAGTACTATTCAGGACTTTATTTGGATAATTTTTGCAAATAGTTACTTTTTGTCTTAGCCTTATTTTAATTCTAGTATGGCCACACAGATAAGGAGAGAACATTGGCCAGCCCCATGCTTGAGTTCTTGTAAACTCTTCAGCCCTAAGTTAGGGAGCTGGTACAAGTGGGAAGTTTATTAGCACTTTCTGTCTTGAAACACAGGGGCTCTTGAAACGCAGGGTCTTCAGGCAGCACTGTACAGTCAGTCAGCAGATGGCCACTGTTTAACTGAAGTTGCAATGCAGTTGTGTTCCACCTGCTTTGCTGATTTCCTTAGATTTAGATTTAGGTGTTAAAAACTTCTCATTGCTCTATTGTGTAGTCTGCCTTTTCCCAAACTACAAATTTCGTGCCTACCATCTATATAATGTGCAGATTAGTGCTCACATTTAAACCAAATTTCAGGTATTACTTCTAAGACTTCTTAAATAATACAGGCAACATTGTTTGCTTGTGGTTTGCTGCTGGATGACACTAAAAATGATATTGATCAGCATTAAAATTAGCTAATAGCTCTTCTTTAACTCTTTGGGCATACCTGACCATACACAAATGCCAGGTGGACGCTTTTGGTTTTGACAGCTGATTATTTTCACTTGCAGACCAGACAGCTTGCAAAAGAACCAGGACTTGGAATTTGAAAGGAACAAAGAAAGGTTTGAGTTCTTAAAGGTACTGAAAGAGTTAATCTTATTTGCATGACCAAAGATAGAGTAAACAGAAGTTCTTCCAGTGCTCACATGTATCGAAAATGTTTGATTCCACTTCTTTCTGTTTCAGTGGGGCTCTCAGGCTTTTAAAAACATGAGGATTATTCCACCAGGCTCTGGAATCATCCACCAAGTGAACCTGGAGTACTTGGCAAGAGTGGTGATGGATCAGGATGGCTACTACTATCCAGACAGCGTGGTGGGCACTGACTCGCACACCACCATGGTGGATGGCTTGGGAGTGCTCGGCTGGGGTACGTACAGTAGCTCATTTTGAACATCCTGCTGGCTGGTGAAGCTGGTGTTCAGACTGTTGTGAGCTGACCTCAGCTGGGAGGTAAACCCCAGCCAACTGCTCACTCACCTGCCCCTCAGCAGGATACAGGAGAGAATCAGAAGGGAAAACTGAGAAAAAAAATCACGGGTCAAGACAGTTTAGTGAGTGAAGGGAAAAAAGGGCAAAACCAAGTGATGTAAAGACAGTCTCCACCTACCACGAGCGTGCTGAAGCCCATCCAGTCCCCGGGCAATAGCTACTTCAGAAAAAATAGAAGAGAGTTCTTTAATCATTTAGCTACTTCCAAAGTGTTGCTGTATCAAAAAGTATTGAAGGGGCACTTCTAGACAGAAGATGCTGGAAGTTGAGTCTGAGCAGGTTAAATATGCAGGGAGCAGGCTGTGTAGAACAGCACTGTGAGGTATGGTCTAATGCCAGCAGTCTGCAGAGAGCTTTTTACACAAATAAATACAAATAATTCCTTTTCTTTGCTTGCAGCGGCAAACTCCAGTGTTTTCATTATTCGCTAAATAAGTTCCATGAAATGGAAGTGTTTGCAGTCATTCAGTCTGAAATGGATACCATACAAACACAGAAGACATGATGCTCTTAAACAGCATATGCTAATTCTTCACAAAGATGCTTATCAGGTTCTGAGTAGCACGTGCAATGCAAGGAATTGTGTGTTTTTCTGCACTGCGTACACTATAGTAGAAATATTGATCTTTCCACCAAGGATGGAAGAATCTCTGCTGACTTGGTTGTGCAGTTGTACATGAGCTGACTTCATTTAAAGCCATGATACCTTCGGGATAGGAGATACACCTTTTGTTCTGTTTTTGGCTGCACCGTGCAAGCGGGGCTGTTGTGCTTAGATGATGGTGCAATACCAGTAGCTCCTTGGAAGAGTGAGCCTGTAAACTCAGCCTCGTGGTGCTCCAGAATTTGGAAAGCATGGCAGGACATACTCCTTAACATACATGCTCAAAGCATGCACTCTTGAATCCAGCATTTCTGGCTAACGGATGGTAGTGCTGGACTTGCTATGTGCCTGTCCATGGTAGCCAGACTGGCTTACCCGCCAGCTTGCCTGTGTTGGAAACTGATTCGCCACCTGGTGAAAGCAGTCATGTGATGGGACCCGTCACAGATTTCTCTTTTTAATTGACATGGCTGTATCATTTTGCATAAAATAAATAGGAAATTATTTTTTAGAACCGTTATTATATTAAGTGGGAATAAGGAGAAGTGGTTTGGCACGCCTAAGCGGTTTCTACAGGCAGTTTGTTCTAGCTCAGTATTAGGTCACCTGAAGAAAAGGTAGAAGGAGATTTGAAAGTGCAAGTTGAAGACATGAAGAACTTTTTGCAGGCAAAGAGTTATAAAACGGCTGCTTAATGTCAAATTAACATCAAGTTAATAATAAGCATTGTGTTTTTAAGATTGCATACGGCTATGACATCTTGATACTTTACATTACCAAATTAGTAAGATGAAGCAGTCATGTGAACTGCTTTCTTCTAATACAGTACGCATGCGTACACAGAGGTTCCCACGTGCACATCCCAAAGCCTTGCTGAAACTTAACAGACTTAAGGAAGGTTTCTGTCTTAACAAGTAGCTATTTCTGTTAGTGTTCTTTAGAATAATCTATACTCTTCAGGATTAAAGAATCATAGAATAGTTTGGTTTAGAAAGGGACCTTAAGGATGATCTAGTTCCAGCCCCCCTGGCACGAGCATGGAACAGTCTGTACTCTTGAGTCTAGTACTCTTTTCTTCCTGTGAAATAACATTTCAGCATTTGTTTTACAATCAGAAGTGAAAATACGTTTCACAGACAGCACACCACATTCCATGCCATGTCAGGGATTTTGTTCTTGGTCTATACATTGCATGGTTACATCATTAAATGAAACTTTTGCATCTCTTATTGTAAAAGCCAAGTCTGCTCAGAGTGAGACTTGGAGTTATCTAATATTCTATCTAATGGCCAAGGAACAAGGCTGAAAGTATGGAACTTATGTCCAGCCTTGCAAAAATTGAAGCAAGATTAATAATGTCTGTCCACAGAGGTCTCAGCCCTGTTTTGCTGTGTGCTTTCTCTCCCCTTTCACACCTTAAATCAAGTAATCATCAAATACGTATACCTCATGGGTTTATTTGACACTTTTCTGTCTTTTGAGGAGTGTGATGGCTTGGTTCTGTTGCGTCCAGGTGTTGGTGGCATTGAAGCAGAAGCGGTGATGTTGGGCCAGCCCATCAGCATGGTGCTTCCAGAGGTGGTTGGCTATAAGCTTCTAGGAAACCCTCAGCCACTGGTAACATCCACTGACATAGTGCTCACCATTACCAAGGTAAGGAACATGTCTGCTCTTCCGCTATTTTTGCTGAAAATTGCGTGCACTCTGAGACAGAGCCACTGTGCTGCATACTTCAGAGCTTTGTGTGTGCTTCTGTGTAGTCATTTTGGTCTTCTGTGTTTGTTAGGATTTATCGCTCTGCAGGTTGGAATCAACTACCTAAATTTGCTGTGCAAATCTGTTTTCCTAAAACCTAGATAGAACAGAACAGAGAGCTGATGTCTAATGGCCTGTTTGTTCCTCGTGTGCAGACCTGTTTTGGAACAGTACTTGTACAAAGGTCTTGATTTTCTGTCACCTCAAAATAAGCACAATGACTGTCTTTTGAAGGCCTCACTTAGAATAAGGCAATGTAGAACCTGAAAACAGTCAGTAAGTGCTGCGGTCTGATTTATTTGATTTTCAGGCATTTGGCTCGCTTGCTCTAATATGTTTATTCACTCTGGGGCGCGTGGCTGAATTAAGAGTATTACTGGGTCAGCAGTACTGTTGAGTTGGAGCTCAGAAAGCTCGTACATATGTTCATCACGGGATGCTGGCTCTAGAGAGGACCCCCAGCTGGGGAAAGTAGATTTTTGAGCTCATCCAGATGTTGTGTGTTTTCAGACATTGACAGTTTGATTCATGTGCTTGTGCAAAAAGTTCCTCCTCTTCCCCTATCTGCCAGGGTTAACCAGCAAAAAAGCCCACACCTTTCTCTCCTTAGAGAATCAAGATAAATATAGTTGCTCAAAGATAGGCTCCAGTTTGAGTGAGAGGAAGAGCAAGTTCAGGAGGATTACATCCCTGAGTTGCATCTCATTGGAAGCTTACATGTCTGTGTCCTGATTTTTGTGATTTAGTTTACTAAAGTTTCCTGCTTTATAAATACCTGTAGGACTTCTACACAGGTCGTTTGATACCTAGCACTGACGTAGTCACTGTGTTTTTATAACAGCACCTTCGCCAAGTTGGAGTTGTGGGTAAATTCGTGGAGTTTTTTGGTCCTGGTGTAGCCCAGCTGTCAATTGCTGACCGAGCCACCATTGCCAATATGTGTCCAGAGTATGGAGCAACAGCTGCCTATTTCCCAGTGGATGATATTAGCATTGGGTACCTGGTGCAGACAGGTGAGCTGTAAGAAGAGGCCATGAAGTAAAGGTGCGATTGAAAGCAGAAGCCCAAAGTTTGTATGGCGTAGTCAACAACAGGAAGGTGGAGCCTTCAAAGCTTGAGTGCTTTTTTTTTAATCCATATGTGCTTGTTCAGGCTGTTTCGTTGGCTCTTAGTGTTAGTGTCCATATTTGGGAAGAGTCAAATTTTAGGTTGTTTTCCAGCTGCCTGCTTAGCCCTGCTTGAACCTAGACTGTCCAGATTACAGAAGCAGGAACCTAAGCTTTTGTTCTGCAAAAGCCACCAAGTCTGCTCAATTGCTTTGTTTCTAGTGAGTCCCCAATACCTGTGTTGAAAGAGTCTTTTTGTGCAAAGCAGAGTGTGAACGGTGTGGGATAGCCTGTTGTGTGCTTTTACTTTCTGTCACATAGTAGTTCCTCAGTTCCACTTGCTTTTTTTTTTTTTTTTTTTTTTTTTTTTTTTCTTCTGTATCTGACTTTCACCTTAGGCCGTGATAAAGAGAAAGTTATGCGCACAAAAAAGTACCTCGAGGCTGTGGGAATGCTGAGAGATTTCAAGAACTCCTCTCAGGATCCAGACTTCACACAGGTTAGAAATTATTGTCTTTTGGCTCATTTCTTTATGCCCTGCCCTGTTTTTGATGTGACTGTTGTCTACTTTTCAGAGCAACTAAAAATAATCAAGGGAGTCTTTCTCCTTCTGTTCCTTTGGCTTGATCTGCACAGCTGTCTTATTCCTCTGGGCTCTGACTTAGGTCAGCTGGCTGGCTCTCCGGAAGTGGAGCTTCGGGCATCAGTATAAACTGGCTGCCAGCCAGCTGTAGTTGCTGCAGATACTGTGACTGGTTCCATGTAGTTTTGACAACTCTGGCCCAGAACTGAACAGAGCTCCTGATAGCGTGGATGTAGTCTCTGTAGGCCTTGACTCACATTTACCCTTCTTATTTTCAGCAACTTATTTTACCGTGTGAATCAGGGCACTCAGAAGCTCTGTTTGCTAACTGCACATTACATGAGCTGCTTTCTATGCAAGAAAATCAAGCTCTTCAGTTTGTGTCTAGACATCTCAAGAGTAGTCCCAATGTTCTCTACAGTGAGAATTTTTCTTGTCACATGTTCAGGTTAGCATGCTTATTCAAAAATTTTAGTAAGGATAGAAACACTGTAAGAGAAACACTATATAAGAAACACCATAAAAGAAAGTTGAAACATGGGTGAGGAACAAGAAAATATGATAATTTTTAATGTTTCATAACAGACTGAGCATTTTCTCTAGAGCCAAGACAAGTAATCTGCTCTGGTTTATGCCTGTATCAGGATTTCTCCACATCATTGTTTTCCAAAAAGAATCCTGCTGCTAGCAAATGAAAGGACATAATTCTCAAAACCATCTGCATTGTTCTGATGCTTCAGTCACACATCGAGTTTGCAATGACTGGGCTAGTTTTGAGAGCCACACCTGGGAGCTATCAGGGTCTAAAAGCAGGACTGCGGCTCCTCTTCTGAGCTTTCCCTTCTCCCATGTCCCTGGTAGTTTCTACAAACAAACACAGAGATGTGCGGACTCAGCCTTGATTCAGCAGTGGAGTCAAGCACGCCTGTGGCTTAACTGGCTTCAGCTTGTCACGCAGTGCTGAACGTCTCTTGTTCTTCTTACTGAATAGGTTGTTGAGTTGGATCTTCATAGTGTCGTGCCTTGCTGCAGTGGACCAAAAAGACCGCAGGACAAAGTTGCTGTGTCAGATATGAAGAATGACTTTGAGACTTGTCTGGGAGCGAAGGTGACTGGGAACATCTCGATCTACAAACTAATGCATGCTTTTAGAAGTAGTTCAGGAATTATGTTCTGGGGCTGACCAGTGTGCTCCTTGCTTGCATCTTGAAAAGCGAATGAGGGTGTTTGGTGTTTAAACATCGATGTTCCTTTTGTATGTTCCTCTCACATGAAGGTGTTGCCATCCTACTGAAGTGTAGTTCCTTCTGATTTTAGACCAGTCTTAGGCCTAACATGGGTTCAGTGTGCAGCTGGAATTTCTAAAAGAGCTATCTTGGATGTTGTTAGCAGAGGGGACAAAGTAGCTGCAACACTGACCTGTGTGCTAATTACCCAGCTCTACATCCGACTTTCCGGGTGGGTTGTGCCCTGAGCTCTGCAAAGCGTTTTTACATTCACCACTCAGGCTAGATTCAGCCCTTCAGAACCGCTTCTGTCTCTTTCACGTTGCTGATAAGGACAGAAAAAAAGATAGGCAGGGAATCAAATACTTCTCTCTACCTCATCCAGTCAAAAATAGTCACTGAAAGAATAGCAGTATTTTAGTTTCAATCATTATGCCCAGACATGCAAGTTTCCAAAACCAGTTTGAGTCCTTACCTGATATGGTAACCCTCCCTCATGACCTTATACAGTATCCCTGCTAAACAGCAGTGCAGAACTCTAGTGATTTAAATAAAGAAACTTAAACTTCAGTGATCCCAAACGTTTATTTGTTACATGTTCCAAAATCCATTAAAGTACCTTATCCTTCCAAATCTCTCAGCTCAGCATTTGATGCTGCAAACAATGCCTTCTTGCTCTTTGTTTTTATCAGCTGTCAGGTTTTGCCTCTCAAGTCGGCCTGCAACACAGGGTTGCCTCTTCTGATATTCACTGCTTAAAAATCTTGGATGTTTTGGCTAAAATCTCAGGACTAGATTGTGTAACAAGGCTAGCCTGGGGAATCTGTGCTTTCCAGTATGTGGTCAGGAATCCAGAGCAAGTGGAGTTGAAGCATCTAGGCAGACTAAAGGGGGGTATATTCATGCAGGAATAAAACGAAAACTCATTTTGCCGTGAAGGCTGTCTCTTTTACCAGCAATCAGAGAGTGGGATATAGACCCTATGGAAGGAGTTTTGGTCCACCACTTTGACCGGAGATGGAAGCCTTCACCACCAGTGACTGGCAGATGCTTCTTATTCATGAAGTTCACAGCTCATGCTAATTTCCAGTCAAAATATTCAGATTAATGTCATCCTTTTGGTTCTTTCTTTTTCCTCTCACAGCAAGGATTCAAGGGATTCCAGATTGCCCCAGATCGACACAACAGCGTCGTGAAATTTAATTTTGAGGGCAGTGACTTCGAACTTGCTCATGGTTCAGTAGTGATTGCTGCCATTACGAGCTGTACTAACACCAGTAACCCCTCGGTTATGTTGGGAGCAGGTAAGTGCATGTTCTCAATCTTCAGGGCAGTGGTTTCTCTATGGCTCTGGCTGCGTCTTGTGAAGAGAAATGCAACACCGATGCTGCTTTCATCATTTGGCATGCTGGAACTGAGATTAGTCCCAAAGGAGTAGCAGCAGAAATCCTGGAAATAGTAGCCGGAAACATAGGTTGCAGGAAAAACACATTTACTTCAGGAAAAATTTGTCCATCTCTGCAGGACAAACTGGATTATCCAGTACCTCTGACACCTGTTCAGATGCACAGAGACCCTTATGTAGCACTTCTGTGACTGGAACTGGGGAGAGGCTATTGAAAGAACCACAAGAAAAGGGACAGTGAGGAAGGATCTGTGAGTTTAGGCCTGGACGTGCTCTTACCTGTCAGCAGAGGACAACACGTACACTTAGCTAGTGGTGTGTTGAGCTGTCAGAGCAAGAGTTAGAGGGCGTGTAGGGGCAAGTAAATGAGAAGGAATGAGTTCTCTGGGATTTCTCTTTCAGAGCCTTGTCATTTTCATGTTAACCGCATCCAAGAAGTGGTCAGAGCTGGACTTTGTGTCCCCCACTCTCTTGCTTATCACCATTCAAATACTGCAGTACAGTTAGGATGAATGTGTTGTGTGAAATTTCAGATCATGAAAAGCAGTTACATTTTGGTGGCAGGAGGTAGTTCATTTTCAACCTGACCAGTCTAAGTTGAAAATTTCTCATTCCCCTGTGATGCTGGGAAAATCTTGGCTTGTAGACAACCTCTAACAGCAATCACTTTGTGTTTAGTTTGTATGATATTTGTCACCTGTTCTGATTTTGTTTCTGAGTTTGATTTTTGCATTCCTTTCAGAGCTAGCGTTTGCAGGAAAGCAGAAGCCACCATTTTCAGACAGGCTGTCAGGCTCTCAGGTCCACGGATGGTCATCTGTTCATGGTTACATTTTAAAGAGTATTCAAGAGCTCCAGTTTCCGTAGCTGTCACTGACAGCTAAGGAGCCTCAGCAAGCTGAAGAATAGGACTATTTTTTTAACATATTGTCTACCTTTAGGCCTCCAAATCTGACAGTCTAGGCCTTCTCACACAACTAAGCGGAGGTCTCCAGGTCATGTCTAGCAGACCTGCCAAGCAGCTGGCAAAAACAAATCAGTTTGATGATATCTTCCTGCGGGAGATCATTTTGGATCAAAGCAGAGCTGACGTATGTTTTCTTATCTAAGTGGGTGTGCGAGAGAGAAAATGAGGCATGGGAATATGAAGTTTTGCATAGCTTTCATAGTTGATGCTTGTTTTATGTCCATCCTGGGAACGAGCTGGGGAGAGTTTGTTTTCCGAACATTTCCTCTGTGTATGGACTTCTCGTTTAAAAGGAATAGGGTCAGAATAAATACATCACTGGCAACACATCCACGCCACTGAATCATCTCTATGCATGTTACCCATCAGGAGTGGCAGAATGCTCCTGTAACAAACTGTAGATTGTGAGATGGCTCGTTTGTGATGAGGGCCAGAGCTGCCACCCTCAGAAGCAGGCAACTGTGAGTGCACCAAGTGATATGTTTGTGAGAAGTGGGATCCTTCACTGCATTTTTAGTGGGATGTTTGTCTGATGGCCAGTGTTCATTTAACCAATTGAAGTTCTGAAAGTCTACCTGCTGCCCCAGTGTGAGTGGGTCTTGTCGAATCTAGCTTCCTGTGACTTTCTAGTGGAACTGAAATTGCAGATTGAGCTTATGGCTCCACAGAGCACTTCTGCTCGTGCTGGTTACTCTGGAATTAGCGCTGTAGTTTAGCTGCACCATTTTATTGCTGGGAATAGAGTCCTTTCTGCTTTCCAGTTATTTAATTGTACCGCTGTTAATGTGTTGATCCACCAAACTATCCCTCTAACAGGAAAAACTGCAATATACTTTCCATTTTTCAGGATTGCTTGCTAAGAAGGCTGTTGAAGCTGGTTTGACAGTGAAGCCTTACATTAAAACTAGCCTGTCCCCAGGAAGTGGGGTTGTCACTTACTATCTGAGAGAGAGTGGAGTTATGAGTTACCTTTCTCAGCTAGGGTAAGTGCACTCTTCTTACTGTTCTCCAGTGCTTAACTTGGCTAGCATTGCCAAGTGTTGCAGTAGAACAACTCTTCCTCTGCACAGCTTAAAAGACAAGGCAGATGCCCTCTGGCCTGATCCTGTGTGAGCTAATGCATCGCTGTTGTGCGGGCTGACTTGATGCCTGCTGGGGAAAGGGCTTGCTGCCTTCTATATCTTCTCGAAGACTCATGTTCCTGAGCAGGTTATTTGTGAAGAGTAATTGTTTTAAAACAGCATAAATGGCAATATATGGTTGTTTATCTTGCTAGATAACACATTTCCTAGCTCTTTGCTCTGCATGTGTGGAGAGTCACTGCAATGATAAAAACTGAATGTTCTTAAAAGTGCTTTTTTCAGCAGCAATTTGTTTGTTAAAGCAGTACATCTTCTAAAAGTAACCCTAACCAATTGCTAAGGAATGAAACATCTTGGTCCAAAATATTTTTTTATTCACTGATGATTTTTGTGCTCCATCCAGGTTTGATGTGGTGGGTTATGGCTGCATGACTTGTATTGGCAATAGCGGACCCCTACCAGACTCTGTTGTTGAAGCCATTACACAGGTATGTGTCAGCCAGATTTTCCTGTATAGCTTATTTAGGTAAGCTGTTCTTTGTTGTGTGCTGTACTTGAGCTAAACCTTGTCAGCCGTGTACAAAGTAAACTCAGTTTATATTCCATTTTCTGTGGGAGGTACTTTGGGATCACTTGGTAGGAGGCAGTTCTTTGGCTGTCCAGTTGTCGATGTTGCAGCATGGGGCAACTCTGCAGACCTGCTGTGCCAGCTTCCTTTGTCTCAAACTCTTGCAGGGCGACCTCGTAGCAGTGGGTGTTCTGAGTGGCAATAGGAATTTTGAAGGGCGTGTGCATCCCAACACCCGTGCTAACTATCTAGCCTCCCCACCACTCGTGATAGCCTATGCAATTGCAGGGACCGTCCGGATCGACTTCGAGAAGGAGCCTTTGGGTAAGACACTGTTGTGATGCTTCTTTCTTCTCCTACCTTCTAGCTGGAACTAGCTGGAGCTGAGCTCTTCAGAAATGTTTGTCCTGGAGAGATACTTCAAATGCATGAGTAACTCTGGGGTACAGAGCATGCAGTTGTTAAGCAACAGAGCAAAAATGGAGTCTGTGTGTCGGAGGAAAGGAAAAGCTGGTTCTGCCCAATGTTCTAATTCCATGGGAGACATTTTGGTTATATCTGGGTGGTGGTTTTTCATGAGCAGCCTGACCTAGCGGACTGTTTTTGAGTAGACAATTCAACTAGATAACCTTCAAACTAAATTATTCTGCAGATTATTCTGGAAGACCAATGGCAATCACAAAAGAAGGCAAATGTACAGACATCATCAAGTTCATGAGGCAGTCATCTGTCAGACCTGTTTAAAGGAAAAAGTGCTTGTCATGAGTTTCTGTTAGGCTGGAAGGAGCATAGAGATGAAGGGCACAACAGGATACACTTTTTTTTCTTTCTTAGTGGAGCATTTATACAACAGACATAACAATACTAATTTCTACAGGAATAAATACCTCGGGGAAGAAGATTTTCCTGAAAGACATCTGGCCAACACGAAATGAGATTCAGGCTGTTGAGCGTCAGTTTGTTATTCCTGGGATGTTCAAGGAAGTCTACGAAAAAATAGAGGTAAATTAATCCTCAGGGAAGTGGTTTGATTGGTGTGCTGTGCTATTCTGAAGATGTTAGATAAGATGGTCTTGACAATGAAGTGAACATTTTCCTTCTGTTGCTGTTGCACCAGTCATGACAAGTATTTGAGTGAGATTTTATTTATTTTTTAAAATGGCTTCTGGTTAGTGAATTGGTTCTTATGGCCAGTCATGTCCTGCAGATTGCTCCTTAATGATTCTTTAATTTAAAGTAAGACGATGGGCTTTAAACAGTCATCCTAGGCTGATATTAGAAAGTGAGATATTCCAGCCCCACTGATGTTTTGCCTCAGCTGACATAAAATTCATCTGCAGTACTTGATGGCATGCATGCCAGAGGAAAACTTGTACTTGGTAATGTCTTCCTGCAAGTCTTCCTCAGGTACTGAAACAAAATGTTCTTGAGGCTAACATGTTAGAAAAACTTGTTGAGATTAGTGATAATACATTTGAGAGTTATAAAGTGTTATCTGTGTACGTAACACAAATAATTGTCAGAAAGCCGGATAAGCAGCTCTTCTTCTGTAATGAAGGGAGTGTACTTACTTTTTGTACCCTTTATTTTTAATAGTACAATCATTAAAAACAAAACAAAAAAGAATGTAGTTTCATAAGAACTTCCCAAAGAGCCTGAAGAAAAATGCAAGAATTTTGCAAAGTCAAATTTGTGGTTTTATCTGGACTCTGAAGTGATTCCATGGCTTCTGAAAACATAGAGCTTCATGGGATGTTTCTGTGCATTTTAGACAGTAAATGAGTCCTGGAATGCCTTAGATGCTCCCTCAGACAAGCTATATACTTGGAACCCCAAGTCAACATACATCAAGTCTCCGCCCTTCTTTGATGGTCTGGTAAGTGTGCACTTCCCCTTTGAATCATGCCCAACTGTGTTGCAGCCATGGCTAATGTTGAAGCAGAGGCACTTCCAGGGACCTGGGAGCATCCGTTATAGCCCGCTGAGACTTTATTTCTGAGATGTTAGCATCGCACTGATTATGTTCATTTGAATACAAAAGCACAAGTGAATCTGAAAATGGCAAGCATTCTTTATCACTTCAAGATTTTTGAAAATTCATCCTTCTTTCGGAGCAGGGATATATTTAAGTAGTAACTAAACAAATGAAGAGAAAGGAAAGGAACCCACGTATCTTCTTGTTTGCGTTTTGCACTAAATAGTTCTGTGCTCAGATGCAATTTCAGTACTGATTAAAAGAAAATGCAGACCTCAATGCATGCAGATGTCCAGGAATCCTGGATTTTCCTCTGTGTTTGTGCATGTGCAACTGAAGCCTTCTGCTAAGTTTTTTTGCCTGACATTTTTTTAATGTTTTTCTTTCTTTTTGTGTTGTGGCTTAGACATTGGCTCTTCAGACCCCCAAAACTATAGAAGATGCTTATGTCCTGTTGAATTTTGGAGATTCTGTGACAACTGACCACATATCTCCAGCTGGGAATATAGCAAGGAATAGCCCTGCAGCCCGTTACTTGACCAGCAGAGGGTAAGCAGTCTCCTTATTCATTCTGCACGTGTAATATCATACATTTTTTCTCTGGTTTAGCACTTCTTACAGCTTCAGTGAAGTTTTGAGGAACAGCATTGGCATTTCAGAAATTAAATATTTTCACTAGATCTAATAAGTCTGGAGAGAAAATTGATTAAAACTGTGTGGTCTACTAGATGGCCGGGCCCAGAGAGTGGTGGTGAATGGAGCTGAATCCAGCGGGTGACTGGACACGAGCAGTGTTCCCCAAGGGTCATTGCTGGGGCCGGTCCTGTTTAAGATCTTTATTGATGATCTGAGTGAGGGCATTGAATGTACCCTGAGTAAGTTTGCAGATGACACCAGGCTGGAAGGAAGTGTTGATCTACCTGAGGGTAGGAAGGCCCTACAGAGGGAACTGGACAGCCTGGATCCATGGGCTGAGGCCAATTGCTTGGAGTTCAACAGGACCAAGTGTTGGGTCCTGCACTTTGGTCACAACAACAGGAGCCAGCAGTGTGCCCAGGGGGCCAACAAGGCCAACAGCGTCCTGGCTTGTGTCAGAAACAGTGCAGCCAGCAGGAGCAGGGAGGTGATCGTCCCCCTGTACTCGGCACTGGGGAGGCCGCACCTCGAGTGCTGTGTTCAGTTCTGGGCCCCTCACTACCAGAAGGACATCGAGGCCCTGGAGCGTGTGTCTTTGGGCTGCTGCTGTCAGTCACTTTGAAAAGTCTCCCTGACATTATAAAACACGTTAAATTTCATAGCTCCCTTTTGGATATAGCCCAATATAAGCAGCCCAATTTTATGTGACATTCTAGTGATTTTTTTTCTTTACTCACCTCATTCCTATTTCCAAACAAAATTTTTCTTCCTTAGTTCTAACTTTCAGCAGGGTCTCTCTTTGCCTTTTGGATGTTTAGCATGGTGGTGTCTCTACCTTTGTTCTAGATACT
This sequence comes from Alectura lathami, assembly GCA_013399715.1. NCBI lineage: Eukaryota > Metazoa > Chordata > Aves > Galliformes > Megapodiidae > Alectura > Alectura lathami. The sequence continues at coordinate 136,003 of VXAV01010417.1, forward strand.
ATGGTAATATAAATAACCACGATGATTTTCATTAGCCAGCTATTAAGAAAGGATTGTATTGCTTCTTCTGACCCAACACAGCTGAATCCTTGCATCACTATCAGATACTGTTTTGTAGGGCAAAGGTTGAGAATACCATGAAAGCTGCTTTCTGTGTCCAGGCTAAGTCGACAGACTTCAAATAACTGAAGTGTAGAAGAACCAGATAACTGGTTCTAGCTGCTGCCATGATGGGAACTATACATGTCCGCCTCAGAAACACTAGCTTATGTCTGTATTTCAGCCATCACACTTTCCTGTTTTGTTTTGTTTTCCATTAATAGCTTAACTCCTCGAGAGTTCAATTCCTATGGTTCCCGCAGAGGGAATGATGCTGTCATGGCCAGAGGAACATTTGCAAACATTCGTCTGGTGAACAAATTTCTTGACAAACAGGGACCTCAGACTATCCATTTCCCTTCCGGGGAAACGGTAAGTAATGTGCTGCTTTAAAATGAGGCTCACTGACAGTGGGTTGGATTAGCACTGGCTGCAGGTAACTGACTTACAGCTTACGACGTTTAATTCAGTGCCTTTTAAGTAAAGCTAAGGAGGGGACAGAAGCTACGTTGACTCAGGGCAGCCAGTCACACACTGCTGTACCCTGTGGTGCTCTCAGGCTTACCAGTGGAGAGTAGAACCATTGTAGAAGTGAGAATGGAGAGTGCAGGTCTGCGGTAGGAATGAGTTCAGGCTAGAATGAAGTTCTAGCTACACAGGAAGTGCTGTGTAACTTAACGTGCAGCTTGGCATACAACAAGCTTCAGCTTGTTGAGTGAGAACGCTTTTTCCTTGTTACTCCCAAACTGTATTTCCATCCAGAATAGTATATAAAGTGTTTGATATTTTCATTCCAGCTTGACGTGTTTGATGCTGCCGAAAGATACAAGCAGGCTGGCCATCCTTTGATTGTGCTGGCAGGGAAGGAATATGGTGCAGGAAGTTCCAGAGACTGGGCAGCCAAAGGGCCGTTCCTCTTGGTGAGTAACTACAGTAAGCTAGGAGGAGGATAACACTTAAAAATTCATTCATTTTGGGGAAAGAGTACCTTTCTACCATTATCCTGGGTAGCTTATTCTCATTCCAGATAGCAAAAGCTATTTTGTGTCCAAGAGCTGTGTCCAAGAGCCACAGCAGAGTTGCAAAGCTATTTAAATATTCACAGAGCCCATTCAGGCAGGAAGACTTGACTGATCTTCAGCTAGCAACCCACAAGGCTACACCAGAAAGGCAAGTTCCTTTTCTTTTGCATCACACAACCCAACAAACCTTGACTCTGCTTCAGGCTGCCTTCTTCAAGTTGCTTATCAGGGAACATACTAAGTGAAGAGTAGCACCAGTGAACTTGAAGTTTAGCACTTCACTATGCAGGTTGCAGGAACACTTGTCAGTATTGTGGTAGGGTCAGAACACAAATCCAGGTACAGCAGAGTATCTGTTCTTTTTCTTGTCCTAGGTTATTCAGCAGCCTTTTCAAACTCTGCTTTCTTGGTGTGCAATTTTTGAATGCAGTGGCTGTATGCATTAATAAACAAAATTTTTGGATAGTCAGTGTTGAAGATTGCATTTGTCTAAGGTGGTTTTTTTTTTGATTGCAGTGGTGAATTTTTGCTGTAACTGTATTAACGTGTAAACATGTAGAGATCAACTACACTGCACCCTGGAACACGTAGGGTAGAATGACAACACTCAATTAGCAAGAATTACAGAACTGACTAGTGCTACTGTACGTAAAACACATTAAAGAAGTAGACAGAATTCCTGAAAAAGCGCGCATAATGTTTTTGACAATCTTTGTTTTCAAGATGTTTGGAAGTTGACATACAGTTAAGTCAGCTTGCACAGTGCACTGTCAGACAGACTACTGACTAGCAGTAGCTGGTAGATGAGAGGACCTCGAACATGTCACTTTCCTCCACATGAGAACAGAAGGACCGTCCTGAGCCATGTAGATAAGTATCCCCGTTGTGTATTTCCCAGGGTGTCAAGGCTGTGCTTGCTGAAAGCTATGAGAGGATTCATCGGAGCAACCTGGTGGGCATGGGAGTGATTCCTCTGCAGTATTTACCTGGAGAGGATGCGAGGAGTTTAGGACTCACTGGAAGGGAGCGTTATACAATTGTAATTCCTGAAAATCTGAAACCGCAGATGAACGTCCAGGTCAAGGTATGAAATGCGGAAGGGCTGTTATGTTCTACAGCACCATGATCTCGCTTGAATTAACTGTCTCTTCGAATAACATATTTTCTGGTAAGCTCTCTTTTCAGGGAGGGAGAATAATTGAAGGCAAGGGGATGAGGACAGTCATTCTGAAAGAGCTATGGTGGGAGGTAGAAGCAGCACGCCCGAACTGTTTCATTCAGCACAAAGCAGTCCTGTATTTTGGGAAGCCCACAACACTCTACATATGCCTGATGAACTGTCCTGAGATAGGGAAGGTGTAGGTCCCGTTAAATTCATCAGCTTATCTTGAAGTAGCCGAGAGAGTTTTCAGTAAAAGTGGAGTAGTTTTGTTCACCTTCTCTTAAAAAAATGCTAATGTCCAGTCCCTATCCACTTTAGCTTTCTATCACATTTGAGATTGCAAAACTGTCACAATAGGCTGTGTTCTACTGCCACATGGACACTTCTGCTGCTTGAATGACTCTCTTTGACCTCAACAGCTGGATAATGGGAAAAGCTTCCATGCCATCATGAGGTTTGACACGGATGTGGAGCTCACTTACTTCCACAATGGCGGCATTCTGAACTACATGATTCGTAAAATGGCATCCTAATCAGGAACGTCAAGCAAATCCGTCCGGGTACAGGCCTGCTTCTGGTGAACACAACAAAACTATTCAGTAATGACAAATTTAGAAGAGTGAACCAAAAAGTGAACAGTCGTTTGGTTTTTTGTTTGTTTTTCTTGTGTTTTTTTTTTTTTTAAACAAGCTTACAGTGCTGAATGATTCTGCGTATCAGGAAACTGGGCACTTTTGTTCAATTAAAACAACTTTCTGCTACTTTTGTATGGTAATACAAAATGGTGGTTGGCTTGACGTACCATGGAACAGTGCAAAAGTCATGAAAATTCTGATGAGATCTGTGGAACTGTTGAAGATCGTATGCTGATTTTATGTATTTGGTCCATTTACTCTGAAGTTCAGTTCTATGCTTGTATCAGTGGTCCAAAAACTAACTGACAGTATACAATTAATTTTTTTTCCTTCCTGATTATCTAATATTGACTTGCTTTCTTACTCAGTTGACCAGATTCTGAATCTAATGCTGAAATTAATTATTTAGCTGTTTATTAATTTAAAAGAAGATGTGAACTCTGTTCCTTTCAAACTCCAAGCCTTTTGTGGAAAGGTGGACCTATTGGGGATAATATTTCTAATGGATAAAATTAAACTTATTTTCAAGCAGTTTGTCGTGTTGTTTCAAGTTATCCTTGGTACTGAGGCACAGAACACAGCGTCAGCTAAATGCCTGGATGTAAGGAAAAATTTCTTTACGCTAAGGGTGGTGAGGCACTGGCACAGGTTGCCCAGAGAGGTGGTGGCTGCCCCGTCCCTGGAGACCTTCAGGGTCAGGCTGGACAGGGCTCTGAGCAACCTGACCCAGCTGTGGGTGTCCCTGTGCACTGCAGGGGAGTTGGACTGGATGGCCTTTAAGGGTCCCTTCCAACACGGACGATTGTATGTTTCTGTGATTCTTACTTCCTTGTAGGAGCGAGACCCTACCAATCGTAGCTTGTCATATTTTAATTCTCACTTATTTCTTTGAGTCATCTCCATGAGACAGGATGGCTGAGCAGACTTTCCAATACTGGCAGTCTTCTGTAACCTAGCAAAATACTGCTGTTTTACTTCCCTCTGTTCTGTGTCCTCAAGAAGATAATCTGCCACCCTTTCAAGATCTGTGTCAGCAGGCCTATGGTATTTATGTCTTCTTACTCAGAGATAACCAAGGTTACAGCACTCACTCTTATTTCTAACTGTATTTAGAGCATCTGCTAAAGCAATTAACATAGCGGAGAAGTTCTTTCAAAGTAATCTTCCATTGTATTTTTAGTGCACTTAGCTCCAGCTGTGTCCGGAGCGGGAAAAAGGGAAATCAGTTCTGAAAGAAACCAAGAGACTGGAGGAGGGGACAGAGATGACATTGTACCTGCAACAGCTTACTGTTGGTTGATTACAACAAGCAGCGCTGCTGAGGGCACATCAGAGGTACAATGTCCAGTTCTGGACTCTGGTACAAGAGAGAAAGAAAGGCCAGCAGAGCTGGGCCTGTTTAGCCTAGAGAAGAGAAGGCTGGGGGCCATGTCAGCTGCTTGTGTCTACAAACACCCAGGAGGGCGTAACGAAGATGGACGCAGGCTCTTTTCAGCATTGTGCAGTGACAGGACTAGAAGCAATGGGAACAAACTAAAAGACAGGACGTTTCCTCTGAAAGCCTGGAAATGCTTCTTCACTGAAGGTGACCGAGTGCTGTCACAGGTTGTCCTGAGAGGCTGTGGGCTCTCCATCCTTGCTGGTATTCGGCAGCCATATGAACATGGTACTGGGCTACCTGCTGTAGCTGGCCCTGCCTGGGCAGAGGTGTCAGACAGGACGACCTCCAGGGCTTCCTTCCAGCCACAGCCATTCTGTGAAACATCTTGAGGGCTCTTAACATGGTCACAATCCTGAGTATTATTTGGTAATAAATATGCAACTCCGGGTTCAATTTAAAAAATAAAAATAATAAAAAAAGAATCAGCTACTCTGAAAGGCCAGCCTTCTTCAAAATCATTGTTCCTAGTATTTTTGAAGGGAGGCATTACCCAACTGTAAATCATCTTTATCCACTGTTCTGTGTTTCCTTTTGGAAGCAGCTACACGATAAAACTCACTGGGTGAAAACTGCCCAGAAGATGCCATTGTTGGGCTGGGCTGCAGACCTCCTGCACAGTGAAAGCACACAGCTTTCACGATAACTGTATGGACCAGGACAGGACACAGAACAGCGCCTATACAGCTCAGAGTTTATTGTTCAAGGTGCTTTTTCCCACAGAGCTGAAGTGTTTAAGATAGGTAACTCTTCTAAGTGTATGCAAAACTGCACTGTTAACTGCAGAAAGTAAACTACATCTCGTCTTGGTTCCAGAAACATAGAAGATAAATGCTTTGAAAGTATCAGGTAGTTAAGGTAAGCAACACGAAGGCAGGTACCCCTTCTGCAACTTCAGTAGGAGCAAAGTGATGATGGCAGAAGACAATGCTATCATTGTAATGCAGAAGATGCCTCCCCCAGGCAGGATATGCAAAGCCCCACTGCTTTGTTTTCAGACTGTTGCAAAAGCAAAAAGGTGGCTTTAAAAGATGCGATGTCTTTCTTACAGAAAAGTTACTGGACATTTCTATCTGTGTACCACCACGTCTACATCATGGCACATCGCATGCACTAAATCCTGGGTTCAGCCAGACATTTCTTCAACATCAAATCTTTTCAAAGAAGAATTGATACTTTTCCACTTCTGAAAGTCCATCTGTGTCCCCGTTGCAGCATTCTCCATCACAAAGCTTTTGATTTTGATCACTGGCAGGTTGTCAAATGTCATGTACTTCACCGTGATTCCCCAGTCATGCTGGCAATTGCTATTTTGGCAATACATCTTGCATTTTTTCTCAAAACCATCAAACTGCAATGGTTTCTTGTGAGGCTTTGTTATGTAACGCTCCTTGAATGCTTCTCCCAGGACAGTGTGATGAGATTCCTGAAATGACATGTGCCAGAAATGCTTAAGCACCTTTCCCATATTTCCTGATGTTTCCCCACCCCTCGCAAACACCATTCACTGCTGATGTGCTTCCCCTGCTTCGACAGCCTCACCTTCCAGCCCTCATTCCTTTTTGTCTTTTTTTTTTTTTTTTTTTTTTTTCCATTAAAAAAAATGAGGCACAAAGAGGTCATTTCGCTTGAATATACTGTGGTTNCACATTTGAACCTACTTGGCTTCTGCCAAAACTCTGCCTGCTGTATTTGAGCCTTGTGCATAAAGCTAATATCCATCTGGACGGCAGACAACCTGAGAGACTCCTGCTTCCGTGAATTGTGATGCAAATACTTTGCAGCAGTAGAAAAATCAGCACTAACAAGTTAAACGGGTTACAGCGATTTTCAGTTCTTTGCAACATACAAGTTAAAAGAAAAAAATAAAAAGCCACAAAACAAAACAGTATGAAAGCATACGCAGAACTTCATGTGGAGCCTGAGAACTCGAGCTCCTTCTGGAAATGCAACTTCCACTCAATCTGCATGTGCCACAGTATGACAGAACTGAGTTTGCAGGAATTATTTAAAATGTTTGTGCAGCACTAAGCAAAAAAAAATTGCTTTCTGAACTCTCAGATCTCTTTGCACAGGTACTGTTGATAAACCAACACCACAAAAGAGACTAACCATCAGAGCTGCATGTTAGATACGCCCTGTTGTTTGGCCAAGACATGTAGCCAGTATTTTGTAAGGCTGAGCTGTATCAAGCTCTTATCTGACTTGACCAGTGCAGAGGAGCAGTGAAGTCCATCAACACACCAAAAACAGCTGTTAAAAGACAAAATGTTTTTCCTTCATTAAAAAGGGAAGTGCCTGGAAGCATGCGCTCTATAGTCATAATGCGCAGAAGAATTGAAGCACCTTATCACCTTATCACCTTATCTGTGTTTGTCAGAACAGCACGAGTTGAAGGACCTTCGAAAAACATCTCCAAACTAGAAAGGAGTCCAAGGAGCATTTGTAGAACGCTCTAACACACAGGGTTTGTATTTTGAGTGTCCTGTGTGGAGCCAGGAGCTGGACTCGATCCCTGTGGGTCCCTTCCAACCCAGGATATTCTGTGATCCTGCGATTCTATGAAAACTGGCCCCTAAGACAAGAACCTAAACAGTGGTCTCAGGGCTTTGTACCAGTCATTTTCACTCAGCAGAAACGGTGGTGGAAATGTCCCTGCTGCAGGAAGACTTCCACATGAGAAGATTTCTCTAACAGAGGAAGCAAATATCCAGCAGCTCTGAAACCAAGTACGGATCACCAAGAAGTTACATTACAAGGCGATATGATTTCCCACAGAATATAAGAATTTTCTGTCAAAAGAGAGTTCAGGAATCCTGAACTGGTTTCTGTCAAACAATATATTTGCACAGTTCTACATCATCAGCCACTACCATAACATGCTACAGAAGTTGTTAAAACTTTTCTGCCCTAGGTGGAACTGAAAAACAATGTTATTAGTCCAAAAATGCTGACTTCCATGGAGTCTGTGGGGGCTGATTTCCATACAGAGGCATACCTGTATAACTCTGATGTCATCTGTACTGCAGGCATATGCTTTGCACTTTCCACACAGGAGGTTCATTTTGTCTTCCTTTACCTTAGGTCTTATTTCTTTCTTCCTGGAATCTCGTAACACCTTCTCCTTCATTTGCAGGCTGTGTACCTTTAGAACAAATACAAATAAATAAAAATATAGACCATAGAAGGCATTAGAAAATTAAGAGCAGTCCCTGTATCTATCTGACCATGACCCAGGATGGCTGAGTTCTCCTTACACGTAACTTCTGGGGGACCTATTACTCAGAAACAAACCATGCCTTGTTCTAGCAACTCATACCACAAAAAGAACGTGATACATCTGTCAGATGAGGAATTCAGTGCTAGGATGAGTCTTTGTGATGGACAGTGTCCGTGCCACCTGTTCCCTAAGCCCTTGTGAAGATTAAGTCCTGTGAGACCCGCCACGGCAGAAAGAGCACTGCTGCTCCAGGCAGTCCCTGGTTCGGAACGGTGCCTCCAGGGACCACAGAAATGACAGAGTCAGAGGTGAGAGGCACAACGAGGAGCTGGGAACTGCAGCTGATGAAGAGACAAAATGTCCTGAGAAGATGTGGCAGCAGTCAAATGAGACCTCAGAGGTGGGAGAAGAAACTTCACAAAGGCTGTCAGGGCCTGGACACCCTGTGCTGCAGCCCAGTCTCTGAGAGCTCACCTGGAAACACGGGGTGACCTACAGATCCGCAGGGATATGGCAGGGACATGTGTAGAAAGCATTTCTGCTTGCAGCGATTGTCACCGGCGTTTTCTTCCTGCTTTCTGTAGGAAATTTGTTACAGAGCTGTAGGAGCATCCACCTGTCCGTCCGAGCTGGCTCAGCCCAGGACACCTCTTTGCATGTGTCGTGGTTTCAGCTGGGACAGAGCTGATTTTTTCACAATATCTCATATGTGGCTATGTTTTGGCCTTCAGAGAGAAACGATGTTGAACGCACACCCACGTTTTAGTTGTTCCTGAGCAGTGCTGCATGGAGCCAAGGACACTTCAGTCTCTCAGCTTCTCGTGCTGCACTGCCAAGGGGCTGGGGATGCATAAGGAGCTGGGAGGAGACAGCACCAGGACAGGTGACCCAAACTGGCCAAAGGGATGTCCTATACCATGTGGCATCATGCAAAAGAAATGTAAAATTGAGCAGAGTTGGCCAGGGGGGCAACAACTGCTCGGGGACTGACTGGGCATTGAGGTGAGCAATTGTTTTGTAAATACATATCATATCATTACTATTATTTTCATTTTCTCTTCCTTTTCTGTCTTAATGACTAGTTTTTATCTCAACCCACAAGATCTGTTTTTTTTTTTTTTTTTTTTTTTCCCTTTA
>VXAV01010417.1:144786-162243 GCA_013399715.1 Alectura lathami
TTTCTGGTTTGTTTGTTTGTTTTCCCCCAATTCTCTCCCCCATCCCACTGGGAGGGGGCAGTGAGTGAATGGCTGTGTGGTGCTGAGCTGCCTGCTGGGTTAAACCACAGCAGCGTATCACCTCAGATCCAAGACTTCTTGACACTTCTTTCTACGCTCATGATGTTTTCTGATCTGGGAAGCGCTTGGTGCACAGCAGGGTTAGTGTAAAACACAGTGTGTAAGCCGATTCGTTCTGCTAGGCTTATTCACGGTCAGATGGTTTTCACTGCAGGGGAGCTGGACTAGATGACCTCTAAAGGTCCCTTCCAACTCGGACGATTCTATGATTCTGTGATATTGCTTGGAGCAAAGATGAACAGAACTGTGGGCAGTTCAAAAAGCAGAAGAGCTTGCACAAACCCAAACGTCATCCTGTTAATATCACAGTCAACAGTTCCTTGAAGTCTTCCAGAAACCGCTGCTATGAAATCCATAAACACTTGGCATGACAACAAACAAGTTAGGAAAGCACTTACACTAGCCTGCAGCAAAGCTAAGGTGCTTCTGAACATGAATGTGGGTGGACACATTACTACCATCTGCGTAGATGATGCAATCCCACCCAGTTACAGCAATATTTTTCTTCCAGTAGACAGAATAATTTATTTACATATATATATAAAGTTGAGAAGTTTACAAATTCTACCTCAGCTTCAAGGCTTCTGCAGTTACAGCCCACACGCTGTTCACCTAGCTAGCAGTATACACTATCGCTTCTCTGCTGGGCTAGCCTTGGTCTGAAACCAAGTACGGATCACTTTCCTCATGTTATCATTTGCTGCTAGGTAGGGCTATAGTAGACTAAGGCCAATAATAGACCATGCCTGTAGCTTTGAGTATGAAATTCCAACATGAGTACAAACCTTTCTTGCAAACGTTGCTTCGTCCCACTTCTGGAGCTCTTCAATAGCTTTGTTCATCATTTCTTCCTTGTAGCGGTTGTGTTTCTCATTCTCAACCACTTCTGGTTTGTTTGTTACAAGGATGCACTTGCTGTTTGTTGCCCTTCCACGACCTACAGAGCAACACGTTTATCTGCTCCAGTTACTCTTACCAAGATGTGACAAAGCAGAAGCCATACCATAACAGAGAATTAAGGACCCTCTGTGTGGTTGCTTACATTTCCTGTATACATTTTCAAATTCACAGAGCACTGCTTTCCTAGCAGAACTCTCTCATCTCTTTCTTCCCTGATCACAAACTAGAACAGGTTATGGTTCATCCTCACGTCTGTCTCCTACCCTCTGCTGTACTGCCTGCTTCTGTGACCCCCTGCATTAAGCTCAGGCATGCTTGACACATGATGGTTAGATCTGATACTACCCTTTTACCTGTAAACATGAATTCTGGACTATTATTTGATTTTAGGACAAAAGGAAAAAATCCCAGGACACAAACTCTAAATGTACAATCTGAGTACAGTGGAGATCACACCTCATCATTGTGAAGCTGTGTACTTGGGTGATAGATCCAGTATTGCAGTAGTAGTCAGGTTTAGGCACCCTGGGAACGTTAAGCAGCAGCCAGCAGTCAGTGTGGCTCTTAATTCCCCTCTAGTGGCCGTGCTACACAATCACCAAGATTCGAAACGAGTCTTGACAATCTTTCAGGCAAGCCAAGTCAGAAGCGGGGTTTCATTTTGTGTGTGTGAGTGATTTGAATGTTAGAGGTCTGTTCATGCAATGACCTAGTGCTTGGCGAATTTTTGATGGCAAACAGGGAGTAGCTGGGTTGGTGACGAGCCACTGAGCAGGAGGAAGTCTTCAGGAGCCAAGGAAATACACAAAACTTGATAGCAGCACTTCTTTGTAAATTCTCATAATCAGCACAATTTGCATTATTTCTGACCACAGCTTTTGCAGCTGTACTTCTGCACATATGATTAACTATCCACTTGAGGGATCACTCCTCTACCAGTCAATATAACCCTGTGTGTCATGGCTACTTCACACGGCCAAAGAAAAGCCAAGGACTCCTCAAAGGCTCAGCTATGCAATCAAATCCATTACATCCAGTCCCTTCATTCATCTGACTTCACTCACAGGCACAGAGGAACAACAGTACAACATGCACATATTGCTAAATTATTTCTGGAGCACCATTCGGTAGCACTTTTCAATCAATTTCTAGGCAAAAACTGGCTACTAAAGTAATAGCTGTGAATTTCTGTACCTCTGACTTGGATCATTTTGGTGACGTTACCGAAGTATTCATAGAGCACGACAAGGTTGCACTGGGCAATATCAATGCCTTCGTCAGCAACAGATGTAGCAATGAGCAGTCTGCTGTCCTTGTTGGTTTTGAATGCATCCAGTATGCCTTTCTGGCTTGGGAGGGTCATACCTACAGTACAAAAAACCGCATCAGGAAAAAAAATATTGAAATGCTTCCTCAGCAAGATATCTGCTTTTGCTGTTATTTAAACGGTGTGTGGGAATTAGCATGTCTTTCCAACCTGGAATAATACTTGAGGTTAGCACACCCAGCTGGCTGCACGCTATACCCATTGAACAGGAAAGCCTGTTGATGTGCCACAGGATTTGTCATCCTGGGAAACAGCACTGCAGACGCAGCACCCAACTGATTTCCATTAATGAGACCCATGCAGATTAGTTATTTTAAGATCAAACTAACTAGTCGTTCACACTTAATTTTGGGTGCAGCTTCCATTCTACATAAAATATCTTTGTATCACTGAACACAAAATAAGCCAGGGATCTGTTAAAGGAACTTGCAAAATACCACTAGAAGTAATAACAAGAAGCCATGACAGCAATCTGTGAATTTCTTTGCCACGAGCGAAAGAGTCCAAAAGGAGAGGGCATAACTGCTGCTTTAACTAAAGTTCTCAGACAGAAAAAGCAAGCGTCTGCATAGGATTGGTTAAAGGTCTTCTAGATACTGAAGTTATCACACTACAAACTTGCATGACCTTCCTCTAGGAGCAGTAAAACAGTCGTAGCTCTGCAGCCAGCACACATTTGGCAACACATAATCCACAGTGCAAACCTGCATACCTGTCCTCTGATCTCTTCTCGCACGCCCCATCAAAATTTCTGGCTTTATGTAGCTAAGCAGCGGGTTTTCCTCCATCCACTTCTTCAAAGCCTGGAGAGCAAATCAAGGAGTTAGATCCCCTTCTGGAAGAAATGCCAGTTTGGGGCAGCTAGGTGGAACCTTCCCATGCTTGCCTAAGCAATTAATGCTTCTGAGAACAAGAAGCAGAAGAGAAGGTCTATCCTGTACTTCAGAAAGGAACATCTACCAGTAGGTGAGGGAACATCTGTGCTTACTGCAGCTGTGAAGTCGGGTCTGATCATGCCACAGCTGGTTTCCTCTTCCAAACCTTGCAACACAAAGGCTCGCTAAAGAGCAAGCAGCCTTTCACTGCTAAAAGACGTGTGATTTTTTTTTTTAATATCATTTATTATTTTTGTGTGTAATGTTCTCCTACAAACCAATAGATCACTGAATACTAGACTCCTGGGATCCAAAGGAAATGAAGTGCTGCTTGAAAAGTGTACCTTCACACTGCACATTGAAAGCAGCATCTTCAGATTGTCCTCACATAAGAACAAATTCCAGCCAGGCCAGAGCAGGCTTTTACAAATATCAGCGAAAGCTGCCAGCAGATGCTTGGTGTTGTTAGTCTGGACATCAATTTGCCTTTAACTTTTTTTCTGGTTCGTAATACTGCCAGCAAGTCCATGTCCAAGGAAAAAACAGAGTCGGGACTCTCAGCTGGAAAGTCACTTTACTGTAGTCAAAGACTATGATACCTTTCAGCAAACGTTTAAGAGCTTCTGAAGATAATGATTACCAGTACGCTGATTTCAAGCATGAACTTTTTCTAGGAACAATGTAGTGGAATGGAGAAAAAAAGATCATCATAGAGCTCTGATCCTATGCAAGTAAGGAATAGATCAGTGCATCAAAAGGGTACAGAGAACACCTCCTCCAGAAAGTCCCCCCTTCTCCTTGATCAAGAACACACACTAGGGCACACACCTCCTTTGGGCCCAGAGGAATCCTCCAGGACACCCATGAATACCTCCTGACATGCACAGTCGGCAGAAGAGCAGAGCTGCTGCCTTACAGTAGTGCTGCACTGAAGCCAAAATCTTGCATCGCAACTTGCTGAAACTCACTTCAGATGTAAAGTAAGAACCTGGCAGCTGAATGATCAGCTATGATTTGTGGCAAGCAGAAATGGTGAAGGACAACATCCCTGCCCTGTAGCTTTTAGGAAAGATAATAGTCCCGCCCTGCTTCAGAGCAGCAGTGCTTAGAAAGTTACAGAAAAATAAATATCTGTTTAGGAAGAACAAATACATGCATTTTTTTTTATACTGTGAGATCAAAATGGGACGGGTAATAGCTGAGGAATTACATTTATCATTTACTGCTTTAGGAGCTTTAAAAAGAAATGTCTTACAGCTACTAAGGCTCTGGTCTTAGCAAAGAGAAGAGTACGAGTCTGTGGGTTATAGCGGTATGCATCATCCAGGATGCAAGCAAGCTCCTCCAGTTTGGGATTCTCATTCGATTCATCTTTTGAAAGGGCAGTCAGCTCTGGTTCTTTCTCTGGAAGAAAATTGCATTATTATTATTGTTATTATTTTCAATAAAACACCTTTGTTAATCTAGGAAACAGAATTCTCACCCAAACCTACTTTCACGTGCCACCCATTTACCATCTATTTTCACATACCATTCTTTCAGATGCAAGGAAAGAAAGCCATTGGTCAAATGCAACAAAACCCCCCAGAAAATGAATTTTGACACTCTCACATTTTGTAGCAAATTGACAGAACAGGGGAACCTGTGTCACATAGTGTGCAGGAAAGGACGGCAACAGAACAGGCTTGGTTCTTGCAGGGCATTACCATTTCTTCTTTGGAGACAACTGGTACTGGAGGGCAGACACCCAGTGATGTAAGACTGCAATCAGCATTGCAACACACCGCCCACAGCCTGTGTTGCGGCACAGCGAGGCAGAGCCAGAAGCTGGACAACAGCTTGGCCTCTCACTTTCAGTTAGAAGGCCGCTGGGGGCTGCCTGCTGCTTCCCAGAGGCTCGGGGCTTGTCCAGCAGTGCCAGGCAGGGGAAGGCCAGGCAGTGCTGCAATCAGCATATGCTGCCTTCCTAAAGCTGCCAGCACCCATCAGCTTAGTTTTTTTAGGACGAACTTGTTTTCTGAGAGAGTGGTCAGGCACTGGAACAGGCTGCCCAGGGCGGTAGTGGAGTCTCCGTCCCTGGAGGCATTCAAGAAACGTGTGGATGTGGCACTCAGGGACGTGGTTTGGTGGGCAAAGTGGCGTTGGGTTGATGGTTGGACTGGATGATCTTAGAGGTTTTCCAACCTTAATGATTCTGTGATTCTGTGACCTCAGCGCAAACTGCTCCCTTGCTTGTGAGGCACACTGCCTTACCTCCAAGGCTGGCACTTGATAACCCACTTTGGTGTCTACACACAACCACTGCTGCTTCCTTAGCTCCTACAGTAGAGTCACAGAAAGTAAGACCCCCTCCTGGCTACCCTAGCACTACCTTTGTACCCTCAGGGACACTAACGAGGTAATTGTGTGACATACCTTGAAATTTGGCTGTCAGGTGCCGCTCCAATTCTGTGTATGGTCCATTTCTGACATTTGTGAAAAACTCTGTGAGGTAAGATAAAGCATCTTGGATGCGTGCGTCTTCACTGATGATGAGGGCATCGTTGAATTTCTGCTCAGAAAAAGAGAAACACTCCCTTAAGCCTCTTTTTCCAGGGGGCAGAGGATGAATGCAGATTTCGTCTAGGCAGACTACATAATACAAACTTGTGTTATTCTTCCATTTTGCGCAGCAGCAGAAAGGCTGCTCTCCATGATACTGTACTTGGTGACTACCTTCAGATGCAATTCCTAGGCACTGTGTGCTTTAGCCTGTGTCAAGTAAGACGATCACGTTCAAAACCTGCTCCTCAGCGGAGATAGCAGCACCAGGAGCAACAGGAGGTCTCCACCTCCATATGGAAGGACGGAGCACACACACTTACCCGCAGGTGTTCAGTGCAAATGAAAAGGGCTCTACACATCCTGCTTTCCTCCTCCTTGTCCTTCAGTTGCAAAAGTCTGCATTTCCTCTGAGTGACAACTATCCAGTGTTCATACTTCTGTGTTCCAAAATCGTTTGTGTTATTTGGGGGGATGGTATCTAGTAAAAAAGGAGGAGATAAATGTTTGCTCATCTTGTTTGTAGTCACAAATAACCAGGACAGTTGGCCAGAAGATAATGCATTTTGAATTAATGTTAGCTCTAAAAAGCCTGTCCAGAAGAACACTGTAAGATACAGTCATAGAACCGCAGAGGCTGGAAGGCAGCTGTGGAGATCTGTAGTCCAATGCCCTGCTCAAAGCAGGGTCACCTACAGCAGGTTGCTCAAAACCATACCCAAACAGAACATTGAGTACTTCCAAGGATGGAGAGCCCACAACTTCCCTGGGCAACCTGTTCCAGTGTTTGAACACTCCAACAGCAAAGAAGTTATTTCTGATGCTGGGGAGTAATTTCCCAGATTTCTGCTTGCACTCACTGCCTCATGTTCCGCCTCTGCCTGAGAAGAGCCTTGCTCTGTCTTCTTTACCCCGTGCCTTTCAATTCACACACAGATGCTAGGCTAGATTTAGCCCAGCATCACTCAGTCAAGGATCTGTACACACATGTGTACAGTCCTTAGCCTTAAAGGCAGAGCTCACTTTTCCTGTAAGAAGGCTACAATATTCCAGGCACTGCATGTGCATTGCTCCTTGAATTACTCAATAGTTCGGCACTCATGTGCTAAATGGTCCGTGGCATTTCAAGGCATATTATCCAAGGGGCTGTTCTGGAGGCAGAACAGGACAGCGCCTGTTTGTCTCATACATGCTTTGCCCAAGAGCTCCACAAACATCCATAATCTGAGGATCCACAGAAAGGAAGCCAATGGCATTTATGCAAGAGGAACTGTGATGGGGAAATTAGTCAGAAGTGTTAATTCAGTGTGCAGTTTGAAAATTCCACACTGTTTGTTGTTTGTTGGTTGTGTTTTCTTTATTGCTTTGTTTTGCTTTTTAATCCCCCCTTCCAGCCCCTCCTTGTTTTCCTTGACAGAAACAGCTAGGTATGAAGCATCTGGAGAAAGGCTTGAGTAAGAACTTGCAAGCATCTCTCACCAATGAAATCCAGCTCACTGCATTTTGGAAGCAAGACCTTTGGTAGCTTAGTTTCTGATTCTTTAAACAATGATTCGACAGCGTTAAAACCACACCACTCTTTGTTGCTGGAAACACAGGTTGAAATCCAAGCAAAAATATTCACCATTATTGAATTAATCAAATGTAACAGTAAAAGAGGTGATTCTTCTACCAGTGACCTCTCATTTAAGGTAATAGCACTTAGAGACAAAAGGAAGGAGGAAAAAGGGAGAGGGAGGTGAGTAACTGTGGTGGATTCACACAGACGTAACAAAAGACCAAATCCCAGTTAGAAGCGTATTGCAGTGCCTTACCCACTGAATAAATCTTCCTCATCAATGCCTCTGTCTCAGACATCAAACCTGCGATGATGACTGCAAAGTGATTGTGGAGTCGTGTCTTGACCAGTCTGACATCTAGAGATAAAATACAGAATTGAGTGGTCAGTGGCTTTGGCAGGTAAAACTGCCCAAAACTCTGGGCAGCGCAGAACAAATCCTCGTCTGGAGGAATGCTACACATGAAGCTCTATGCTACCATAACGATGTTTATTGTTCGTGAGCATTGTATTTGCACAGAAAGAAACAGCCCCCAGTCTTCACTGGCAGAACTACTCTGGCTTTTCTGCCTAGCTAAATGAATAACAGAAACTGTGGAGCTCAGCACAGTGAATGGTGTCAGAATCATCCCCTTCTAGAATGGTGTTATGACCACATCTTTCAAGAGCCACAATAAATTTAAATATTTCTTAGGGAAAAAAGAAAAAAAAAAAAAAGACCCAACAGCATCCAGTTTACTTCTCCACCCTTTATCTTCCTCCATGCTACTCTTGGCAAAGAGGTGGCACGGCAGTGTTCGCCCTGCAGCTGTCTGAGGGCAGCGTTGGTCATGGGTGTGAGACACAGCAACATCGTCTCTTATGGGTGGTGACCCAGCTGGTGAAGCTAGGTCTCCATGGCCTGGTCTGCTTTATCTGCAAATCACAGGCTCCGGCATGTTCATCCTGGTTTGCATAGAGCTGGCTGGCTTGTTATTTGCCTGGAGACAAGTACAACACCTTACACTCGGATGCAACCTGTACCCAAACAGTACTGCAGGGCAATGGTTAAGTGCATGCTTACACTCCTTTCAAGCTAGCAGAAAGAAAACTGACTTAAAAACTCTTACCTTCACCTTATCAAAGGGGGTCAGATGGCTACCCTAATGGTGGTGCTTTGCATCTCAGAGGAAAATGAGAAGGAAACATCCTTACTTGTTTCTGGCTTGTTCACGAATCTCTGTAGATCCTCTATGTTCTCTCTGACAGTGGATACAACCTGTATGTCAAGGTAGGAACAGAGAGTACAGATGTGCTCCACTGTTTCCTCGATGTTCTTGGCACCACCAACTCCAACAGAAGCAGTCAAACCTAGAATCTGAGCACACGCACGAATAGCAATGTTGGTCTCTTGTCACGAGAAAGAAAGACTGGAGATGCTGTTACCAACTACCAAGTTGTTACCCTCTTCTAAAACAAGAAAACAAAGCAAGCAGTTGAAGTAAGTCTGAGAGCCAGGACCTAATCCTGAGAGCCAGAACTTGTCCCCAGATACATTATCCACACGCCGTAATCTGTAAGCAGCTGCATTTTCCTGGACTTACAACACACAGGAACAGCAGACCCAGACCCAGAGCTGACCTCCACATCCACTCTGAGGAGGTGGCTTCTCAGCAGAACTGCCGCCTCCCACAGCAGAGGGAGCGACCCTGCTCTACTGCTGTTGAGCACAGCAACAGAGAGGTGACACACAGCTAACGTGTGAGGGACGTGCTTGCTTCGCAGCCCAGCAATCCTGTTTGCTATCAAGCACTCCAGTCTCTGCCATGCTTGGTCCTTCCTGGTAGCAACTGGGGAACGCAGTCAGAAGGTGGTTGAGGAAAGGGAAAAGAGTTCCAGGTGCTAGCGTTTTCATTGGCAGCCACTGCTAAATGGGACTTTGCAAGGGATTAACACCAAAGGCAAAACTTCTGCCTTTGATGACTGCTCTGTGATACATTTCAATGTTTCCATCTCTGCCAGGCTGAGCCTTACCTGCGGCAGCTGACTTGAAGGGGAGTCAAATTTCTGCTCCAGGTATCTGGCCATCAACATACTGTAAGGATGGTTGCCTGTAGTGTTGTGGCACTCATCAAAAATCATCAGAGTGAAAATGGAGAGGGAGGTAAGGGTCCCGTTCCCAAAACTGTTCACCAGGATCTGGGGAGTCATTACGATGATGTCGCTGTCCTGTATAACCATGTCTACAGAGATATTTGCAACTGTTTCACCACTAATTCCTTGAACAGAGTATCTGTGAAGAAGAGGAAAAAAAGACAGGACATGAGAAAGGATGCCTTGCAGAGAAAAAACAAAACAAAACAAAACAAAACAAAAAAACTAGCAGGCCCAGAGGGAAGTGGCTACATTCAAAACGTCACAGCTGGGGAACCTACAGTCTGACCTGCAGAAGCTGAGGAAAAATACCTGTTGAGGGTAAACAGCTGGATTTTTGTCTTCAATTAACCAAAATATTATATTATAATATAATATATAAAATATTCAATTAACCAAAAGATCTGAGGGGTGGTTTTGTCTATTTAAGCTTCACCTGCCAGTTCACAGGCAAGACGTACCTGCAGAGCCTGTCCTTCACCCTTTTTCTGTGCACGGCTGGGAGTGCAGGACTGCTTCCCATTGCTATAGGGATTCATACGTGTTCTTTCAAAATCAGAAACTACAGTGTATGACGCTCCCCTAGGTAATTTTCAGTTCCATCTGAAAGGAGGCTGAAAGACTGAACGAGTTTGGGTCCTTAATTTTGGAAAAGAACGAGGAGGCTCTGCCATTTGAGAATGGCAAGAGGCATCCCACCACCGGTGCTTCAAAGTGCCTTGTCCTTCAGAGCAGATCGTCCAGAGAGAACTCCAGCCCTTCTGCAGAGACGAGTGCAGGTGTGCTCTGGCTACTTCCACAGGTGCTGCACAACCATAACTCACCAGAAGCTGAGGTGCTAAGCTCTTTTCACACTGTCTACCACAGTGACTTGCCATTCTCACCACTACGCATCTGATGTTAGTGCCAAACACTCCTGTCACTAGGTAACCCATTACATTGTGCCTAAGCTAACAGACAACCAAGGGGATAGTTTATTTTCTGTGGAGGAAGTGACCAGGTAGAATTACACTTACCCCTGCCTTTCAAAATACTGCTTGAAGACGTCTCTCTGTTGCTCATACACTGGGACTTTAGTTGCAAGAAAGACCACCTTCCCCTTTCGTCCCGGGGGCATGTTTTGGAAATGGTGTTCACAAATCATAAGCGCCACGAAGGTTTTTCCAGACCCTTTAAACAACGAACACGACGGGTAAGGCACCGGTGTGAAAGGGCGTGCTTGTCACTAGGAGCCTGTCACCAGCACCTGTCATCTCCACGCCCTCAGGCAACCGGGAGCTGGCAAGGGGAACGCTGCCAGACACTGCTGCAGGGTCAGAGCCTGAACGTCTCTATGGCAGTTCCAGAAAAGTTGCACAGATCTGTTTCACGATGCACAAAGCTGAGCTCACAGTGTGGCATCTCCAGGTACCCAGAAAATTAGCAGATAAAACACAACAGAGTACGGAGGGCATGGGATGCGCAGGCCTGGCTGCAGCACAGGTACCAGCATCTTCAGCCTCAGCGCTTCCCCTTGTAGCCTTTCTCTCCTCACGTTTCTCTCTTTCCCGTCAGTGTTCAGTATCACTGTGTGGAGCACCTGAGTGCTTCTATTTCCTGCCACTACTACGCCACCTGCTTCTCCAGCACCCAGGGCCAGCACCCAGAGCCAGCAACACAGAAAACTCTCTTTCGCTGCCGACCTTCAATCTGATTCAGTTCTGAGCTATTGCAGAAGTTCCCTGAGCTGGTCTGATGCTGCAAACACTGCAGAAGGCAGGGAAGTCTGATGGGAACTGATCCTACTTTCACTTTGACTTGCAAGGCAAATCTCTCGAAGATCTGTACTCTTACGAGGAACTCTGTTTTCAAAAGAGTTCCAAAGTTCAAAAGAGTTTCAAACAGCTGAAATAGCCTGATTCAACATTTACCCTCCCCTGTCCATCACAGCCCTCTCTTCCAAGAAACCTGCATTTCCTTACCAGTAGGAGCACATATTAAGGTATTTTTCCCATTGATAGCAGGCTGTGCAAGTTCAATCTGGTAGCTCCAAGCCTTCTTTGGTTCATAAACAGGTGGAGACTCAACCATCCGCTCTAGGAAAGATTGAAAAGCAGTGCTTCAACCATGCTTTTGCAGTGTGTTGCAAAAGAAATGGATAAAACATATTGTCCCCCATACAGGTACTACCCAACATGACAGCACCCGCACATACCACACATAGCATTCTCTGATAGAAAAGGCTTTTAACAGGACACATACATCAGAAGAGAACTGTATTCAGTTTTGATGGTATGCTTTTGTTACTGCTAGGTTGTGTTCCCTAAACAAAACCCATTCCACTGTCCTGGAAGACAACCCTCTCCTCAGCTGTTCTTTGTTTTTAACTCAGAAAGAAAGCACATGCCCCAATTCTCCCCTCAAATATTTGCACTGAGTTCAGAGTGCATTCCTTTAACCTTCTGCTTTACGTCTGTACCAGAGAGCTTGTGCTACAGAACAGTAACTAGAATCCACAGGTGAGGCACAATTCGCTGGAAAATATACATCAGCCACAGCACAGAACACTTACAGCCACGTAAATTGGCTGTCAACAGGTCTTGTGTGCAATAGCCTGATGTTTGGAGACTTCTCTGATAATGTGCCGACAGAACATCTCTGCACTGGAGATGTGGTAAATAAGGGGCAAGCCCTAACAGGCGCAATATCCAATATGAGACCCTTTAAACATTAAAACATGAGACAGTTAAACCAAGTCGTTGGTTTGCACTAGTTGTTCAGTGCCTTCCTTAGTGGCAAACCACATCTGCATCCTCCAGGGGTCTACAGGAATGAAGAATCCCCACCAGAAACTGCTTACGTTGTCTTACCTGGAGCTGCACCGAGATTCTCACTGAGGTTACCATCATATTCTGCTTCTTCAGAGTACGTCATTTTAGGGCTGTCCTCAGAGGTGTCTGTCACTTCACTGTCAACATCTTTGTCATTATCTGCAGAGTGACAACAGAAAAAGGCATGCTGTCTACCCTTTTGATTTTAAAATGTTGCATTCGCTGGGATGACAAGGTGAAGGAGCATAGGTTACTAGCATGGAAAGGGTGCATAAAATGACGATGCTTGCAGGCTCCCTGTTACACAAAACACACTGCACTGAGAGTCCTGCTCTTAGAAGATCCTCACATTCATTGCATATTTAGCTCTCCCTTAAAAAGCAAGGGACAGAATAGACGTGTGGTGACAAGATTACAGGTCTAACATGGACATTAACCACAAGCATGAAAAATACATTGGAGTCCAAGGAAGATTTGTAAGCTCAAGAATTTGTCCTCCATTTCCCGCCGGTTTTTTTTGGAAAGCCCTAGAAACTGTAGGACTATCTACATCCCTTATCCTACATGATAATGTCCAGTGGTTCCAAAGATGCTAGCTAAGATTTTCTTTGGCCCCATAATTATTTATCTTCTAAACAACTGTCACTGGGCTTTACACAAAGAGCTTCACTGCAAACAGAATACACCAAGACAAAGCACTGTTTTTGGAGAGAAGGAAAGAGCACAACTGTGCCCTCATCCAGCACCAGAAAGCAATTGATATCGGGACCAACTTTTACTGGCAACTCCCTTTAGCTGCTAACATTAAGTGCTTTCAACGTGGACAATGACACTTCATTCTCCACTGGGCTGACCCTGGCTTTATTAAGCTGGATGTTAGCAGAAGCTGCCCCAAAACAGTGACACATTAAACTTATAAAACACAGTTACTGACCACATAATATTAATAGCCATCAGCTATGTAAAATAATGTCTACATGGAGAAATGTATTGTTCTTCTATATTTTATACATAATGTATTTATAAATAGATTAACCATGTATATATACATCAAAACAAAATCCTCAGATAAGAAATCACACACACACATATGGCTACAGCAAGAAAAAACATTAAAAATAAGAAATACTATTTAAGAAGCTTAAAAGTGGCTTGTCCTGGTTGCTAACTAAAAGCAGTTCAAACAATCATTTAGGTTTGGGAGAAAGAAAATGTGGACATAAAGAAATAGAAGCCAGTTTATCCAAAATCACTTGGCTTAATCATTCAGTAACAAAACACATGTATTTCATGTTATACAAGAGGCATTTTACTTTAAAGAAGTGGTGCTTTATTTTTTTTTTTGAGATTAAGGAGCAATGCAGTCTGATAACGTCCACCTAAATTGGTCTTACTCTTCTGAAAAACAAACAAACAAACAAAAAAAACCCCTCAACAAATAAACCCCAACCTTTCTGAAATAAGAACAGAAAAAGAATATCATAAAAAAATTTGCGGTTTTACCGTCTCTCATATCCCACAGTTCACTTGCATAGTAGTATCCTGTGTTGTCTAGGGCCAGCTGAAGGCTTTTTGGCCAGTGTTCCTTATCCGACCGGCAGAGACATTCAATGAGTCTCGTTATGCCTGCTGCTTTGCTTCTGTTTTCACTAATCTGCAGGCACAACAAACAGAAGTTGCTGGAGCTTGTGAGCAATCAAAAACAATTCTCTGACTGATATTGTGTTTGACTTGTGTTGTTTGACGTTCAGTTGAAAGCTGCGTTTCCTTATCAAAGAAAAAAGAAGTTTCCACAAAATTTGATTTTTTACCTACCACTGCTGCAATTCTGCCAGCCTAAACCAGCCCCTCTGGTCAGAAGGACCACAGGTTTTTACACCATTTCTTCCAAGGCAAGACCACCCTCTCCCAAATTTACAACTTATCCCAAAGCTATTACCAGGTAAAATCTTCCACCCCAGGTGTCTTGGCCCAACCTGTTGTTGATGAGTCCCTACATTCCTAAGTGCATCTTGTACCATGCTAGAAGGTAATATTTTTTATATTATCTTACCTTGAACCTCCTGCTCAGCATTTTTCAATGAAAAACAACTTACGAAACTACATTTTGCAAGAAGGTGAAAAGTTCAGCTCAGCTAAGAAACTAGGCCCTCCATCTTAATGCAAGAACTTCCCAGTGTGAAAACACAACTTAGCCTAAATCTCACTGCAGTTGCAAGGAGCAAGAACAACTGACAGACTCCTTCGCACGGCATGAATGGTTTCGTATTGTCAGTTGCTCATTGACTACCACTGGTTAGTGCCAATTGTTATCAGTCATCAGCAGCAACGCTGAGGTGGAACTGGGTGACAGTACAGCCGCTGCACATCCGAAAGCATTAGAAACATCAGTTTCTGTGGTACAGAATTTAGCTAATGACTTCAGACCAGGAGGTTCACTTCACCCATCTCATTGTGTGCCGACAAAACTCAAGAAGCCATGCAAAGTTTCCAGGGGTTTCCGCAGTTAAGGCAGTCTGCAGTCTATTTCAAACCCTCTGAGAAGCAAGAATCAACTTCAGCAACATCTAAATGCCATTTTGCCTAATTCCACCTGTATTTCTAGGAGCATTAATGCAGTGCAACACTCCAAAGAGGGCTCTGTCGCTAGGCATGGCAAGGCCCCCATTTCACCACACCTTCCAGAAGCCCTGAGGTCTCTCCTCAGGAGCCTTGACTCTGCAAATGCATGCAGCTGCAGCAAAATGTGCGGTGTCACAGGCCGTGGGATGCCAGGCAAGGACCTGCAGCAGTGCAGCAAAGCCTCCTCCATGCAGGCGAAAGAGAAGCGTAACAGCAAAACCAGGCAGATTTTGCCAAGAACCGTACTTGCTGAATCTCTTCGCACTCCCTGTCTATCAGGCAGCTGTTTATGTAAGGCATGAGCGCTACTGGGTCGACCTCTAACATGGATGCTTCTATCCGCTTCAACAGCTGCCTGTGTATCTCCAGTTTTTCCAGTTTGCTGAAGTCCCAGTTCTCAATCGCTTCCGCCAGACCTGTGTAACCTTCAGAAAAAGAGACAAGTTGTTACTATGAGCTCCACTTCTGGCTAGAATAGGTTGGCACAAGCTGAAAAACACTTTCTTAGCCACTCTGGACAAATTAAAATTATTTTGGCCTGTGACCGACAAAAGCCTAGGTGTACCACAAATGAGTTTTATACATTCATTGGCTGATTTCCCTCAACACATATATATATATGGCATGAAAAGCCCTTTGTGATTTCCCTCAACACAGTTTGGCATGAAAAGCCTTTTGCTAAAAGAGCAGTAACCCTTGCAAAGAGGACAAAAAAAGCTACAAAAAGCCACAAATTGCATTACCAAAGCAACCGTAACAGACCCCTTCCTTTGGTCCGTGCAGCCCTTAGATTCACGCAGCCACTGCGTACCCTCCCACAGGCTAGGCCCAGGGCACAGAACACCACTCTGCATCTCAAGCACCTTTGGACCCTTTTCATTTACCAGCTTTTTATGCTTTATTCCTGTCCTTGGCTCCACCTCCCTTCACATTCCCTACCATACTGCACTCCAGTCAGACCCTGGCTGACCCAAGTCAGTAACTGCTGCCTAGACAGTCAGCAAACGGCTAAAAACAATGCCAGGGTAGAGAAAGCAGCGGGGAGTCACATTCAAAGGACTTGAGTGATTTGTCTTTGAGTAATTAGGCTTCATTGCAGAAGGAAAGCAGGACAAGGCACCATGGAGACTGTGGAGGATAGAGGAATTTGCCTTTTTCATTTCTTTTGGTTGAGTATGAGAGCGGTGTGAATATTTACAGTCAGAGTGCCTTTAATCTGGTTGTCACCTATTTCTGCATTTGCCAAAGATAAGAGAAATTCTTGATACCAGTTTAAGGGCCAAGAGCTCCCTTAAGTATTGCAACACACAACGAAAATGGATGAACACCTGGGATAGCGTTTGGAGTCAGCAGGTTGACTTTTTCAGTGTTTCCACTGAAGACATACCAAAGGGAATGCTATCAACATGTTTAAGGAAGATGTTTTTGGAATTCGGGAATTAAGAATAGAGCAGGATGGGAAAAGGCTGCCGTGGATCACCTATTAGCTACAAGGGGAGAGAGGACTACATCCAGGTGGCAATAAAGCTGGTAGCAATTGCTCATTGAGATACTGTTGTGAGTGATAGTGAACAGTGAGTAAATGGAGGTACCTGTCAGTATCTAAAGGGACGCTACAAGAAAGAAAGGGACAGACTCTTTAACAGGGCCTGTTGTAATAGGACATGGGGACAGAGCTTCAAACTGAGAGAGGAGAGATTTAGACTAGATACAAGGAAAAGGTTTTTTACACTCAGGCTGGTGAGGCACTGGCACAGGTTGCCCAGAGAGGTGGTGGCTGCCCCGTCCCTGGAGACCTTCAGGGTCAGGCTGGACAGGGCTCTGAGCAACCTGACCCAGCTGTGGGTGTCCCTGTGCGCTGCAGGGGAGCTGGGCTGGATGGCCTTTAAGGGTCCCTTCCAACTTGGACGATTCTATGATTCTATGCTACCAGTTAACCCCCGCAGACACCCTAAAGCCCATTTTACCCCCAATTTCGAGCAGGTAGCTCGAAACGGAAGCCTCCCTTTCCCAGGCTGTCGCTGCCTGTGAGCACACCAGGGGAAAATCACCCCCGGGGAAAACCACCCCCGCCCCACCCCACGACCCTGCTCCCTCTGCTCCGGGGGCCACCAACCTGCGGCCACCATCGCGTCCAGCATCCCGCGGAACCAGCCCTCGGCCTCCAGCGTCAGCACGGCGTCCACGAACATCGCGGCGGCCCCGCTCACCCCCTTCTCCTCCTCCTTCCGGATCCTCTCCCGCAGCTCTGGCACAACATCGGGCACCCGTTAGGACGCGCGGGACGGATGCGCTCGTGCGGGGACGCGGGCGGGCGGGGACGGGGCAGGGACAGCGAGCAGCGGGGGCCAAACGACAGGAGGGCGAGGGGCAGGAGAAGCGCTCACCGTCGGACAGCCAGTCCACCATGTTGCCCAGCACGTAGACGGGGTTCAGGCTCCTCTCGATGTACCGCCGGTAGCAGCGCAGGCTCTGCTTCTCCTCGGCAGTCATCGTGCGGCCGCCGGCAGCTCTCCCCTGCCCGCGGGGCGGGGCGAGGAACGGAGGGGCCGCCGGGGAATGGAAAGCGAA
>VXAV01010417.1:162307-183082 GCA_013399715.1 Alectura lathami
TGGGAGCGGGGTGCTGCGGGAGCCGCTCTGCCGCGCCCCGCTCCGGCGGGGAGGGGAAGGGCGCTGCTCCCCGGGAGCCGTGCGGGGTGAGCGAGGCTGGTCGGTGCGAGCTGGGAGGCAGGCTGCTTTGATTTCTCAGGGAATGCTTCTGCTTTCGCTTCTCAGGTCTGCTGCAGTGAGCCCTCGGTGTTTTAATTCGCTTGAGTGCATCGGGGAGGAAGCCTGAGCTAGCTGCCCGGCTTGTTCTGTAGAGCACAGCTCTCAGACAGGCTGGTAACAAACTTAACAGACCTTTCCTGCTCAGCAGTTGACTTCAGAAGTGCCCATTACAGCTTTCACTCAACCAGTGACAAGTGATGTTACCACTCAGGACAGAGAGCATTTAAGGATTCAAAGATAAATGTTGCAAGTGGGTAGGAATCGCTCTGCCGGGCAGAAACTCAATCCTGTCCTTCATCTGAGAGGAAGAGGGAAGCAAACTCCTTGCTTGTTTTTTTCTCCAGCCTTGCAAATCATTGAATCACAGAATGGCTTGAGTTGGAGGAGACCTTAATGCCCCTCCAGCCCCAACCCCTGCCGTGGGCTGGCTGCCACCCCCCAGATCAGGCTGCCCAGGGCCCACCCAGCCTGGCCTTGGGCACCCCCAGGGATGGGGCACCCGCAGCTGCTCTGGGCAGCCTGGGCCAGGGCCTCACCGTCTTCTGAGGAAAGAGTTTCTTAGAATCATAGAATCATTAAGGTTAGAAAAGATATCTAAGATCATTCAGTCCAACCGTCAACCCATCACCACTCTGCCTCTAAACCGTGTCCCTAACTGCCACATCAACAGATTTCTTGAACACCTCCAGGGATGGAGACTCCACCACCTCCCTGGGCAGCCTGTCCCAATGCCTGACCAGTCTCTCAGAGAAGTTTTTCCTACTATAAAACCTCAATCTCTGCTGGCACAGCTTGAGGTCGTTACCTCTTGTCCAATCACTGTTACCTGGGAGAAGAGGCCGACCTCTACCTCACTGCAGCCTCCTTTCAGGTACTAGATGTGGTTCCTAACACCAGATTTAGTTCCTAACATCTAATTTAATTCTCCCCTCTCTTAGTTTAAAACTGTTCCCGCTGGCTCTATCTCTGCCAGACTGTGTTTTTACACAGTCTCTTCCTTGTGTTTATATGCTCCCATTAAGTACTGGAAGCTGCAATGAGGCCTCCTTGGAGCCTTCTCTGCTCCAGGCTGAACAAGCCCTGTTCCCTCAGCCTTTCTTTGTAGGAGAGGTGCTTCAGCCTCTGGTCATCCTCATGGCCTCCTCTGGACCTGTTCCAACAGCTCCACATAGGGACCTTCAAGATCATATAGTTCCAACCCCCCTGCCATGGGCAGCGACACCTCCCACTAGACCAGGTTGCTCAGAGCCAACCATCTCGTCCACCAGGACCCCCAAGTCCTTTTTCGCAGGGCTGCTCTCAAGGAGTTCTTCTCCCAGTCTGTACGCATTCCTGCCATTATCCCTACCCAGGTGCAACTTGGCCTTGTTGAACCTCATCAGGTTCTCGTGGGCCCACTTTTCCAGCCTGTCCAGGTCCCTCTGGATGGCATCCCTTCCTTCAGGGGTATCAACTGCACCACTCAGCTTGGTGTCAGCAGCAAACTTGCTGAGGGTGCACTCGATCCCACAGTCTAAGTCGTCAATAAAGATGTTGAAGAGCACCGGTCCCAAGACGGACCTTCAATATCTTCACCAATGACATCAACAGTGGGATCGAGTGCACCCTCAGCAAGTTTGTGGATGACACCAAGCTGTGTGGTGCAGTCGATACGCCTGAGGGACAGGATGCCATCCAGAGGGACCTAGACAGGCTGGAGAAGGGGGCCCAGGAGAACCTCATGAGCTTCAAAAAAGCCAAATGCAAGGTCTGGCACATGGGTCACAGCAACCCCCGCTATCAGTACAAGCTGAGGGAAGCAGGGATTGAGCAGAGCCCTGCCAAAAGGGACTTGGCGGTACTGGTGGGTGACAGCTGGACAGGAGCCAGCAGTGTGCCCTCACAGCCCAGAAAGCCAACCGCATCGTGGGCTGCACCCAAAGCAGCGTGGCCAGCAGGGCAAGGGAGGTGATCCTGCCCCTCTGCTCTGCGCTGGTGAGACCCCACCGGGAGTGCTCCGTCCAGATGTGGAGTCCTCAGCACAGGAGGGACATGGAGCTGTTGGAGCACGTCCAGAGGAGGGCACAGAAATGATCCGAGGGTGGAACACCTCCCCTGTGAGGACAGGCTGAGAGAGCTGGGGCTGTTCAGCCTGGAGAAGAGAAGGCTCCGGGGAGACCTGAGAACGGCCTTTCGATATCTAAAGGGGGGCTACAAGAAGGAAGGGGACAGACTCTTTAGCAGGGCCTGCTGTGATAGGCCATGGGGAAATGGTTTCAAACTGAGAGAGGGGAGATCTAGATTAGATATAAGGAAGAAGTTCTTTACAGTAGGGGTAGTGAAGCACTGGCCCAGGTTGCCCAGAGAGGTGGTGGCTGCCCCGTCCCTGGAGACCTTCAGGGTCAGGCTGGACAGGGCTCTGAGCAACCTGACCCAGCTGTGGGTGTCCCTGTGCGCTGCAGGGGAGTTGGGCTGGATGGGCTTTAAAGGTCCCTTCCAACTCAGACAATTGTATGATTCTATGATTCTATGATTTTGTGTCTCGAATATTTTGGCAGCTTTTGAACACATGACTTGGTTTTCACCAACTCTTCTGCCCAAGTGGGCAATGCACATACCCAATGTGAAGTACATGCATGGCATGTGTCAATGCACTATACCTAGGAAGCATTTTCACTAGTTCTGGGCCTCATCTCAGGGGAATATTAATGAGAAAAAGGAGAACGCAGCAAATTAAATCCTTTGGGTCCACCTTTGGGTCCACCTGCTGCACCTGGTCGCATGTTTCTTTATACAAACCCTTAGCAACTCAGGACTCCACAGTTCAATAATGGAAGAAAATTTTCCAGCACCCCCGGCTCTGCCACTAAAATTCTTACAAAGCCAAGCGCTTCACTGTGCTGAAGGCTAAGAGACAGGAGATGGCACTGGCCTCCTGTGAGTGCTTTCAAGCACAGCCACAGCCTGCTACACAACACAGCGTGGGCAGAGAGAAACCCTTCAAAGTACTGTACTGGCTGACGTTGGTTAGGCATGATAAGAGTCCAAAACAGTTCTAGTAGTACGATTTCTAACCAAACACAATATCACAGCTGTTTTTCAGAAGCTCAGGAGGGCAAGCTTTGCATGCCTTTTATACTTGAAGACAGTGATTTTTTTTTTAAAGTCTAAAATTAGTGTCCTAAAGCCAGATTTAATCTGTGATCCTGAAGAGCCTTATTCCCATTTTGAATTTAATACAAGGTGATCAACATTCCCAGCTTCCTTTTGTTACTTTACTTTACTGGCTTTAGTTAAACTACCTCAAACATACAGTTTAACAATCTCAGTGGATCCACAAATGCTCAATATATATAATGAAGTATTGACGGAGTATTTGGGAGAACAAAAGTATCTGCTGTGTTAGACAGAGATATTAAATAAAAGAAATGCTGTATTTTCAGAAAATGCTGAACAATCACTAGATTCTTACCACTGCAGCAACAACCCTGGAAAGTCAGGCTGTTCTTACTGACAAGCTACAAGAATGCGTTTGCTAAATCTGTTTTACCAACCATCCTCAAAAATGAAAACACAGTTCAGTAAATAAATTTTGATACTGCATACTTAAAAGGAAAAGGCACATCTGACCTTATAATTTCCTGGATTTTCCGTATAACACAATTCTGCTTCTCATTTAATTGAAAAAGGACTTTTTTTTTTTTTTTCATTTACAAAAAATTCTAAAGAAATCAGTTTTTCATGGTGTTCTCCTATGTCAGTTTAGCTATATTTCAGAATCTTTGTTCACTGTCTCTAAGTAATGAGCTGAAAACATTCTGCCAAAGTCAGGCTGACATTCTTCCAACAGCAACACAACTCGCCAAGGTTGAGAGAGACGCTCAACTGTCCGTGGTTTCCAGCAGCTCCTCGGCACCAGCAGGCTGCGATCTCTTCTCCTTTTCCCAGATGTCCAAGGGAGGCAGCCCCCAGTGATTCCCACAGACGGGCGAGGGAGGAGGGTGCCTTCATGCTCTGCGCAGCCTGGCTGCAGTTCAGCAGTCTTTTTAAGAGGTGGCGGTTTCCCATGCAGGGTAAGTAGACTGCACTTGCCAGGAGAAAATGTAGAATGAATAACAGAGTAATGAAATCAATGGGAAAATTGGCTTTAGTGTCAACGGAACAAAGCGTCTTTGGTTTCAAAGCAGGAACTGTGCAACTAAGATTCCAGAGTAAAAGTGACTATTAACTGACTTTAAAACAAAAACAAACAAAAAAATTAATAAAATGCAACCTGTGGTCTGATGAAGCAGAACACTGACTTCAAAGGAATCACGACATCACTCACCACATCAGGATATTAGGTTGTTCTGCTTGTCTTTAGTTGTATCAACCCAGATGAGATGCAC
Source organism: Alectura lathami (assembly GCA_013399715.1). Taxonomy (NCBI): domain Eukaryota; kingdom Metazoa; phylum Chordata; class Aves; order Galliformes; family Megapodiidae; genus Alectura; species Alectura lathami. The sequence continues at coordinate 166,834 of VXAV01010417.1, forward strand.
TGGCAACTTCTAAGCAGCTTTGTCATCTCCATTGCTAGAGAGGATCTGCAGAGCTCGAGCTGGATTAAAGTAGGAGAAAAGCTTTCAGTAGGAGAAAAGCTTTCACTGAGGAAAAAAAAAAGAGACAATACAGGGCCAGCTGTTGTTGCGGTTGGTATTATTTCATATAGCCACATGATGATGCTCCCTCCTCGTGGTTTTGGAGCAGAAGAGAGAGGACAGAGAGGGAACAGACAAAACAGCTCCATCCTGCCACAAATCAAAACAAAACAAAAACCAGAAAACTGGAAAAACCTGGACCAGTGCCCAAAACAGAAAAAGTGAAACAAGGACGCAGTTACTTTTACAAGTCGCAGAGGACTGACTCCTGTGTTTTGTCATGGACTTATGTCTTCATGCAGGCAGTAGCAGTTCAAAAATAACAATTGAAACAGGCCACTAAATTAAAACTGATCACTAAATGGTCTGAGGTGCACATCTGGATTTACATAGATTTTTCCAGGCCACAGAACTTTCCTGACCATATAAGACTTGCTGTGAGGTTCTTGTAAAGCTTCAGAAGCTTTAACACATTACATCATTACTGGGAAACAAAACCAAATTCAGTTAACTTGTTTAAAACATGAGGCTGATGGTATGGCTGGGAATAGCCCTCCTTTCGCACCGAAATTGAAAGAAAGACACAAGCAAAGGAAGTTGTTTATATTGACAAGAAATCAGATTCCAGTTAAAACAAGGAAACAAAAGTGTACATTGCCTGAGTTAGGTTAACGTTTAGCCTCACATTGAGCAACACTGCTCTTTGTTAGGGGAACTGGGAGGCAGAGGGCTGGAGAAAAGGGAGAGTACAGGAACAGAGCTATGGTGCTACGAGAGCTCTGGTTCAGCCACAAAGACATCGCCAGAGATTAGCCGCGGGCCAGGAATTGCCATGAGTGCAACAGCCTGCAGGACTGCAGTGCCAAAAGTTGTTTGGAAGTGATCATGCACACGTTGTGAAAACTCTGTGTTTCCAATGCACAGTGAGAATTTTCATTCTAAAAACATAAAAAAAATAAGGCTCTGAGCACACAAAGGCTCAAACACAGATATATCCTGCTATATTTAGCATTGGGGCAGCCTCACCTTGAATATTGAGTGCAGTTCTGGGCTCCACAATCGAAAAAGGGTGTTAAGGTTCTTGAAAGTGTCTGGAGGAGGGCAACAAAGCTGGTAACAGGGCTGGAAGGCATATCCTGTGAAGAGAGGCTAAGGACGACTGGGATGTCTAGTCCAGAGAAGAGAAGGCCAGGAGGAGAGCTTGTTGCTGTCTGCAAGTTCCTGAGGAGAGGAAAGGAGAGGGAGACTCTGGTCTCTTCTCCCTAGAATCCAATGACAGGATGAGCAGGAACACCACAAAGCTGTGCCGGGGGAGGTTCAGGCTGGACATTCGGAAACACTTCTTTACTGTAACAGTGGTGGAACACTGGAAGAGGCTTCCTAGAGAGGCGGTTGGTGCAGGTACTTGCACAGTTTGGTGAATAACATGCTTGAACTTGTGATTGGCCCTGGTGTGGTCAGGTAGTTGGACTCGATGATCCTTGAAGATCCCTTCCAACTGAACTGTTCTCTCCTCCCATCCCATTTCCTTTCTTCCATCCCCACCTGTCCCTATTCTGTTATGTATTATTCCATCACATCTCATCCCCTTGTAGTATTAAGGCATCGTTAAGCATATTAACCAAATGATTCACTTATCTCTCTTTGGCATATCTAACACTGTCGATTAAAATCCGGACCCACTCTGGATTCTTGATGTGGTATGAGGGTTTGGAGCACTTGCAATGACTCAGGTACCCAATTGTGACCTGCCACTTGACCTCTGCAGTGGACAGCTATCCTATCCTATCCTATCCTATCCTATCCTATCCTATCCTATCCTATCCTATCCTATCCTATCCTATCCTATCCTATCCTATCCTATCCTTTTCCATATTTAATCTGAAAAAAAGTCAAGTTATGCCCATGAACAAGTCAGCTTCACTGCACAGCAACTTTTGAGGAAAAAAACAAGACCAAAAGAGCATCAGTGCTCCTGAACATGCGCATGTGTCTGCACATGTCTGCAAACTAAAGCATGACAGCAGAATTGCAATGCTAACAATCTGTTGTGCATCCGCATCCTAAGGAAAATGCAGCAGATGTGCAAGCTCTTGAAACTTGCCCTTTCTGCCACAGAGCACATCAATGGCCAGATCTCACTGGTTTGATCAGCAGTTATCCTGGATCTAAAATGCCTTTGCTTGTAGGGCAGAAGGACCAACATGCCTTGAGGAGGCTGCTTTTCCCCTTGTGCTGGATTTCTTTCCATACCGCCACCATCATCACACACCACCACCAAAGCCGGTGCCTCATTCACTACTGGCATGGTGTTATTGATAGAAATCAGTCAGAATCAGATGGCTTACTCAGATGCAAGGTGTGTGCTACACTGTTTGTTACAGACATGTTGCCGTCCTATGTGAAGGTAGCTGCATTTGCCACTGGGTTTTCTAAATGTGATATTCTGACAGCTCAAGAGTAGAGGATTTCTATTTATAATATGAACAGCCTCTCTCCTCTGAAGACAACAGGAAAAACCCGAAGATATGAGCACACACCTCTGTTGCAATGTTCCCATGTACCATCCATTCCAGGATTGTCCTGGTGAGGCGCCCTGCTAGCCCGCCCTGTTCGCTGCACTCCCTAAGGAACACCTTTGTACACCCGGAGGGGAGCCAGGGGGAAATACACTGCTTATGCAAGACTTAGCTGCAAAACCGGAGTGTGTTCAAACAGGTTGCTTTAACAAATCATGAAAGCAAACCTTCTCGTTGCTCCTTTTCTTCCAAGCAATGAAAAGAAGTGGAGAGAAAATTCTTGTCCTTGAACCAAAGGCTTCATCAAGACCAGTCTGGAGTGCACAGCTTAACAAAGCAGAGACATCTTTTTTCAAAAATTTTCACTTTTCAAAAATTGCCACTGCAGAGTGCCTCGTTTTCTGGAAAGATGGGCTCCGTGATGTCCATTTGTTGTCATCCAGGCTGTTCGCTTTATGCACTGTCCAGATGAACGAGGAGACAACAAAGTCGGTGACTCTTCCCCCTCACACCCACTTTTTAGCTGCCACCTTTAGTGGTGGGTTCATCACTGCCCACGTGGTGACGATCAGGAGGCCACCATGCATCGGGCTGTGTCACACCCTGCATTTGCCGAGTCCGGACACCAGATGGTGCATAAATCACTCTGCAATGATTCTGCAAAATCATTCCTCGAGCGCTCAGCTCGGGACACGCCGTTAGAAGAGTGACTTGTGCGTCTATTTTGGTCTGCTCCCTCTGACACTCTGTGCCCAGTTAATGACATTGGAGACCGTTTTATCCGTTAGTCCCTGGTAATGATTACTGTAAACAAGCACACGCTTCTGCTTTCCTGTTTTCCCCAAACACCCACGCGGGAACAAGAGGACCGTTGCTTTGAGCGGCTGTTAACACCATCTCCAGGAGACTGGGCGGATGTTTGCAGTTCTGCTCCTGGTCAAGGGAGCAACCCTGGTACAAGGGGCAGCCCTCAGGATGCAAGCTGCCTCCTTGAAATCATGGCAGCCTTTGCACGCACGTATCTGGGACCTGCACGTCTGCATGTATCTTTGTCTGTCTCGCTAATGCAAAGTGTTCTGTGCTCTGGTGTGATTCTAATGGCAATGCACAGTTCAGGCTTAGACAGTTTTGACTTCCTGCAGGTGTAGGAAAAACACTTCTCTCTGAAATACTTGCAAACTACTTGTGTCCTCCGTGTCTCAAGACCCCCATCTGGACCAGTGAAACCAGCTGGCTGATCTCCTGTCTTGGTGCTGAGCTGAGGCTATCAGGTATTCCTAGGAAGACATTCGGAGGAGCTGGCTCCACTGAGATCAAGGGGGAGCCCCAGGGAGACAAGCCTCACTTTAGCTGACCTGAAACAGGTCATGGGGTGTGTAAGCGGAGGTGAGATGCCTGCCATGCACCTGGCTCCTCCCTGCAGGACACATTTGGTCCTGCCATTAGGCTTTAGCCTCTTCTAGTACTCCAGAACTGTAACTGGTGTTATGGTGTGGCCAAATATTTCAGTTTCTTTGTGACATGCTGTACTTGCAGGTTTTTCTTCAAGCCTTGCTTCCTGCAAAAATGACAGTGGGACATAATTTCTTTTTTCCTGTTTAGTCACTTTCTGAAAAGGTCTTGTCAGCTTTGGGAGATCTCTCAGTTTTTGTGAGGCCAGGTGCTGCCATCTGAAGCATCGTCAGCATGACACAGCTTCCCATTCCCCCCAGCCTGCCAAGCTGTCAGCACCTCATCCCCCTCTGCCAAGTGCCCCTGACTGCTTCGTGCAGGGGCAGGGCAGCACTTGGAGCCAGGTGCCTTTTCAGCTGGTTCCTCCAGCAGCTTTCTCTGCTGCCTGCACTGACCCAAAGCAAGTGCCGAGAAGCAGCCAGGAGAGGCCAGAGCACCGGTAGGACCTGAGCCATGGCTGCTACCAGCAGCCCTGTAAGACGTTCACCTGCACTTTCATTGGTGTCTCCACGGGCTTAACTGTAGCTGCCTCCTAAATGCAGGTGTTTCCCAGGACAGTTAATGGCTCGTGGTCATGGCGCATTTCAGAAGGTGAGGTATGCTGAGGTCAGGGCTGGTGCCAGCTGATTTCAGCCCTCCTGTGGTTCACGAGGGCATCCTGGTTCTGCCCATCTGGGTGCTGCGAGGTTCAGCTCCACCCCAGCGCGCAGCTTGAATGAGATGATTTTTCTGGGCCTCAAGGGGAGATGAAGTAACCACTGTGATGAGAGGAGGCTGACAGGCTGTGCTGCTGTTTCCCTGAGAGCGCTGTCTGCTGACGTTAACAGTACAGCTGGTTGTATCTCTAAGTTTAAGGCTATGATGTGCTTTAGGGCTGCATTTCTGGGAGGACAAAACATGCAGATCTGAGAAATTAATGCGACTTAGAATGTGGAGTCAGGTGCAGTTTGAGAAAGCAATACAGTTTGGTCTGGTCATATTTGGGTTCAGAGGGTATTGGTGTCTTGTTGGAGGGGGGTGACTATGGCAGCTGTTGGTGAGGACTGGTGGTCACCCTAGGGAAAGGGATGATGTGATGAGAAGTGGGAATCATAGAATCATAGAATCAAAGAATCGTCCAAGTTGGAAGGAACCATTAAAGGCCATCCAGTCCAATTCCCCTGCAGTGCACAGAGACACCTACAGCTGGATCAGGTGCTCAGAGCCCTGTTCAGCCTGACCTCAAAGGTCTCCAGGGACAGGGCATCCACCATCTCTCTACTTCATCTACAAAATGCTCTCTGTTTGCAAGCAAGAAATCTAGGAGAGCACATTTCCCAGTCACCTCCCTTAGCTTCTATACCAAGACATATTCATCAAAATGTTTTAGTAGTCCCCTGGACATGTTTGTGTCAGCTGTGTAGTCCTTGCAGTTTATATTTAACAAGCTGAACTCAACCACAATGACGAGAGGGGCTAATGTGGACATATCTCTTTGTTCCCTAAATAATAATCCACGGGTGTTGTCATCCTGGCTAGGTGGCACCCACTTTATTTACTTGCCCTTTAATCCTTACCCAGAGACTCTCAACTACGTCATTGCCAACTGCAAGCTCCTTCACATCTAGCAGCACACCCATCCCTGCCTGCCCTGGTGATCCCTGCTGAATGGTCTAGAACCATCCATTGGGACACACCTGCCACAGGGCTCTTCCCAGCGGGTTTCACTTATGCCAGTGATGTCATAGCTCTGGGACAGACCCAAGACTTCTTGCTGCTCTTGCTTGTTCTTCATGCTGCATGCACTGATGCAGAAATATCTCAGCAATCTGTACAGAAATCAATTTCCCCCTCTGAGAAAGGTTCATCCCATCAGGCGCCAGCAGGCCTGGTGTTGTTCGGTTGTCATGGTTTTTCACAGGTATTCCATATCATGACATCATGCAATAAGCTGACATAGGCAGGAGGGCTGCTAAGGGGAAACCACAGCCCCCAGAATGCTGCTGTCCCTTCCCATGTGGTTTCCAGATTCCCGGAGCTCCTCCCCAGCTCTTTCACCTCCAATTGCCATTGTGGACACACACAGGTCAGGAGACACTCCCATACTTTCCAATTTGTTAGATTTATTGCTCTAATTTCCTTTCATATACTATTATCTCGCATTCCTTTGCTGTTTTCAGTAAACTAATTATCATTTACCTCAATCATGCCTCCTCTTTTCTCACTTCTTTACCCAGCCTCTGTGAAAGGGGAGGGGTGGGAGAAAGGGCTAGACCCTGTCATGGGACAAGCTTTAATTAACCCACAACAGTTAATTGGTGCCCAGCATGCAGCACAAAGGTTTAAGACAATAGCAGATCCGACCGGAGCGAACTAAAGTAGTGTGTTGCTGGCATCATACCAGCTTGATAAGTGCCAGCCAAAATGTATGTTTTTTGCTCATTAAGCGTTTTGTCCTGGGAATTAACTCTTTAGTGCTTTGGTTGGCACTATTTAAACCTTACTGGTGCTTGTTTAAGACGATTACATTTTTTTCAGATTATTCTCTTATTTTACGATGATGCAATTACTGGTACGGACATCAATCCGCATAGCATGGCATGTTCTGAGCTTCAGCAATCACATTCTGGAGAGATCTAGTAATCACACTCCCTACTCTGATTTTTTGGGGAACCAGTCTATGGGAGAAACAGGAGAGGAAATTTTTAAGCATTTCTTCAGTTTTTCCACCCCTCACGGTTTTCCTCCTTTCTCTTTTGAGAATTTTGCATATTTTTTGAATGCTCAAACCAGCATACTCATACTCACACTGTGAGGTCTCCTCAATGTGTTTCAGTTTTTCAGTCGGGGATCTGCCCCAAAACTGGATGATATTGAGTGGCAGGGAGTGTGGAGGAGTGTGGGAGAAAACTCAGAGAAATGGGCACCCCCAGTATCATGGAGTTTTACTCCTGAACACCTGCAGAATCCTGAACGTTTAGGACAGTATACAGGGGAATGCTGTAGCTCCAGCAGATCTAAGGAGGCACAAACTGTTTGGGGCCTGGCTTATGCCTATCGAGACCTGTTTAACACCATTCAAGGAGAGTGCCTCTGAGCCCACAACGGAGGGTCAATCATATTTGACTGTAGAAAACAAAGTCCCAAGCCTAGTCAGAAAAAAAAAAAAAAAAATCAAAAATAAAGAAAAGGTGGAAATTTGGAAATTTCAAATGCTATCAAAAGTTTTATTCTGATTTTGTCCACAGAATTATTCTCAATAATCTTTAATAACTAAGTGATTGACCACAGAGTTTTTAAAATGACCTTTAACGGAAAAGTATTTTACAAACAAAGATTAGATTTTTAAAAGCTGTGAACAAAAACATTTTGATGTGAGTTGCAAATAAATTTTCCTTATGAACATCTTCAGTTAGTATGAACGGTGCCTTTTTGACAAAGCATTTTTTTTCTGAAAAAGCATAAATCAGGTCAATTTACTAATAAAACAAAACCCTACAGCAAGCACAGTGTAAGTGCTTCTGTGGGGTTCAGCTGCTGTGTGAAACCTCATCTGATCAGCACACTGTGGGTGGAACATATGTGAAGATGTACATCCTGGTCTTTCATGCTCAGTGTTTGTCTTTAATGTGTGGTTTTACATAAAGCCACAGACACGGGCTCTAAAGACCTTATCTGCTCATTTCTTGGTTGTAGTTACACATTGCCATATCACTGAGTACTTGTATAGTTAACAATGAGTCAGGTGTGGTGAAATGTTATGTAAATATTTCTCTTACAATAACCTTAAATTTCATTGCATTTCCTGCCAGATGAAATAATCAAACATTCTCACCTTTGCCCAGCATTTCCGGGATGTGTTTCTTTTACACAGGTGTGTGGGTGCAGGTGGGCAGGAGGCTGGGGCTGGTTTCCCCATCTCACTGCTGAGGTTACTATGGAGCATTCAGGGATGGACTCTCTGGAACAGGGTGGATGGGAGGGTGCAATGACAGAAGGAAAATTCCCTGCCTGAAGCCACCATGTGCTTTCTGCTATAACCCACAGCCGGCCTCCTCCCAGGGTGTTGCTGTCCCTCTTGGTCCTTTTGCTCGTGCCACAGGCAGGCTGGCCTCTGGCAGCTGCTTGCAGATGGAGGGGGCTGCTACAGGACTGCATGCAGGGCTCGGAAGCGTTACGGATCCACCTGCTCATTGAATCTGACACACCGGTATTTTGTTCCAGAAACTGGGGAACTGTTGTGGTGTGCTGCAGAGTGGCAGAGGGCAGGTGCTCTGGGGAGTTCTGCTGTTGGTGTTGAAGGCGTGCAGTAGGTGTCCTTTAGCTGAGGGATAGGCCACTTTCTGTCTGTGATAGCTTCCTTCCAGCACCTTCCTGGCCTTTCAGAATCTAAAGGGGGGCTGTAAGAAAGAAGGGGACAGACTCTTGTCAGGGGCTGCTGTGATAGGACATGGGGAAATGGTTTCAAGCTAAAAAGAGGGAAGATGTAAATTAGATATAAGGAAAAAATTCTTTACACTCAGGCTGGTGAGGCACTGGCACAGGTTGCCCAGAGAGGTGGTGGCTGCCCCGTCCCTGGAGACCTTCAGGGTCAGGCTGGACAGGGCTCTGAGCAACCTGACCCAGCTGTGGGTGTCCCTGTGCACTGCAGGGGAGCTGGGCTGCATGGGCTTTGAAGGTCCCTTCCAACTCAAACAAATCTGTAAGTCTATGATTCTAATTCTCTATTCTGAGCCGCCTTACAACGTTCTTGAAGGACAGAATAATTGTGTTACTATATCTAATCTTCATGCTTAAAAATTATTGCCTTCTTAGGAACTTTCATATCAGGCTTGACAGTTGAAATCTTCTGTTATCAAGTGATTCTTCTTTACTGTTTTACAGTGCATTTTACGTAGAGTATCAAAAAGAGTTATGAGAATATCTTCGATATATTTCAGTCTGGCGCATGCTGGCTTTCTGACCACATTTCAGGAAAGGGTCTAATGCACAGGTCCAATGAGCTCTTTCCCATGCAGTAACCAGTAAATTGTTGACACAGAGCATTGTTGTATGGACATGTCTCTGACCTGAAAAGCTTCACAAGAGCCGTGATCCTTCCTCCACTCTTCCCCTCCTAGTCTCACAGGAGACTCCATGGAGCCTGCAGGAGATGTCACAGAACAGACATTTCTATGGTGCACACCAACAGGGAAAAGACTTTGTGGAGCTCAGGTGCACTGCTGATCCAAGTAGTGGTGACATATTCTTTCCTGATCGTCATTGTTTTCTGTAAGTATTCCATATCATGACATCATGTAATAAGCTGACGAAGTTAGGAGAGCTGCTGGGGGAGAACTACAGCTGCAGAAATGCTCCTGTCCCTCCCATGTGGTTTCCAGGTTCCAGGGGCTCTGATTCTGCCTCTGATTGCCATTGTGGACTACACAGTCAGGAGACTCTCCCTTTTCCTTACGCATATATTTTCAATTTTTGTCAGATTTATTGCTCTCAATTCCTTTCATATTGTATTATCTCACATTCCTTTACCATTTCAAGTAAACCAATTTTACCTCAGGTCAGCGCCTCCTCTTTTTCACTCCTCTATCTAGTCTCCATGAAGAGAGAGCTGGGGAAGGGGGCTAAGCACTGTCATGGGATGATCTTTAATTAACCCATGAAGGCGCTTCATAAATTACAGTGCAGCAAAGAATTGAATAGTGCAATTTATTACCATAGCCCCTCAAACTGCCCGTGCCAGTAAATGGACACGTCAGCATCTGCAGGCAGAGCAGCAATTATCTGTTTATACCATGGCTCTCATTCAACTGATATTAGCCACGTTCATCTCACCTGGTTCACGAAAGCAACATCCAGTAACAAACTTATCTAACAGCTTGTCTGGATCAAATACAATTCCCAAACACCCTCCTCAGATACAAAGGGGTGGAATGTGGGCCACATTCAAATATGTGAAATATCTCCTTCCTAGAGGCTGAGCAAACATCCACTGTGGTTATACGCCCGCGGGCATAGAGGGCTGGGGGGTTTTCTGTTGGCATGTGAAAGATCTGGGGTGTGGTATAAAATCCATGGCTGAATGTTATAACCAAGACCCTATCTGCTTGGCAGAAAATGGGAACATGATTTTAGCTCCATTAAAGGTCTTGCACTTTGCACCAAAAACAGATCCTTAGTTCAGCCACCTTATCGCTGGAAAGCAAGTGATAAAACTGTGCCCAGCAGGACTGTGTGCGTCCTAAATGACACAGCTGTGTGTGTCATTTAGTCTGCTGCTCTAAGATGCGCATAGAGCCCTGTCGAGGCCAAGGAAGTGGAAGTATGTTTTCCTTCATGTGTGCTTCCTTACTGGCAGATGAAGTTGCATTAAGTCGCTTAGCTCCTATAAACGACGTACAGTGTTCTTGCCAAAATTCTGGGAATTACCCACCAGAGCTGCAGGTGTAACCACAATGCCAAATACACCCAAGAGTATTTTAGTGCAAGGGTCCAGACCCCACCTGATATCTCCCTTTTCCATGACTTGTGAATACTGTACACAAGTAGTTGAATAGGATTCATTCATCAAAGCTGTCTACTGACAGGTGGAAAATATTCTCTCACCCACGTACAACAAACACTTCCCATTCCCTTCGTACGTTAAACAATTTTCTATATAAAATACTGCAAATAGCCATAAAATGTGTGGAAAAAGAAAACACCGTGTTTCAAAATGCAAGCCTACAATTTTAAAGAAATAGCTCAAAAAATCTTTTAAATATTCTTACTTAGCTACAAAACCAATCAGGTAGGAAGACAAAAACTGTGCATTGTTTTCTGCAAGCACAACTCTTCCTCAAGCCTTTGACACTTAACTCCTCAGAGCAGCCCTGGGGAAGTAGGAACACACAAAAAACCCTCAGCAAAGACTTAGTTTAGAGTAGCAAACATTTAGGCCCAGTTAGCTGCAAATGCAGTGACAAAGAATTAACCTGGCCTTGGCGGCCAGGGTTGGATTCAGCCACACCACAGGTAATCTGGCATGGGTCCTGTGGAGATGGTGCAATCTGCAATTAAATGTGCTGCAGGGGAGAGAAAGGAGGATCTGGGATAAGAAAGTCTTGTTTTTTTGTGTTTGGTTTTTTTTTTTTTTTTTGAGGAGTTGTGCATGTTGTCTTTATGCTTTCCATAAAAGCCTTGCAACTGCAACTGTAAGAAAAGGGTTAGTCACAAATCCACTCCCCTGGTTCTACGTGACCAGAACAGTCTTATTACCAATTATCAGAAGATCCAGCTTCTGGAAAGTTGAATCATTTCACCTGCAAGGGTGAGTGCAGGGTGTAGTCCAACGTAATCTTGTGCTGCACACAAAAGGGACATAGTAAGTAATGAAGGCTCCTGGGTGTTTCCTACAAATGAACAGAAATTGACAAGCAGGGGAGAGAGATGCTCTTCACTTGGTGACAGGCATTGATCATGGCATTTGGGAAGGTGTGGAGTCTTTAAACATGGCTTCCCAATCTCTGGAGAGAATACAAGTGAAATGACAGTGAGAAAAGGCTTGGCATCTGCTGGAGCCAAGGTCTGTGAAAATAATCATTTATATTTTTAGGCTTCTGGAACTGTAGCTTAGTTTGTGATACAAAAGGTATTTTTATAATGAATTCTTTAGAAAGTGTCATATGTTTAAGCCATTGGAATATGCACAGCAAAACTCTTTACTTCCATGACTTTTCTTTATTTTTGACATAAATAAAAGCTATTGTTCGTTTGTTTGTTTGTTTGTTTTCTATCTGGAGATGTGCGGTGAGAAGAGTTTCTCAGAACTAATTTTGTGTTGATACTGAAAGACAACGTATCTTTCGTTTTCTATGCTTTGATTTCACATCTGTTTTCCCTCCTGCTTACTTGGCCTATTTCATAAAATTCAGCACAGAACAAAGAAACAAAACACTTGCAAGCTTCATTTCTTGCACAGTCATATTCTGATACACAGCTTATGATCCTTAATAACAAGACAATTTAAATGCCATATTTTACTACTGCATGATAACTTCAGTGACAACTAAATGTCTGTACGCCAATGCACCGAGTATGGGGAACCAGCAGGATGAGTTACTGATATGTGTGGGCCTGCAGGGTTATGACGTCACTGGCATCACCAAGACGTGGTGGGATGGCTCTCACGGCTGGATCATAGGAATAGATGGTTATAAACTCTTTAGGAAAGACAGGCAGGGGAGAAAGGGAGGGGGTGTTGCCTTCTGTGTCAATGAGCAGCTGGAATCCACGGAGCTCCACCTGGGGATGGCTGAGGAGCTGACAGAGTGGTTATGGGTCAGGGTTAAAGATAAGGCAGGGAAAGGGGACCTCAGAGTGAGCGTCTGCTACAGGCCACCTGGTCAGGATGACGGAGTGGATGAAGCCTTCTACAGGCTACAGACAGGAGCAGCTTCCCATTCTCAAGCCATGGTCCTCAGGGGGGACCTCAGCCACCCTGATATCTGCTGGAGTACAACACAGCAGGGCACCAGCAATCAAAGAGGTTCCTGGATTGCACTGATGACAACTTCCTCTTTCAAGTGATGGAGGAACCCACAAGGAAAGGTGCTGTGCTGGACCTTGTCCTCATCAACAGGGAGGGGCTGGTGAGTAATGCGAAGCTCAAGAGCAGCCTTGGACGCAGTGATCACGAAATGGTAGAGTTCAGGATCCTTAGGGAGTCAAAGAGGGTGCACAGCTCACTACTCTGAACTTTGAGAGAGCAAACCTTGGCCTCTTCAGGGACCTCTTAGCAGGGTGTCATGGGACAAAGCTCTGGAGGGAAAAGGAGGGGGGCAGGAGAGCTAGCCTATATTCAAGGACCATCTCCTTCAAGGCCAGGAGCAGGGCATTCCAAGAAAGAGGAAGGCGGGCAAGAACGCCTGGAGGCCTCCGTGGATGAACAAATTGCTCCTGGACTTACTTGGCCATAAAAAGAATGTCTATAGGGAGTGGAAACAAGAACAGGCTAGCTTGGAGGAATACACAGAAATTGTCTGGGCAGCCAGGGATCAGGTTAGGAAAGCCAAAGCCGAGACAGAACTAAGTCTAGCCAGAGACATAAAGGGGAAGAAGAAGAATTTCTACAGGTACATCAACGATAAGAGGAAGGCTGGGGAAGATGTGGGTCTTCTATGGAAGGAGACTGGAGACCTGGCCATGAGCGATATGCAGAAAGCTGAGGTGCTCAATGACTTCTTTTCCTCAGCCTTCACCTGCAAGGGCTCTAACCACACCTCCCAAGTTGCAGAAAGCAAAGGCGAGAGCTGGGAGAAGGAAGATCTGCCCACTGGAAGCGAAGATCAGATTCAAGACCATCTAAAGAACCGGAAGGTGCACAAGTCCATGGCCCCCGATGGGATCCATCTGCGGGTCCTGAAGGAACTGGTGGATGAAGTTGCCAAGCCACTGTCCATCATATTTGCAAGGTCCTGGCAGTCTGGTGAAGTTCCCACTGACTGGAAAGGGGAAGCATCACCCCCAATTTCAAAAAGGGTAAAAAGGAAGATCCAGCAAACTACAGGCCTGTCAGTCTCACCTCTGTTCCTGGCAAGATCATGGAGCAGATCCTCCTGAAGGATCTACTAAGGCACATGGAAAATGAAGGTGACATGATTGGTGGCAACCAGCATGGCTTCACCAAGGGCAAATCGTGCCTGACAAACTTGGTGGCCTTTTATGATGGAGTAACAGCATCAGTGGAAAAGGGAAGAGCAACTGATGTCATCTACCTGGAACTGTGGAAAGCCTTTGACGCTCTTGCTTGACATCCTGGTCACTAAACTGGAAAAGCATGGGTTTGATGGATGGACCACTGGCTGGATAAGGACCTGGCTGGATGGTTGCACTCAGAGAGTCGTGGTCAATGGCTCAGTGCCGAAATGGAGACTGGTGATGAGTGTTGTACCTCAGGGATTGGTACTGGGACCAGCGCTGTTTAACATCTTTGTTGGTGACATGGACAGTGGGATCGAGTGCACCCTCAGCAAGTCTGCGGATGACACCAAGCTGTGTGGTGCTGTTGACATGCCAGAGGGAGGGAAGGGGTGCCATCCAGAGGGACCTGGATGACAGGCTGGAGAGGTGGGCCTGTGCCAACCTCATGAAGTTCAACAGGGCCAAGTGTAAGGTCCTGCACCTGGGTCGGGGCAATCCCAAGCACAAATACAGGCTGGGCAGAGAATGGCTGGAGAGCAGCTCTGAGGAGAAGGATTTGAGGGTGGTGGTTGATGAAAAACTCAACATGAGCCGACAATGTGCGCTTGCAGCCCAGAAGGCCAACTGCATCCTGGGCTGCATCAAGAGAAGCGTGGCCAGCAGGGCGAGGGAGGGGATCCTGCCCCTCTCCTCCGCTCTCATGAGAACCCACCTGGAGTGCTGCGTCCAGTTCTGGGGCCCCCAACACAAGAAGGACATCGAGCTGTTGGAGGGGGTCCAGAGGAGGGCCACGAAGATGATCAGAGGGCTGGAGCACCTCCTCTATAAGGACAGGCTGAGAGAGCTGGGGTTGTTCAGCCTGGAGAAGAGAAGGCTCCGGGGGGGACCTGATAGTGGCCTTCCAAGACCTGAAGGGAGCCTACAGCAGAGCTGGGGAGGGACTCTTCAGAAGGGCATGGAGAGATAGGACAAGGGATAATGGCCACAAACTGGAAGAGGGGAGATTTAGGCTAGATATGAGGAAGGAATTCTTTCCTGTGAGGGTGGAGAGACACTGGCACAGGTTGCCCAGAGAGGCTGTGGGTGCCCCCTCCCTGGCAGTGCTCAAGGCCAGGCTGGGTGGGGCTCTGAGCAACCTGGTCTGGTGGGAGGTGTCCCTGCCCATGGCAGGGGGGTTGGAACTAGATGGTCTTTGAGGTCCCTTCCAACCCAAACCATTCTATGATTCTATGATTCTATGATGCTATGAAATACTCACTGCACTTGAGAACCTCCAGCAGTAATAATGTACAAGAGTACAAAAGTAATTATGGTCTTCCCATTACTTTTATATATCAATAAAATTTATAAAACTTGCAGAAACGAGGCGGTATCATTTAGGTTTTTAAAAGAATATAAAAAAAAGAAGAAATGAAATCCATGTACAGAAGTATATGCAGGCTCAAAACTTACTTTTAAAAAACCACTATATTTGTTCAAAACACAGAATCCACATCCTCTCTAGTCTTCTTTCCAACACATGGCCATTCTCACAGATTTCCTAATGGGGATTTCCCACATTCCAGGTTGTACCCATTGCCTCCCATCCTGGTGCTGTTCTCCACGGAGAAGAGCTTGCCTCCATTTTCTCTACTGCCTCCCACCAGGCAGCTGCAGACAGCAGTGAGGTCTCCCTCCCCTCTTCTCCAGGCTGAGCCAGCCCAGCATGCCCTACTTCCCCTCGTATGCCCTTGCTCCAGCCATGGCCAAAATAGAGACCCTCTGCTGTTCCAGTTTCCTCTGCTCAGCAATCTTGCCTTCCATTCCTTTACTGCTCCCCTCAGTTTGGCTTCATTACAAAATCCGCATAATATATGGGGCTTTCCTTCTGCAGGGTGTCAGTAGAGACCCTGAACCTCATTGCTGATGCTACACAGTTTGCTTCTCTCCTCCCCTGATCCTGAAATGCCCTAATGAACATGAAATATATCATCAAGTGCAGGGATCTGCAGGACCCACCTGGAGCCAGCAGCTCTCAGAGAGTGGCTGAAGAGTCATGGGCAGGGCCAGGAGGAACGGCGGACATTGCCTGCACACACCATGATGGGCAGCCAGGGCCTGGCGGGGCAACTGGTAGGAGGGCACACAGAGCGGATGCTGCCATTGCCTCTTCCAGTGATGGCTGACACCTCGCAAGGCGCTCCGGTCATGGCCTCCACCCATCAGAAAGCTGTTTCTTCCATGTCCCATGTGGCCTGTCCAGCTCCAGGAACCGACGCAGCTCCCCAGAAAGAGGTCCCAAGGCCTCAGGCTGCAGGCTGTGCCCAAGCAGTCTGTCGGTGTCTGACTGCAGCAGTGAGCGCACCTGTGGGACATGCAGGCAAGGAGAAGAGGTGCTCAGCCTGGGAGCAGTGCTTCGGCAGGAGGTGGGCAGGACAAGAGGCAACAGGGAGACTGAGGAGATCAACTGGTAGAATCATAGAATCATTAAGGTCGGAAAACCCTCTAAGAGCATCTAGTCAACCGTCAACACAACACCACCA
>VXAV01010418.1:0-30101 GCA_013399715.1 Alectura lathami
TCCAACCCAAGCCATTCTATGATTCTATGATTCTAAATGTTTCCAAATGGCTGGAAGTTTCAGTAGGTTTTGTCTGATCTTGGGGCAAACAAAGCAAAATAGCTGCGTAATCCTTATCTCTTCTATTAACAAAGCCCTGCAGTGTGGACACGCTCACCCGAATCTGATGAGGCTGCCAGCCACATCTGCCTGCCAATAAGACTGTTTATAGCCTCTGGTACTAAGTCAGTTATTAATTAGAACTGGGTTCACAAGACCATATGGAGGAAGAGACTGAGGCATCCTGAGGTTTTCATCTACTTCTGTTGGGGCAGGGGAACCAACTACAGAGCTGCTGAACACTCAAGACACCTTATTTTTGGTGACTCAATACGAGACTGAGAATCAGAAGCAGCTGAAGGTCTCAGGCATGCAACTGGATTAATCAATGTTGACTGTTAATTAAACATCAGAGAAGGAGCAGCTGCCCCAGTGTTTGCTAGGTAGCACTCACAGAAAATGTGCAAATCTATCCGAATGCTTCCAAGCTTGGACACAGCTGTCATTCTCTGCTGTGCTCCTAGATCTCTCCAGGCTTATACTCCTCTTTAAGGTCACCAAAAGTCTGGAAAAATATTTTTGTACCCCTGCCTCTATGGGCCTGCTGGACACCTGACCAAAAACCTTAAACAGGAAAGGTGCCAGCAAGTGAACAGCTGGCACCTACTGTACATGAAAGTGTATGGAAAATTGGCAAACCAATGTTCTGCCCATAATGTTACTTTAATAGTCCACAATTTTACAGCTACATATGCTCAAAATTATCATTTCCAGAAAACTGCACAAGACTTAGGAAGTTTAACCAGAATGTTAAAAGAGCTCTTCAGAAAAATACAGCATCATAATATTTTGCCAACACTTTGAATGTATTTATTCATGTTTGGATTTGTGTAAGGAAGTTTCCATGCTATAAACTTTTATTAAAAACATGTCATTGGAAATAAATAGTACATTTATAGTCATAAACAAGTAGTTTTTACACATATTAATGTTGGATTTCCTGTTACAAAACTGGAAATGTATTCCACCATCTTCTTTTTTTGTTCATTCCTGGTACAAAAAGATAAAGCTGCTGCATGAAGTTTATACTCATCATGGGTTTTGGATGTGTTCGTACTGGATACACAGAGGATTTGTGACTGTTTCCCTAGTAATATTTATATTGGAAACCTAGCCTTCTGTTCTTGCTATTGATTTTGGATATAGTAAATGATCTTAAATACTGCAGGAAAAATTTTCATGGTAGTAACAAAGAGTAACATACTTTTTCCTGTTTGCTCATGGGAATGATTGATTTTTATGGGGAAAAAAAAAAAAGAAAGAGAAAAAAAAAGGACTATGCTTGTACCATAGAAAGGCTCGATAACACCAGCTGGTTAAAGGAAAATTACATTTTTTTTTTCTTTGCCAGAACCTTATTGTGATTAGCTGTATGAAAACATTCTGCCTGGTTTCTCAGATACCAGGGAAGCAGAATTCCTCAATGCTGTTCTCCTTTCTGTTTTCTATTTCCTGCAGATCAAGCTGATAGTACTCAAATGTCACACGATTGACGTGTTTGCCACTGGAGACCATCCGTAGCACAGTATTGTCACAACCGATCTTCATTTGGGCTAATTAGGGAAAAGAGATGCAGAGAAGACATAAAGATAAAACTGTATGAGAGAGAGGGAAAAGTGATATGTGGTGAATTACAAAGCACTAATACAGTTTTGGAAACAAAGAACCTTTGAGTGTAATAACGGCTGGCCAGCGGTGATATTGCTGACCAAACACCTTCCATTGCATTTGTTAGTTTTACTTTTTAACGGTCTGGCTATTTAATCAAATGTTGTAGCCTCTGCTCATGCAGATGCTGCTCAGCTCCCATCCACCCACAGCCTCATGCACACACATAACACAGTGGTTTGTACGTGCTTGCACTTGGTAGAGTTAGATACCACAAGTGACAGGTGAGAGTGATGGCACCCTATCCTGGAGATCTCCGAAATCAACGTCAACAAAATGCTGGGAAAGCAGAGACTGTTAAGAAGTGATTTCCCTTCCTTTATACAACCAGGAAAGTGGTGTAAATGACTTAGCTAAAAACGTAACTAACTGCTCTCCCTTCTTTTAGGATGAATTTCCAGGCTTTTCTGTTGACGCTAATAATCAAATGTGTCACAGAACAAGTGTTTTAAGAATATCTATAACTTAACCTTGTTATCATAATTACTGCAGGGGCAAGTGGAGTTGTCTATGGATGTGCTGCACCACAGCCCCTGCTTCATGCTCTCATGTTCTGCTATACATGAAATTCACCCATCTAGAGGAAACCTGCGTTCAGGAGGGCTCTGCATGGCCCCTCCAGTTTGGTGTTTTGTCAGGCAGAGGTAGGAGGAAAAGGAGTTCTCACCAGACCCATGGAAGGAATGACAGAGGTCCGCCAGCGGAAACATCTTGGACGGGTCTAAGCCAGTTCCTCCCAACAGCTCCACAAAATCCCCCACTCCTGCACAGCCCACTGACGGTTTCTAAGAAGACAAAGATTAAAAGTTATTTGTTGTTTTCATCAAAACATAGCAATTCTCTAGACCAGACTACAGTCAACAGCAGGTTCAAGAAGTACTTTGTGTTCAAACCTGTGTGAAATCAGGCTCTTCAAGAAAAAGTACTTCAATTTGACATTTAAAATTAATTTCCTCAAGAGACTCCAAATAAAGAACTAAGTGGGCTCCGAAAGTCTCTGGCTCGTAGTTAAGGTGTTGATCCAATTGCTTCCAGTGCAGGTAAGCAATGTGATCCTGGGTGCTTAGACATGTAACCAAATGAACAGAATCAGCGGGCTACAGGTATGCCTGCGCTCGGCTGGCAGGCAGTAACTTAGGCTCTGCTGTACCTTACTTCCTGGTTCCAAAGCAGTAAGCGCTGTCAAAATGCCCAGTTCTGGCTGCGCACAGTCCCTGCTGCAGTCCCTTGTCTGCCCTGTGCTGAATGAGCCATCTCTTTGGGCCATCTCTCAAAGGCTGGTTTGGGGCACCTTGCTTCTAGCCACCCCGAATCATGGTCACTGAAGTGACTGGTTCACGAGGGGAGAAGGGGTTGCCAGCAGGGCAGAGCCTTTGGCTGTTTGACTGCAGGACTGGGCGATACAATACAATACGATAATTTCCAGCTAACTTGTAAGGGAGGAAGATGGATTCTTCTAGTGTATTAAAGGCTTTTCATTTGATTTAAATTTTGTTTGCCGATCAGCACACATGGCTAACATTTATTGCTCTTTTCTACTTTGACAAAAACAGGTCATCTTTGCACTTTCATTCATAGTACCCTTTATGCTAGAGTACCACACACAGACACAAATAGCTGTGTCTTCATTTTGTGTTAATCTCTTCTGTAAATCTTTCTTTCCTTTGGTCCAAACTCCTCAAAACTGGTGAGCAGCAGAGCCTCCCTGCATTGCACTGACGAGGCTCTGCCGGTGGTTCTTGTCTGCCTGTTCCCAACATCTGTATATCTGCCTTCTCATGTACTGCCTCCTGCCAGCACCTTGCCATGGCTGTTGTGGGCTCTGACTGCTGCTCAGACATGGGCAATCACCGAGGAGGACCTAGGCTACCGGCCTCACTGGCACCTGAGAACAAACTATCTTGCTCCTACCCCCCTGGATATTTTGGCATCTTCTCGGACCTCCCAGGCACAGAGTGCCACCAGCAGCTCTTGTCCTCTCCTGTGTCACTGAGCATGAAATGCTGTGCTCCAGCATAATGAAGCAGGGGACGCTCAGCACTGATCAAAGGATCTAGCAGTTGTTAACAATTCTGGTTTCCACCGTGCTAGTACCTTGCTCCCTAGCCCACATCTCCTCTCTATTCAGAGCGCTTGCTGCTTTCATTAGTTTAAATGTAGACAGACAACTGTGGGAGAACACTCCTTTCTTTCTTTCTAATGGTAATGATCTCACCCTTTGTTGCAGTGAGCAATAATTATATTAATGGCACTTTGCGTAATTTGATTGTCTCTGCCATGTTACAGAGACAATAGTCAGACCCAGCTCTGGTCTCTGGGGAGGACCACTACCCAAGGTGGGCACGGAGCACACATGCCCTCACAGCCAGAGCAGCAACCACCTCTGCTTCACTGCTCCGGGAAAACTACGCACGGTAGGGATTTGCTAGGTAATTAACAACTCACCTTTAAAAAGAGGCCGTTTAACTGTCCCAGGATGAGATCGGATATTTTTATTACCACCGGGTAAATTATAGAAAAGCTGCAGTTTCTGTGCTGATGAGGAATGACCATGGTAAACCTTCCCGAGGGAGTCTGTGAGATGACATTACATGCTGGGGCACAGGAGAAGGTACAAGTGTTACTCATGCAGTCATCACTGCCTGCATATAGCAAAATCATGCGCTTTTGAAACTAGTAAAGAACAGTTTAACAGCTGACAGTTGAAGACACATGCTGAAAAATATGCATATAGGATTTTTAGGTTTTCTTGCATGGCATTTGCTCCCTAGAAATTGCCTGTGCTTTGGTTGTGGTGTAGTGTGAGGCCTGGCAGTTGTTGGGGGTGAAGACATCATAGGAGGGCTCACAGTTTGAAGGAAGGTAAATATGGACGCAGGGCTTTCATTCAGCTCTCACTCATCATTGCCTGATATTGCCAGCTAACACC
Source organism: Alectura lathami (assembly GCA_013399715.1). Lineage (NCBI taxonomy): Eukaryota > Metazoa > Chordata > Aves > Galliformes > Megapodiidae > Alectura > Alectura lathami. The sequence goes on from VXAV01010418.1 coordinate 4,697, forward strand.
CTGGTCCTGTCCTGCTCTTCACAACTGGGGTTCCTTACTCTGCGAAACATCCCACTGAAACTAGAGCAGCACATAGTGGTTTTGCCTTACAGTTTGAAATCAACAGCTCAGGCAGCAGCTTAACATCTGTGCTTGCAGCCCAGGCTGTCCTGCATGCAGTTGTGGGGGCTGCAGATGCTGCAGCCAGCGGTGAGGGACAGCAGCAAGACCCAGCAGCTGCACACCGCAGTTGTATCCTGGGCACAAAGCCACGATGGCAGGGACCGAGCTGCCAGGCTTGTGTCTGAACAACACAGAGGAAGGGCAGGGCAGACGTGCTCATCTTCACCCTTGGCATGGTAAGGCAGGTGAATCTGATTAACCACCCCAACAGCTTAAATACTCAAGATAAATGTCCTCTCCTCTTTCGGAAAATTGATGCAAATGACCAGTATTTGTGCCTTGACAGCTCACAGAATTAGGGAAATAACATACACATAGATCCTTGGGATCATATACCACTCTTCGCATTACTACTCAATACACTAACAGTAGTGTTGAACTTTTTCAACTATTTTTTCCTCAGTGCTCATTCAGATTTAGAAGTTGCTCAGATTAAGATCTCTAGTTCAATATTATTTGTTCAAGCCAAGTGTCAGAAGACATGACAACATTAGGTTTGAAGAGATTTCCTTTGAAAGAAAGATCTTTTTAGTCCTGAATACAGAAGCAATGCCCAAGTGCTCTCTCATAGTTCACTTTTTTTCTTTCCTGAGACATGGACTGAGAGTCAAACCTTCAGGTGCGGTCTCTGCAGTAGCCACCAGAACTGCGTTAGCGCAGATTGTGTCAGACAAAGACAAACACTTTAGTTTTGCTTCCTACCAGAATTGTAACCCACTTGATAACATAAGATCAGACTTACGGAAAAGGTTGGTGTTTTTCTTGACAGTGATGGTAAATCCATTGCCTGCCTGGTGAATCCTGAAGAAGATCATTGCCACATTCTGCGATGACCTGGTGCTCCTCTGGATATTGCCACTTTCACAGAAGTCTGTGTATCTTTGTGAAGTGGGGAGGGGATGGTCCAAGGAACTAGGAAATTTTTCTCCTTTGAGTATCCAGCCGTCAAATACCTGCAAGGGTTCAATAATTGAAATCAGGGCTCTGTATATCACCCTGCCAGCAGAGAACAGAAGCATAAAGAATTACAGACACTGTTTAATTTTGACATCAGATGGCCTATTCAGAGCCTCCAAATAAAACCAAAACTTCTTGATGTATTTCCTAGCATTTAGGTAATTATTCAAGCTTCAATCAATATTTAGGAACAGGATGGATATAAATTGTAATGTTTTTACTTCCTAAAGGTGACCATTTTGGTGACTTGTCTTTGATAGAAACAGCTCTTTCTGTTCCAATATCATCAAATTCACATCCATTTCTAGATTTATTAGCATTGTAATTCCATTGCTACAGAAACAAGCTTTTGACAAACTCGATGTGGAAGCCACATCAAAACATAAGTAACCTTCTTGAGCCCTGGGCACTAGGTCCACTGCCCTGGCGTGTAATTTTCTACCACTGATGTTTTGCAGTTTAATGGTCCTGGAGTCCTCTCAGAGCATCAGTGCTTCAGCCGAATAGAACAGCACAATAAAGCTTTGGGGAGGAATTTTTGGCAGAGGTATTGCTCTCTCCTGCATCTTATCTTTCAGCTCTGTCTAACCACTAGAAAGCAGAACAAATGCTGCTACTTGGCTAGAAATTAAGCAGAGACATCTACAGATCTTCCCTTCACAATAAAAATAGCAACAAATTTGCCCTCCCTGTTTTCAAAGAAATGTGTCAGAACTAGAAATCTGTTAACTCTAGCACAGCTGTGCAGTTACCTTCCTTGTGCTTTCATTTCCCTCCTACCCACTCTCAGCTGGTAATTCCTTCTGCGTCCCAGTCGCTCTTTGCTAATACTTTGAAAACCTGAAGACCAGATCCTGCCACTGTTTTGGTGAGTAATCCTGATGTGAGCGTGTGTGGGACGTTCTGGTGGAAGAGCTGCAGGATCGGCAGGATTTGCTAGAACTGCAAATTTTCTGAAGTCATGTGAAGCATCTGCTCAAACTACACCAGGGAAAAGCTGCCTGTAGAAGTACAGTAGCATAATGAAGAACCCGGGGACCCAATAATTAAAGGAAGAAAGCATTTACAAAGCTTTGAAGATTGCTTGATATTTTTCTAGCTTTCACAAGCAGCTGTAAGTCTGGGGACAAAATCATTGGAGACTCAAGAGGCAGCAACCAGCCTGCAGCAACATTTGGAAAGACCCCAGCTTTGGGGCAGAGGGACAGGGCTCCTCAGGGGACAGCATCACTCCCAGAGAGGGATAAGGCTGAAGGGTGGCTTTCCTCCTCCTCCTCCTTCTGCAGCTCAGCTTGCTGCTGCGCCGCAGGGGCTTGGTGCTCTGCTCAAAGGGCACAGCATGATGAGAGAGGAGCAGACAGGTGCCCTCCAGCCTCCCATCGCCTCCAAAACTGAGTTCAGATCTTGGCCAACTCTTATATCTGCCAGCAAAGAGCTCCAGCAAAGTTTCAGAGTTTTGGACTATGAACAGCTTTGTGCCACGAACCTCCCTCTACTCAGAGCAAGAGTTCTGAAAAGCCCTAGCAGGGCTATTTGGAAGTCTTTTCTGCAAATACCCATGCCCTAACAAGCTAATGTTCAGTGACCAGCATGTGGAGTTCCTGGCGCAGCAACTGCAGTTCAGAGAGCTGCTCACGATCCATGGGGTCACAAGGAGAGAACCCTCCTAATGGGACTGACAGTCTTAGCTCATTCTGAACAAACTTTTCAATCAGTCACAAACTCTTTGTAAAAGCCTGTTTTACGCACACAAAGGCGCTCGTGTACATGTGCGTCCTCCTGCCCTTTGCATGCACAGCCAGCACCTCGCACCCCAGAGCAGAGACAGGGACAAGCAGCATGAGTTACCAGCCCCCTACCTTCAGGAAATCGCCTCCATTGCAGTCGATGTTTACGAAGTCGTAGTCGATGGTGATAAGCTCCTCGGGCTCGCTGATGAAGAAGGCAGCACAGTGCAGCTGGGGCTGCTCAGCAGTGAAGGTGAACTGCCCCTCTATGCTCAGCATGTCGATGCAGCCTGCAGAGACAGGGATGGGGCTCTGTCTCTGCTGGCAGCACAGACCTGGTGCCCCCTTGCAGGTGTGGCAAGGGGACAGCAGGGAAATACTGGGCACTGAGACCTGGTGTTGGGTGGGGGGAGAAAATGAAGCAGGAGGCTGCTGAGCACATCTGGGTGAGAGGATGCTTGCAGGAGTGGTGGTGGTAAGTGAGATGTCAGAGCACATCTGGGTGGAAGACTGCTTCTGTATGTGTACACAGGTGTACAGAGACTGAATTCCTTCAGATTTCTCTCACACTGCAGCTTCTTCACCAGCCCCAACCCCTGGGGCTGGGACCATGTCCAGGGCTGCAAGTGGAAGCCCCCATCCTCCTCCCACCAGTGCGACCCCAGCCCTGGCTGCTAGCCCCTTTCAGAGCCCTGCTTTGAGCTCCCCCCCTCAACCACATCTTACAGAGGTTCTAACGCTCTGCCCTTCTCCCCACTGGCTTGCAAACAGTGCCTGCAGCTCTGTCACTCCCAAAGATTCCCCAGCTCTCTCTCCCACCCCTCTGAGGGACCCAGCACAGCACTGAGGAAACTCACGGAGTGATCGCCTGTAGATCTGCCCCGCAGAGAGCTCCCGCTTCAGGTCTTCGCTCAGGAGTAGGAAGGGCTCGTCTTCACCAGCATCCCTCACCTGGCAGGGAAACAGGGTGAGAAGAGGCTGGAGCAAAGCAAAACACAACCACCTCCCTGCACCTTGCTAGAACAGGTGGTGGCAGATTGAATCCCTCCTCCAGAATGTGTGCAGCTGTGCAAGAGTTTGGTCAGAAGCTGCCAATCTGCTGTAGGGGAGAACAAACCTGGCACCAGAGAGGTGAGCCCAGCTTGGCGCACAGTGAGTGGCTCACTTCCTTAACCAGAGATGCAAGTTTGAGAAAAGGATGGATAAATAAATGAGAGTGCGGGGGAACTGTTGTGTTAATGTCACTCCCGTGGCCAGGTGCAGGTTTGATGCAGGGGGAGAGGCAAGAGGAAAGGAGAGAGGCAAAGCATGATGCTCAGAAGCCGGGGATAAAGTTAGGAGAAAGCAGGGAAGTGCAGCAAGGCGCGCTATCCGCCAGCCCCATCGCTCACCTCGAGGTACCGGGTCTCCCCCTTGGAGGCTGCCAGGAGGATGAGGACGAGGTGGCACTGCAGCTGGAAGGCAGACGGCATGCTGGCAGCCCCTCCGCCTGCGCGAGTGCCTGCTGCTCTGTGCCGGGAGGCAGGAGCCGCCGGGGCATCTTCCAGAGACTCTTTTTATAGAGCTGTTGGGAGGGGAGGCACTTGGTCCCCGTACTGATAGGGTAACCCATGGTAACTGAATTCCTCTCGCAGTGACACAGTACGTGGGCATGACGAGGGTCCAAATCGCTGCCACGAATTCCCCAGCCCGGCGCTCCCCTTGCTGGCAGATGTCAATCCTACTTCTCTGTCTGGCGGAGCTGCAAAGCCCCCGGGAGGAGAGTCCGACCCCGCGCAGCCCAGGCGCTCGCTCGACACGGTGATTCCCAGCCGCGCAAAGGTAAAGTGAGAAGCATCCCTCCGTCCGCATCTCCCGCTGCCTGGACCCGGGGCTTCTTCTGCTGCCCCGGGGCATGCCGCATCAGTACGAGCCTCCTGGTCCTGCAGCGGGGGCACAAGAGCTCTGCTGCAAGCAGAACAGGAAGTCTAGGCAGCCCTCTCTGCCAGACATGCCGTTTGCTGAAATTAGGAAAACTTGGAGCTCCTGAGGGAGGATTTTCTGCAGAACAGCTGGTACAGCTGTTGCTCATCCCTTATCCTCAAGAGAAAACAGAGAAATACCTTCAAAAGATGAACCTGGGGGTGAACATTTGTAGATCTGCAGAGTACCAAAAATTGTGAACTCAGCAGAGATTAATTTTATGACATGTTCTTGTTTTTCCCTGACCCTGGGTGATCCATCCATGCTTTGTGCACAATGACTGCCCTTTCACCATCTCAGGCATCTTGCTAACATCTCCTTCTGCTCTAAGATTTCTGCTGAAAGCTCACTTTCATTCAGCAAAACAGGAAAAATATGATCCAAACATACAAAGCTTTGACTTTACTGTTTCTGATTTTATTCTTAGGACTTACAGAAAAAAAAAAAAAAAAAAAAAAAAAAAAAAAACACAAAACATTTGCCAGCTGTTTCACACCACTTGCTGGTCAAAGAATAATAATAAAATTGTATTCTGTCTATACTCCTGTGGCTCTGATCTTATTATGCTGTAATTCTTATGTTTACAGTTTACTGTGAACTATAACGTTCCTCAGTATCTGCACAGCACTCTGTGATTACGCCATATCTGTATGGCATAAATAATACAGAAGAAGCAGAAAACGTTGTTTTTGAACTTTAACACTAAGTTGCACAAATGTTGTTAAAACCCCTTTGGACAACTGAGTGGCTAATTGCTAAATGAACAGAGACTGAATTAATTCATCTGCAAGTACTTGCCTTGAATTGTTTAAGTACTACAGTTTTGGGCAAGCATTAGCAGAAGCACCAAGGGAGCTCAGAATCTAAAATCCACTGGAATTCTCAGGGAACTAGCGTTCTGCTGGAAAGCTGCAGGATTCAGCCCCAGCCATCAGAGGATGCTGGGAAGGTTGCTCAGGGTGGTATGAGTTGCCCCGGGCCCACCAGGAGCTTGCAGGACCAGAAGGGGCTGCAGGACAACCCAGCCTCTGGTACTTCTCTGATCACACATCTGCTTTCTGAAGAGGTGAAGAAGTCAGGTCCACAGCACAGCAGGCAGTCTGTCACTTGTTTGTGAGAGCAGGTCTGCAAGATGCCAGCGGTGTGACCGAGGCACCTAGAGGTGGTGGCTGGAGATCTGCTTCAGCCCCTGTAAGAGCCCAGATCCCCCACTCCCCATCTTCCAGCCACCCAGCAGCATCCAAGCCCTACCTGGCTGGGGTGTCCAGAGTTACCCTGCCAGCTGCCAACCTAGACCTCAGCTACCAGACCCCTGGATGTCTTCACTAAAGGAGGGAGAATGCTTGCTTGTATGAGGATTTCACAAGGTTGTGGAAGATTTTGTTAAATTCAGCTGCAAAAAGAAGGGAAGGCCAGGTGGCATTGCAGCTAAACCTGTTTATTAAACCACCCGTGAGCTGATCTGCTCTGGCAACAACAGTGCCAACAGCAGGGACCCATACATTTTAAGCCCTTCCCAATGGACAGCTGAGGCCTGGGCCCGTGTAGCAGGAGTGGGAGTGTCCGGGAGAGCAGGTAACCCCTGGGATGGAGGACAGTGAGCTGCTGGTGGGTGACCATCCTTCCTCAGCCAACAGGGAGTGGAAAGAGGTGAGGAGCCACCTGCACATCTGCTGTCACCTGGGTCCTACAGAATCTTGTGTTTCCTACACAGCACCTGCATGAGTACGGTGTTGTTGCAACAGCTGCAGTCGGACACCTGTTGCTGTGGGTGGGAGCTCGGTATTGACAGGGCCACTCAGGCAGCCTGCCATCTCCTCTGTGCCATCTCCCGCTTTGCATTCCAGCTCTGTGCTCTGCAGGGACTGGTGGCATGGTGACATCCTCCTGGTGCCCGAGGTGGCCCCCTGCCCCCTCAAGCACAGGGCAGCCACAGGATGGATGAGGCTGGAAGGGACCTTTTGAGCTCCCATGGCCCACCCCAAACCCTCAGCCATTCCCCTCACATCAGAGCCTTCCCTCGCCTTTGAAGACCCTTAGTACAGCTCTGCTTGTGCTGAAGGATGAGGCTGAGCTTGTCAGGAGATGTGATTACACCTAACAATGTGAGGAAAGATCAGCAGTTTAAACAGGGTTTGAAATGTCCCCGTGGCACTTTGGAAGGGAAAAGCACTTTACATGCGACAATAAACCCTTGGGCACATGGGGAGGGTGCCATTTGTCTTTCATTGGGTTGAGTCATAGTAACACTTCACGGGACAATTTAGTTTTGTTAACATCGAATTAGACAACAGAGTAAGACACATTCCCTGCCCTGCCCTGCTACGGGCCAGCTAATCTCGTGCTGTGATGCTCACCACACCAGCAGGCTCCATGGCTGTGGCTCAGCATCAGGAGCATCCACCTGCTGCTGGATGTGCAGGATGTCACCTGCTCCATGCTGCAGTGGCCTGGGGATGCCCCAGAGCCTTTTGTTGCATGAGTGGTGGTTGTGGGAGGGTTTGGGGGCCCAACAGCCAACTCCCCACATCATGCTGGGAGCCTGTAGGTGTCTTGTCAGCTGCTGCTTCAGAGGAGAGATCCCTGCTGAGGTGAGAGGTGGAGAAAACACAGCTGAAAACAGAATAGTGAAGTAAGCCCTGTTTACCCTCCCCCATGGAGACCAAGTGATGCACTGTGCTGTAATGCAGGTGCTAAATGTGTTTTCCTCTCCTCACCACCAGTACAGTGGATGATGCTGTTAGTACTGAGCTTTGCAGGGAGCAGTGCTCGATCTGCAGAAGATCCTTAGGGCTGCCTCCCCAGTGCAAAGGGGCACTGGGTGTTGTGAGCCACACAGGGCCCCTGCTCTCCAAAAGGGTCTTTGCAAACTAGGTGATTGCTGCATATCACTTGCAATTGTTCATACAGGTATGCCTTCCAACTGGCTACAATTCCTTCAGTGCATTATTCCTGAACTGTGGCACTAGCTGGCCCAGGTCAAGGAGACAAAGAGGTCTAGTGGCTTCGAAATGGCACAAGTACTAATGTGAGGGCCAAATTTTCAATTCAGCCCTTTCTAAATTTTATCAGTTACTGCTCTGAAAAAATACCATGGGAAAGGGAGAAAAGGTGAGGTTGTATGACAAATTACAGTGGCAGGGATCATTCAGAAACCACGCTGTTAACATAGACTTGCACAGAGCTTTTCTTCAAAACATGAGATTGTGAAACTAGAGCCAAGTGCTTAGGAGACGAGAGGATAGGACAGGACAGGACAGGGTAGGATAGTTCAGTTGGAAGGGCTCTTCAAAGATCATGTAGTCTAACTGCCCGAGGGAGTTCCTGCCACTAGTTTCTCTCATTCCATAAGTCACCACAAGCAATACTGAGGTCACTCAGTACTCACAAATCATTATCAAATACTTCACATAAATTCTGAGGGGTAGCTGAGGAAGTTTTCATATTCCCACGTCTCTACTGCCTCAGGCTCCTCAGTGTGCTACTGCCTCCTGCCTTGCAAGTGCTGGGGTGGAGGAAGAAGGAGACTTTACAACCACAACCCATCACTAACAACCAGATCCCCTCTCCACAAAGAGGTTGTGCCACACTGCATGTTATCATGGCTGATAAGGGCCAGTTAATTGTCAATAATCATTACCTGATGCCAAATCACCCTGTGCACCTAGCACACACACTCACCACCTCACCTGATTGCAGTCATTCCCAGCCAGAGGCAACTCTTAGCACAGACCCAGAAAACACAACATAGAGCTAAGCACTCAGCACTCCTCCCTCTGAAGGCAGTGGGCATTTCTGTCTGACTTCTGGCAATACCCACTGGCCTCAGAATGTGTGCCCATAGAGAAAAATCCACCACCTCCTCCAAGCCTTGCTGTACATCTCCCTGTAATGACATTTCTATTACTTGTGTGTATATACATAAATTGGCTTTAAATAGAGCTGAACTTTCTGTAAGGTGAAGTAAGTGTAGCTTGTTAACTCTGGGCAGTTTTACACAAGAGATGTGTCATTTGTCATGTTGAGCAGCTTAGAGAAATGACAAATGCAAGTGACTGATGAACTGAAAGAGTATCAGCACTGTGCAGACTTGATGATAAGTGTTGCATTAACACTATTTATGGCATTGAATAAAAGCAAGGACTGTGAAGCTTGCAGTTTAGCAGGGTTACAAATAATCAAGCAAACATTACATCCAGACACTGAGATTGCTCTGAGGGCGATGATCACTACCAGCTCTGCGTGTGACTCAACCCAGCGTCTCCACAAAGGAGTCGGGGCTAAGAAGTGGGAGCAGAGAAAGGTTTTCTCCTAGGAAGGAGAAAAGTGATGTGGGAAGGGGTGGTAGATGAAGATGTGTGCCATGGCTCTGGTGTGAAGAGAGGCACAGCTGTTTGCCCACCTGGGATCATAGAATGGTTTGAGTTGGAAGAGACACCCACAGCTGGATCAGGTTGCTCAGAGCCCTGTCCAGCCTGACCTTGAAGGTCTCCAGGGCTGGAGCATCCACCACCTCTCTGGGCAACCTGTGCCAGTGCTTCACCACCCTTATGGTAAAAAACCTGATATCCAGACTAAATCTCCCCTCTCTCAGTTTGAAACCATTTCCCCATGTCCTATCACAACAGGCCCTGCTAAGGAGTCTGTCCCCTTCTTTCTTGTAGCCCCCCTTTAGATACTGAAAGGCTGCTGTCAGGTCTCCCTGGAGCCTTCTCTTCTCCAGGCTGAACAGCCCCAACTCTCTCAGCCTGTCCTCACAGGGGAGGTGTTCCATCCCTCGGATCATTTTTGTGGCCCTCCTCTGGACGAGCTCCAACAGGTCCATGTCCCTCCTGTGCTGAGGACTCCCCATCTGGACGCAGCACTCCAAGTGGGGTCTCACCAGCACAGAGCAGAGGGGCAGGATCACCTCCCTTGCCTTGCTGGCCACGCTTCTTTGGATGCAGCCCAGGATGTGGTTGGCTTTGTGGGCTGTGAGGGCACACTGCTGGCTCATGTCCAGCTTGTCACCCACCAGTACCCCCAAGTCCCTTTCGGCAGGGCTCTGCTCAATCCTTGCATCCCCCAGCTTGTACTGATAGTGGGGGTTGCTGTGACCCAGGTGCAAGACCTTGCATTTTGCTATGTTCATTCTCATGAGGTTCTCCTGGGCCCACAGCTGGAGCCTGTCTATTTCTCTCTGGATGGCATCCCATCACTCAGGTGTGTTGACTGCACCACAAAGCTTGGTGTCATCTGCAGACTTGCTGAGAGTGCACTCGATCCCGCTGTCAGTGTCACTGATGAAGATATTGAAGAGCATCGGTCTCAGTACGGACCCCTGAGGGACACCACCCATCACTGATCTCCATCCAGACATGGAGCCATTGACCACCACTCTCTGGTTGCCATCTAGCAAACAGTTCCTCATCCATCCAAGAGTCCACCCATCAAGTCCATATCTTTCCAGTTTAGAGAGGAGGATGTTATGGGGGACTGTGTCAAAGGCCTTCCTGAAGTCCAGATAGACGACATCAGTAGCTCTTGCCCACCGATGCAGTTACACCATCATAGAAGGCCACTAGGTTGGTGAGGCAGGACTTGCCCTTGGTGAAGCCATGCTGGTTGTCTCACATCACCTCCCTGTCTTCCCTGTGCCTTAGCATAGCTTCCAGGAGGATCTGTTCCATGATCTTCCCCGCCATGGATGTGAGGCTGACAGGCTGGTAGTTCCCCAGGTTGTCCTTTCCACCTTTCTTAAAAATGGGTGTGACATTTCCTGCCTTAGCTTTAGCCCAGATTTCCACACTGCATTTTTCTGGGTTCACGCAAGTGATGTGAATGTAGTCATTGCAATACATGGAGTTTTAAGGCATTCTCTAGAGGTAGGTATTGGAGAGCTTGATTTACTCTGCAACACATGAAGTCAGCCAGGAGCTAAGAGGGCAGCTTAGAATTTGAAGTAGACATATCACAGGAACATTTTCCATCTACTTGTCCTCCAAATACCTGCAATCTGAGCAACAGCTTCTCGTGTTTTCCTTTCAGCTGCCTTGTTGCAACATTTGCAGTTTTACAGATATGTCCTTATTTAGCCAACCAGCTAACAGAAGCACAACTTTCCATTGAAAGCTAATTTAAAGTCATAAGCACATGTCCTCAGCTGTTGCAAAATTATGCCAGTAAGTGCAGTAGGCTTTGTTGTTTTACATCAGCTGAGAATCTACTTGCTAGGGCAATGTAAGTGGATGCAGCTGCAGTTCTCTTCCTTGGGAGTTGCCCCTCTTTCACAACTGAGTGCAGGTGGCTGGAATTAGGTGTTTAAAACTATATTTTTTTTCTTTTTTAATGTATCTGCAGAAGTTCATTCATTTGCTCTGTCTGATGGCTACCCTAGGACATGTAACCCAGCTCGGAGCAAAGGACATGGATGGAAATATTCTAGCTTAGAAAAAAGATTACCAGAACATAAGCAGAATATTCTCTCTCATGCAGTATCATGTGGCAAAAGAAAGATAAAATTGAAAATGTGACCCCTTTTACTACAAATAGTACAGTGCCATTCAACAGACTTAATTATCCCTAAAGACACATCTATTAATTGTTGGTCTGTCAATCAAACCACTTATTAGACATGCACGTGACGTCACATCACAGTCTAACAAATCTTCCTGCCAGTCAAAAGCCTTTGCATAGACTAATCTGATTTCAGAAGCAAGTCTTGTCTTTGATCTTTTACCCACCTTCTCTGGGTGGAAATCTGAGAGAAGCTGGATGCTTCCTGAATGGTGCCAGGCTGGGGCTGTGGGCTGGGGTCATGGCCAAGAGCTCCCCTCCTGGCTACACTCTGCTTTATGCCACAGCACAGCCTGCAGCACTTGTGGTGGGAAGGGGCCCTGACCTGGAAGGCTGAGTGACCTGCAGCAGGCCCCCTTTTCTACAGGAGAGCTCTGCCCTACCTTCCTTCTGGCCTGGCCGTACTAGAGTATTAATTCCCCCTCTGCTTGGGGCACCAAGGGGCCATGCTTCACTGAGACACATGCACTGGGTTTTGAGACAATGCAGTCTGTCCTGCACACACGGCACAGACTGCTCTCAGCTGCTGTAGCTGTATACCCATGGCAGTGCTCGCTGTGCTGGAGTGACCTGGAGGCCTTTGCCCTGGGAGGAAATAGTTGGTTTGTCAAGGAGAAAGTGTGTACATCTGTAAAGAGCAGACATCATACCGACTGCCTAGGGAGTTTGCCAGCCTATGTTTAGGGATGCCAATGGCGAGAAGTTGTGCACCAGAATTTGAAAGGCAGCCCCTCCAGATCCCAAACCAGATAGCTGTGCATGGCATTCTCCTTTCCCACAACCCCAGGCAGATTTTTTTTCCTCACCTTTATAGGCAGAAACTGATGCTGTGTGATGATAACTATTTCATTGGGCTCGACGCTCCCAAGACTGCTGTAAAGAAGGTTGTGCCTTCCCATTGACCTGGCTGGTAAGTCAGAGCTTGGAGGGACCACTGCCTTGCAAAGCACTTGTCATCACAGTGGTGTCACAGGCAGTGTTTAGAGATCAGCAGCTGAATACTGCATTCAAAGAGGTTATAAATTTATTTACCAATATTGCTTCAAGCTTTGTAAACCAAGTTGCAGTGCCACTTCAAGTATCCTTTGAACTTAAATGAAAGCAAATGGCAAATGCTGATGCTTTCAAGATAATGCAATTTATCTTTCCAAAATCTGCTTTTTAGATGTCAGGAAGAACAATTTCACAATAGCTAGAAAAGATTTTATTGGGCATTGCTGAATTTTTATTGGTCTTTTATGTAACTTGAAAATATTAGACCACATTGCAGTGCTCACTTTTCTATCGATTTTTCAGACAGCCTGGTAACACAAATGAAATAGTGCCTGCAATTAGACATCTTTCCTAACAAGACTTTGGAAAAAGCCACAAAGCAAGACTCCTCTTCACGTAAAACTGCAAAGTGGCTCCTGGATGTAAACTTGAAGTAAGCAAGAAAAGAGTCAGTAAACAATGAGAAAAAAATAATGGTTTCTTATTTAAAGAAGATAGCTTTCCTTTTAAGAGCAGCTAAAAGCAAAATGTTCACATCTGCAGGAAAAAGCAGCTGTAGCAAGGCTGGCCATGCAATCACCATCCTGCATAACCAGTGTGAGTGGCTGACATACAGTTCTCCATCCTGGGGCTTCATTACAGAAAAGAGGATTGCTACCGGTGCAATGGGTCAGATACAGATCCTGTATAAGATCTTCTGCAAATGCTATATAACTTCCATCACCAGTGAACTAAAGAGGCAGCATATTATGGCCCTGCCAAACATTTTTGTTGTTATTTTTTCAGGACAACATCATCTTTTGGTGGCCTCTTTCTGGAGATAATGTCTACCCCTATATTTGCTAGACCTAATAGAATCCCTTTCTTATAACAAATTGCATCACTTTATGATATATGATTTTATACAAATACTACAGTCTTCACCGAATGATGTCCAGGGGTCCGGGGATGTTGCCTAGTAGGGCAACCCTTCATTGAGCATTGTTCTTTTTTCACCACTTACAAAACCAGAAAATCTTCACTTAATTCAGACACGTTTTATTACAGTTTGAAGCTACCAACAAAACAACAACGAACAATGAGAACTCTCCATGCAAGAAAAAAGTGTGACATCCTGCAGCTGAGGATTTGAAGGGGTTTGGAAGTATGTTTAAGCAGGAGTTTAGATACATGCATATGTCAATCCAACGACGGGTTAACAGAGAAATGGATAGTCCTTCCTTCTCTATTCATGCCTGGCCAGGGGTCCCACCGCCCCCTTCTGCACTGCATCCATGCAGGGATTTGGGTACACATGAGACGAAATCATTGTTCCATCAGATGACTCACATGATGAAGCTGTACCCTGGGATCTCATCATGACATCCCTCACAAGTGATCCACTAAAAGCCCTCCTCTTAAGGGTGCCAGAATAGTGAAAGCAGCAGGCATTCATATTTCCCCTAAAGACTTAGTTCTTCCATCAGCTCTCAGAGCAGTTTGCTGACTAAATCCTCTACGCATTTGAATAATTTATGATATGAATAAACTAATTAATGCTAAACAAAGAGGTGGACCGCTGGGACGCAGTAATGCCAACACAATGGAATGGAAGCTGGGGAGGTGGGGAAAATGAGCCCATAACCATGGCACATAGAGCCATCTGCTCGGGTGGATGGAGGCAGATGTGCCCATATCAGAAATATGAGAGTGCAGGGAGTCTGGAGCAGCATCTAACAAGTGGGCTAGAATAACCAGAGCTGGTCAACAAACAAAGAAATTTCTGTGATTTGCAGAAAGATGTTTGTTACAGAATGACTGAAAACTAACCTTCAAGTTTCATGACTCATTCCAGATTTTCCAGTTCAGAGACTGTGTAGGTAACATTAATGTTCCTTTTATGTCCCACTGACACTTATGAAATAGAAGTCTTAACTCGTGCCAAATGGTCTGCCACCCCAAGCCTGGATGAGGGAACTGACGAATGCGTGCTACAGCAGTGCAAAGGCTGAAAATACAAACAGACAGACCTCAGGTAGTGTTAGCTGCCTCTGGTCCAGCTTACACCAGCTGCTGATCTGTTCTGTGAAGTGTTTTATAGCAGTAGCAGTTGGAGTGATGGTGGTTTCCATTCACCACATGCTGATGAGCTCTACCTAACTACACATGCATCACTCATGACCAGGAGATTAATTGTGTCCAGCAATTTTAAAATTCTTCCTTTAGTTGTTCTTCAAAGAAATCATTACACGCCACAGTCAAAGCTGCAACTAGAGTCATAAATTCATTAAAATCCACTTCATTGTCTTTATTGGAGTCCAGATCTTTCATAATCTTATCAACCAGATGAGGATCATTTTGGCCCTAAAGAGAAAAAAAAGTGACTTAGCTATGCAGATCTTGATTGCAAATCTACAACACACCTGATGGTATGTCAACAGCCCAGGTGCTATTAAATAAAATAGTGAGTGAAATATGCACCTGAATACTAACATATCATGAGTCATAGCATAAAAACATAGACCTAGAGTCCCAAAGGTGCATAGTAACAGAAACTGGAGCCATTGCAGGTCTTAGAAGGAATACAAATACTAAATGGGCACTCAGGAGCTTCTGAGCACGGATTTATTTTGACAAGTCTGATCTGTAACGTGTATTTCTCTGTATCATCTCTAACAAACACTACTTAGATTTTGAAGAGGCTGTTCATAAGTGGTCATATTATACCTCCATTCATCGCATTCAGAAGGTCTCTACTTAACAAAGAACACGTTCTATTCAGTGGGAGTAAGGGCAGTAATCTCATGATAGTAAATCAGTATCCAAGATTAAAAAAAAATCCCATTCAAGGAAATGGATACAAGGTATAAGAAATCCTGCTGACAGTGATAGGTTCCACAACAATACCTACAATTCAGAGAATACAGAAAAACAATTATGAATCAGGTTGTTATTCCATAAAGAATCAATGCTGCATAATGAAACAAATGTGTAATGAGATTCCTATCAAAAGCTTATCGCTGGAAGGGTTTTCTTAGCACCTCTCTGTAGGGCAGATAAGCAGCTGTACTGTGCTTGCAGGTTCCCATAAACCTATGTAACAGTTTGTTGTGATGCAGTTATAGGCCTCCAAGCATATGCTAGACTTTGGATCCCACACACTGCATGACCATAATACCTTCTTGTCTCCTGAGTGCTGGTCGCTGGATTTGATTCTTTGAAGGACCTATCCTGCTCTATTACTGGAAAAAAAAAAAAAAAAAAAAAAAAAANTAGTAAAAAAAAAAAAAAAAAAAAAAAAAAGTTTTAAGCCTGATCTATTGATTTTTGTAGTGGTTTTGGCTGCCTGTTGTCCTTCTGCCCAAAAGCACAGTAAGTGGGACGCTGAGCGGCTGCTTTGTGGACATGGCAGGGCACTGAGAGCCAGACCACTCTTTGAAAACACACTTTCCAAGTGGGTTATTTGATCTCATCTCCCTCTCTCGAGCTCTGCTAAGACAGCTGTCATCTGAGAGGCTGTGGCAGACTATGCTCAGTGTAAGGAGACGCTGTGCCTCAAGCCTTTGATATCTGCTTATCCCACCCATGAAACAGAACCTCAAGAGACTCAGAGACTAAGTCATACAGAGAGAAAGTCAGTGAGCTCACTGGCGAGGAGTTCCTTGAGTTCTCCTTTACTCAGCTTGTATCTGTCTCCTTCTTTGCCAGAGTAGTGATGAAAAATCCTGATCAAGGTGTCCATGGCATTCTCCAGCGGAGTGGACATAGCAGCGAGAGGGAGAGCTGCAGGGCAAAGACCTGGAGTCAGCAACATGGCAGAGGAGCTAAATAAAGTCCTGTCCTGGAGAAGGGATGGAGAGCTAGCTGCAGGTAGGCATTGATACCAGCACAGAGAAAATGGGTTTTCAGCTGATCCGTCCTGTCAGGTGTGCATGAACAAGGCTGTATTGTTATAAAATAACAATAAAATCGGGTACTGGAACTAGACAAAGTCAAGGTTGCTTCCAACACAAGCCATTCTATGATTCCATGAAAATGAAACATTTTCCTAAATGCATTACGTTTAATCTAAAAGGTAAAGATAAAGGAAAGCCTTTATTTAAGAAAGTATTCTACTCTGCATCCGTTTGCTATAAAAAGAAGCCTCTTGCACCAATAGCTGAAAATACAGGCAAAATGAGGGTCGCCACCCTGTTCACTCAAAATTTTCTACAAGCAAATGGGATTAACAGCAAACAGTGGCCAAATTAAACATCCATTTAGNCATAGCCATTTCAAAGGTGGCTAGAGGAAAGTCACCAATAATAATGAGATGCAATGGTAGGAGCATCAGCTTTCACTTTATTTGGTATTGGTTGTTTGGGATGTTTTTTTCTTTCTTCCCTGTAAATTACCTGCAATAAGCAAACCTAAGCTAGGCACACCAGAGAGTTTGCTTCATCAAGCATGCATATAGAAAGTAGAAAGGGAAGTACCACTAACACTGAAAAAAGGTGGAAATGCAACTCATTAGTGATTTACTGACTCAAAAAAAAAAAAACAACCCTAAAAATAGAAAACAGCTGAAAGGAAAACATTGTTTTGATTAAGTCCCAGGAAAGAGCTTAAAAAGCCTGAATAAAATTCAAAGGAAGACTGGAATCATGCACAATATTACTGTGCAAAGGCTAAGACTTACCTCCTTTACAGGCTAGGTGAAGCGTTTGCAAAGAAATACTCAGATCAGAAGCTGATGGTCACCTGTTCAAAACCCATGCACAGGCTCTTGTTTAGCAGGCTGAGAGGGTGGATTACACACATAGGTACAGACGTATAACTGTCACAAGGACAGGGCTTCTGTTTCCCTCTGCATTTTCCTACTGTGTTCAACAAAAGTGCTTGCTCTAAATAGGTCACTAAAATATTCACCAGGCAGCACAGAGGGCTTGTGTGTGTAACACACACAACATTTTTTATCATTTGACCTCTCGCAAAAATGCCCATCCAGGAGTCTGAAAGTCAAAATCAGAAAATGCTAACAGTAACTGAAAGTCAGTATAAAATAGCTTTCCCCCATTTTCAAAATAACCTCTCTAATCTCTCCACACTTCTTACAGCAGTGAGCCTAAATACCTAGGCACTGGCAGCCCATCCTCAAGGATACTTAAGCACCAAATGTAGGCTTGTAGATGAGTTTGCATCAAATCCCTTGAGACATCTTTACTGTCAGGCGTCCCAGTAAGTCTAACACGTTGACTCTTGCCAAACAAAATTCTTGCCATAGTGCACATCTCCTTTGAAGGAAACAAGGAAACCAGTTTCAGATAGAGATGCGTCTGGAATTGCAGTGTGCTCAGATCAGCAGACTGGGATTAACTTTCGTCAACCCAATTGAATTGAATTCAAGAAGAAAACGTGCTCTGAGGACAGTACCCTGCTTTCAGCCCACATCTACTCCATACACACATCTCATACCAGGCAAGAGATACTTTTGCTCCTCTCTGCCCTCTGAGCAGCTGACACAAAATCAGCTTGGCTAAACTCATTGCCGCACAAACATCCTCTATACACTCCCATTTCTGAGGTGGATCCTTGTGGAAAAGCAGTGCAGTTCAACCTCGCTTCTAATAAGCTATCTGCCCACAAGAGGTCCTCCCCTGCCCAAACCCTGGAGATATGCTGGCCTCGCTGCTGATGGTTGGGGAACACTAGAAGCAGCAGCTTCATCGTGGTGGGCCTGCTTACCACCAGAAATATCTAACAGCCACAGTTTTCATGAGAGACACATGGAATGGAAAGCCTTTTGGTTCGAGTTTGATTTGCCTATGTAAAGTCCTCTATCTGCTGCACATGCATGTCCAGCAAACACCAATGTACAAACAGCTACAGGAAACACAGCTGTGGCTGCACCTCTCTTTTATCCCAGCCTGGAGGACAGAGAAGGAGATGGGTGATGTTGTTGTTTCTGAAAGCCTCCAGGCACTTGTAATTTTAAGTGCCACAGTAGATCCCAGACCACAACTCTGTCTGCCTCCTCTGCCTCCAGACATGATGCTCCTCTCATTTGCACTGTTGTGAAATGCCTCCACAACTGGAGGGCGCTTGGCTGTGTCTGATGGACTAGGACTTGCTCTGGGAGGTGACTATACAGAAAACATTGTTTCCGAAGCAGTAGGCAGACTTATTTGGTTAGTGGTCTCTGTGGTCACACACAGTAATGCAGGCTGTGCTCCTTCACCTCCCACCACTGCAGTTGTGAGTGCTCCTCAGGACAGCATGAGGCAATGCTCAAGTTAATTTGAGGAAAGGTCCTAGTGAAAACAAGCCTGGAAATGCTGACCTATTATGACAAGAGGAACATAAACTCTCTTGGAATAAACTGAACACTGAGGAAGAGTGCCCTCCATTCCCCTTCTGCAAGGAAGGATGGACATGTGTGGTATCAGCTGCAGCGCAGCTCTTCTGCTCACATCCTGAGCACACACAGTGCCACTGCAGATGCTGAGGAAAAGCGTATCAAGGGAGACTGTTCCTTATGCATCTACAGCCATGCAGGGCTGTGATTCACTAATGCCTACAACCATTGTTCAGAAATATTACCCAAGCAAATGTTAAAACACTTTTTTTTTTTTTTTGACATTTATTCAACAACATTTTCACCCACAACCAGAAAAAAAATAACACAGCTGAGTCAACACAAAAGTATAAAATCCTCCTATTTGTCTATGTATTAAACCTATCCTCTGGCTTATGAATATTGCAAATTATCTAAGCAGAGTATCTACAGAAGGTACAACTTTCAAGCACCAGGGATACGCTTTCAGAGCTGCCATCCTCAGGACAGAAGAAAGAAGGGTTTTCTCTATTGTCTTCAGAACATCAGCTCAATAATTTATACAGTGATACAATCTGTGTTGTCTCTTTCAATAGCTACTTTCACTCCAGCTAATTGTGCAAGAACCTCTCTATCCCATGCTGGAGGATTACGTCTACACAGGAAGCAGCTGCACTGAGCTTGTTTTTTATGAGGTCCATTCAGTTTGCTCTAGCCACCCCTGGCTAGTGAAATCCTGCTGCTAGCTCCAGTGACAGCAGGGATCTGCTAACTCCTCTGGGGGCAGGTCCCAGAGGCTACTCAAAACTCATGATTGTCAATCCACAGTTTTGAGCCCTTCAACCAAAACTCCGACACAAATGTTTTTTGTATGTTATCTAATAGGTACTGAAGATAACTAAAGGGAACACGGCCTGAGAGGACAGGCCTTTTGTATCTGGGCAAGACCCAGCTATGCATTAGCAGTCACCATTTCCCCACGGATTCTCTCCTGCACTCTTGTCTCCACCATGGTGAGCACAGGATCAGCATCAGAGCAGACACATGGCTGACAGAGGGAGAAGAAATGTAGAATGTGCAGACATGGAGAAGATTGGTGCCTAGACTGGTGTCTTCCTTATTCATGTCCAAACTGTCTGTGCCTAGTCCCACCTTTCGCTCAAAGTGGAATGATCACCAGTGCCAGACCAGGTTAGCCATGCCTTTGTCTTGCTAAATCTTGAAATCCTTCAAGGACAGAGTTTTCAGAAGTTCTTAGGTAACCTACTGGAGTGCTGCAATACCTCCCTGGGGAAGACATTTACCCTAATACCCAGTCTGGACATCCCAAGCTATAAACATGGCCACTGGCCCTTCTTGTACTACCTAACTCTACGAAGAAAAATTGGACTTTGTTGGCTTTATAATTTCTCTTCAAATGCTCTTTGCTCCTCAACCTAACTCATAATAAACAAGGAAGCAGCCTGTCCCCTGACTTATCCAATCTAGTTCCATGTTCTAGTGTCTCCTTCACGTTATATGCTTGGCCCTTTCAGACTGCTCCAGCTGTGCCTTTCTCCTAATGAATAAAGTAATATTAATGTGCACACTGCAATATTGCACACTGCGATATTAAAGACTACACTGCAAAATTAATGACTGTCAGAAGTAGAAGGGCAGATTTTCCACATGGCATGACACAAATACTACATAGGACTGAATTCTGTCATCTTTGCTCAAGCATTAATAGATGTTAGCCTTACAGAATGAGTAATCCATCTGATTTCACTGGAAGCTGCTGAGAGAGGTGGAGGTTGTTCCTTGCTGTGTAAATCTGAGAAAAGACCCAACCAGCCATGAGTGATTCTTTCACTTTTAGTTGGCGCAAGCTAGAGGTACATGTTGTCTCTAAGTGGTTGCCCCTCCCCTCCTCCATGGGGATGGAGCAGTCAGACCTCAGGCAGAAAATGTTAATGCTGTTCTCTGCTCCTCCAAAAATTGAGCAGAGCTCTTTTCTGTGTGAGAGTGATCAGCCCTTGCTACAGGTCAACAGCCCTTATCCTCTACAGGCAGGAAGGAGATGTTTTGGCTTCTTGGATGACCGTGATTTTCCCTTTCTCTTCTTGAGACAACATAATACAGGATGATTTTAAGCCAGAGCACCCTATAAAGTGACAGCCTAAGCCACAATAAAATACTTCTCATTTTAAGTGGGAGGATCTCATACTTAGGGCATCTGGTTTTCAACATTTGCCAGAACACACGTGGGGAATATTTTCTCACAAAGAATTATTGCACTGGGAAAGGCAGTTCAGCCTCCCACCCACATCCTGTGATTATTTATTTTTCCCAGACTCACTCTGTGCTTTTGATGCAGGTGTTTTGAATCAATGTTGTACCTCCAAAATGGCAAAAGGTATGAATGGAAGCAACAGGAAACATTGCAAGGCTCAGAAGGACAGATATGCTGTACAGTAAAAAGCTTACAGTAGATTAAATAGCCTAGATTAGAATAAAGGGTTTATTTAGATAGACTAAAGAGTTTATAAAAGACTTACATTTGAACCAGCATTTCGTGTTATGTTATAATGAGTATTTTTACATTTTTAGCATTGTTAGCATTTTCATTTGTGTTCTGTTTCCATATCTGGCTGGTTGATCAATTTATCTCATTACATCAAGCATGTGCCTCCTCCCTGGTCTGGTTCACATCTTCAAGACTGTTTTAACTGCTGTAATCCCACAGATAGCAGACTAGCAAAGATCTATTACAACTCTTGCTAATAGCTTTAATTACCTAAATGTGGTGGTTTATTCTGTACAGATCTTTTCTTTCAGAATCATAGAATCATAAAGGTTGGAAAAGACCTCTAAGATCATCTAGTCCAACTGTCAACCCAACACCACCACCGTGCCCTCCAAACCATGTCCCCAAGTGCCACATCTACACAGTTCTTGAACACCTCCAGGGAAGGAGACTCCACCACCTCCCTGGGCAGCCTGTTCCAATGCCTGACCACTCTCTCAGAGAAGTTTTTCCTAATATCCAATCTGAATCTCCCCTGGCACACCTTGAGGCCGTTACCTCTCATCCTATCACAGTCACCTGGGAGCAGAGGCCGACCCCCACCTCCCTCCAGCCTCCTTTCATGGAGCTGTAGAGAGCACTAAGGTCTCCCCTGAGCCTCCTCTCCTCCAGGCTGAACAGCCCCAGTTCCCTCAGCTGCTCCCCATAAGCCTTGTGCTCCAGGCCCTTCACCAGCTCTGATGCCCTTCTCTGGACACGCTCCAGGGCCCTGATGTCCTTCTTGTAGTGAGGGGCCCAGAACTGAACACAGCACTCGAGGTGCGGCCCCACCAGTGCTGAGTACAGGGGGACGATCACCTCCCTGTTCCTGCTATTCCGACTATTTCTGACACAAGCCAGGATGTTGTTGGCCTTCTTGGCCACCTGGGAACACTGCTGGCTCATATTCAGCCAGTTGTGAACTAGCACCCCCAGGTCCTTTCCCTCTGCACAGCTTTCCAACCACTCTGCCCCAAGCCTGTAGCATTGCTCGGGGTTGTTGTGACCGAAGTGCAGGACCTGGCACCTGGTCTTCTTGAATCTCATGCAGATGGCCTCAGCCCATCTATCCAGTCTGTCCAGATCCCTCTGCAGAGCCTTCCTTCCCTCAGGCAGATCAACACTTTCTCCTAACTTGGTGTTGTCTGCAAATTTACTGAGGCTGTACTCCATGCCTTCATCCAGATCATCAGTAAAGATATTAAACAGGACCGGCCCCAGCNCAGGCCCGGCCCCAGCTCTGACCACTGAGGAACACCACAAGTCACCAGCTGGATTTGACCTCATTCACCCCCACACTCTGGGCCTGGCCATCCTGCCAGTTCTTTACCCACCGAAGAGTGCACCTGTCCAAGCCATGGGCTGCCAGCTTCTCCAGGAGAATGCTGTGGGAGACAGAGTCAAAGGCTTTGCTAAAGTCTTGGTAGACTACATCCACAGCCTCTCCATCATCCACCAGGCGGGTCACCTGGTCACAGGAGGAGATGAGGTTGGTCAGGCAGGACCTGCCTTTCATGAACCCATGCTGGCTAGGCCTGATCCCCTGGCTGTCCCTCACATGCCATGTGATTACACTCAAGATGGTCTGCTCCATAACCCTCCCCAATACCGAGGTCAGGCTGACAGGCCTGTAGTTTCCCAGATCATCCTTCCAACCCTTCCTGTAGATGGGTGCCCCATTGGCAAGCCTCCAGTCATCTGGGACCTCCCTGGTTGACCAGGACTGCTGAGAAATGATGGTGAGTGGCTTGGCAAGCACTTCCACCAGCTCCCTCAGTACCGTTGGGTGGATCCCATCCGGTCCCATAGTCTTGTGACAGTCTAGGTG
Organism: Alectura lathami; assembly: GCA_013399715.1. Classification (NCBI taxonomy): domain Eukaryota; kingdom Metazoa; phylum Chordata; class Aves; order Galliformes; family Megapodiidae; genus Alectura; species Alectura lathami. Next base: position 27,718 of record VXAV01010418.1, read on the forward strand.
GAGTAGCAGGTCCCTGACAGTTTTCTCTGGAATCGTGGGGGGTTTATTCTGTTCTTCATCCCTGTCTTCCACATGAGGATAACTGGTCTGACCATTAAAGACAGAAGGAAAGAAGGCATTGAATTCCTCTGCCTTTTCCTCATTCCACTGCATCCAATAAATGCTGGTCCTGTTTGTTGTCCATGCTGCATGCATTGGTGTAGATGCACTCCAGCTGGGCTATTGGTTTCCCCTTCAACCCTGGCACACTGCTCCTAGGCTCATCTCTAGTCCACCTGGTTTTGACTTCCAGGTTACACTTCCAGGACTGCCCAACTCAAGTTTACCCCGATCTCATTCTCTTCTGAGTCTTGTGTTGAACAATATTGTACAGATGTCCAAATGCACAAATGACTTTTTATTTGAAATGTCTGGCTCACTGGGCTCTACTTGTTCCCATAGTGGTAATCTCTCTTACAATACTTGCTTAGGGCAGGAATTGAAGCATTTTACTTGAGATATAGGGTTGGGTCACCACCCAGTGCTCCTTTCTCCTCCTACCAGAAAATGAGCCACTTTTTCCTCTGAGCAATCATCCATTACTAAATTGTGGAGGTAACAGTAGGTTGTACAGGGATTTATTATTACCTGGAAAATAGCCTAGAAAGCCTCCATTAACCCTAAACTGAAGGTATGAAATAATATTCTGGCCGTATAATCTTTTCTTCCCCTCAAACCTCTGAAGCAGATGTATCTACTTTGTTATTTTTCAGCCAAGCCATTTATTACTTTAACGCCATCTATCTACACCAACGAATGATATCAAAATAGCATAAAACACTACAGAGTCAGAGCCAGCCCTGCCTCACGTAGCAGCAGGGCGCCTGGTTACAGGGCCATGGCGCAGATCTCCCCACTGTAACAGGAGAACACGCACACTGCTCCAGATGGCTGTGCTAGCTTGCGTTACAACGCATCACCTCATGAGCAAAGCCAGGACAGGACTTCTCTTCATGATAAATCCACTGATGGATAAGATGAACCCACCCTCCTGAGACATGCTTGTTCCAACTGACTCATTCATACTTGCATCAATGCCCAGCAGCCTTTGTCCTAATTCACTTCCATGTCCAGTTCCTTCCACAAGGTTTTTGCAGATAGTTACAGCTTGTGCTTCTTAATCATTGGTACCCCTCCTGGCAGGGTGTGGCATTCTCTGGCTCTGTCACAGGACTGTGGCCGTGTCACATAGCAGGTTGTAGCAGGTGACTGGAAAGATTACTGCCCCCCTCACACTCTCCAACACATGAGGCACTTGAGGTCTGACATATGCATGGGTACTTGGGAGCAAGAAGAATTTGTCCATTGTTGCTGGGGTGAAACAGGAAAGCTTATGGAGATGCATTAGTTAACTACGATGCCTTGGGAGGGCCCAAGGTGCAATGATGCATTTTCTGCTTCATGCTGATTTCAACAGCACAGACAATATTCTCTTATCTCAGCAATGAGAGGCTCGGCAATTAAGGGCTCGGTAATGCTTAGAATACACATGGATCCCTGAACAATGCCCTCCATATGCTTTCATTGCTTTGTAACCTCAAGAAGTCCCTTTGCAGTTTCTCCTGAACACTAGAGGAAAGCACCTCCAGCTACTGCCATGGTCTGAAGTACAAGAAAGCAGGATTTGCTTTCTTCTACAGGTTACTTCTGGCCTTGGGTGAGCTGCTGAGGGAGTCCTGCCTCAGTCCTTCCTTCCCGTGCTTCTCTAGTCTCCAACTATACATACAACTGCTATTTCTTTGGTAGCAGGCTTCTGGTGGCAAGGAGCTCCTCTGAGTAGTGAAGGCCTCAACCCACACATCTGCATGCTTGAATGTGTGCTTAGCCGTGTCATAATGCATGGGTGGCCACTAAAGCAGAGCTTCCTGCAGCTTTTCCATACTCACTGCTCTGTCTGCAAGGCATGAGCTCAAACAGGCTAGTTTTGAGATAAATGGCAAATAAACTCACCTTCCGTACACTAGTGCATTGTGAGAAATAAATACCTGCCAAAACATGCAAGCGGAAAAAAAAACCCTCCAGATTAGATTAATTCAATACGCCTGCAGATTGTTGATATTAAACCAATATATTAAAAAACTGTCATGAATGAAGTTTTCTCTCTGTTTGTAACTAAACCAATAAGAAAAACTTCCTTTGATCTGGGTCTGCCCCTTAGTGTCTTGCTGAAGAACTGCTGCTCCCAGATCTCATCCTAGTGAGGGCTCAAACTGCAGGGCCCTAAACTGCTCCAGGACACCTATAGGTGTTTCACTACTGCACTACCACAACAAGCTTTGCATAAGGATCTGCACAATAAACAACAAGCTAAATGAGAATAAATACTAAAAATTACAGGGGGAAAA
>VXAV01010418.1:30423-54934 GCA_013399715.1 Alectura lathami
AAAAAAAAAAAAAAAAGTTTAGAAGCACTTAATGCAGATGCCAGTGTTTGAACAGAGTAATGTAGTAAGCGGAACTGCTGCTAAGCAGCTGTATGCAAACAGACACGCTTTCTCAAATGCAGTGGGATCTAGGAGCCTGAAGAGGGCGTTAAGAGCCAGCAGACGGTCAGGATATAGAAAGAGTACTTGGAAAAGGTGAGGCCATAAAAAAAGACCTAAATAAGTCAAGTGTTTTCACTGCAGTGGAGCTTGGGGATACACCCACAGGATAGAGAAAGGGACGTGCTGAAGAGCTGCTGAACCATAAATCTGCTGTTTATAGTAGATAAAGAGGTGGAAACCAGCCTGAAAACCAGAATGGTGGGAACATGACTAAAAATAATACACTGGGGTAAAGGGAACTCATAACTCAAATCTGCTGGCATTCCCTGAAGGAATCCATGAGTGGGTGACTTCTCTCATTACCGTCTACCTTGTTCTCAGAGAGCATTCCTCACTCTTAAAGAAACTAGGTTGCCATGGCATAACAGGGAAAGACTCACACAGATACATGACTAATTGAAAGATAAGAAATAATAAATTATTGTTCTTTACAAGTATACTGAAACCACCAGTGGAACTCCACAGGAATCTGTGCTGGGACCAGCACTATTCAACATATTCATCAATGATCTGGGAAAGGGAACAAACAATGAAGAGATAAACGTTTTTTCTTGATATAAAGCTGTACACATAGAGCAAGTGAAAATGTTGGCCAGTAAGAATCTGAAAATAAACAGGATTAGGAAAGAAATGGAAAGCAGAGCAAGAAGCATTCTTACAGCACTGAATAAGTGCAAAGGGAGCTGACTTCTTCAATACCATGGTGGTCCTGTTATCCTCATCTAACAAACAGTACAGCAGGATGAGAAAAGGTAAGGAGGAGAGCTGCAAAAATGATCAAAGGCAGCTTTTATTTTAGAAACAAATACAGAAGGTATCTCAGTATGTGGAGGGACATAACTGAGTGGGGATATGATAGATGTAGTTATTTGTGGTCTTTTACAATATATGAAAAAGGGAGAAATAAAAATGGAAAAATACTAGTTCAAAACAAACTGAAGAATATTTTTAATCTGTGAAACTGCTGAAATTTCTGGGAAATATTTATTGATAGCTATTAAATGCAAAAGCTTGTGTCATTGAGACGTTTTCAAAATGCAGATTACTGTAGACTGGGTGAGTATTCTAGGCAAGTATCTTGCCCCACACTAATCATTTTCCCTGGATAACTGCCTCAGACGTTGTTCCTAGCTGGTTACAGGGCTAGTAACAGCCTTTATCCAAAACATACTTATAGTCTAATGTTAGCTAAAAAAAATCTCTCCCAACAGTAGTGTGGGATGGCTGTCTCAGTAATTTTGCTGTAGGGAGAAAACTCATTTACATGTCTAAAGCAGACCCAACACCCACTTCCAGGATTAGATCACAGCAGAGCAGAACTCTGAAAGCAGGAAGTGCTTGTGGCCCTTCCTGAATCGTTTCACTCCTTTTATAGCCACAATTGTTCTGAGGGATCTCGACTAGAAGAGTGGATTTTTGATAGCATTAGGAATGGAGCCTGCCCGGCTCTAGTGGAGCAATGCATGTTCTAGCAGGAGCCAGGCTGGTTGTTAAAGAAGCTGATGTAAATTGAGAGCCAGAGGCAGGTATTTGTGAAGTACAATTGGCTTAATTGTCTTTAAAATACAAGGAAATTAGGTGGCTGTTCCGTGTTTAACGAATGCCATAAATAATGGCCCAGAGACATGTTGCATGCATGTGTGAATTACATACAGCTAAAATGGTGGGAGGAACTGAGAAAGCCAAGGCGCATCATTTTCTTTTCACATCTTAGAGCTTACCTAGAATTTGGGGCTGCGTGTTTCACTTCCATTTGGAAGAGAAAGCAAGAAAATACAGCGCTGTCCAGATACACTCAAACGACGGCCAGAACACGTTGCCCTGCTGTGGTGCCTCCATCCCTTGGCTTTGCAGAGCAGCAGCAGGAGCTCCCAGACAAGCCAGGTGCCTCCCCTGAGCCGCAGGCCAGCAGCTGGGTTTCTCCAAGTCACAAAACACGATGACCCCATGGCCTTCATGTCAGCCTCCTGACCCACACCCCGTCACACTTCAGCAGCCTCATCAGGGCTCAGTCTGCAGGCTGTGAGTCATACCGCATAATGGACCGTCAAGTTCACTGTATGAATTGCACACAAGTAGTCTGAGTGGACTGGCTTTCGGCAAACACCTCTAATGCATAAAAACAAACACATCAAGTAAATCTTGGAAGAGAAGTAGACACAAGTGACTGTGGAACTATTTCTCAACCAATACAGATCACAGTTAAAATACGTTATTACAGTTTGGAAATAAACTGGACTAAAATCACTGAAGTGAATTACAATGGGTGAGTTAAAGTTGTGACAGAGGGAAAGCCCACAGAACAGTTATCTGCTTTGTCTTTGTGCTAAAAATAGTCATCATATATGCTGTGGAAAACAGAGCAATTGTGCATAAACCCACTTTGAAATTTACTGCTCTGCTGATTTCTAAAAGGATGAGTAATGTTTTATTGCTCTTACCCTGTTTTCCAAGCACCCCTATAACAAAGCCTTGAAAGAGATGGTGTTAAAGTCACAGAACTTCCTTCCCATCTCCGCCCTGCCACACTGAATAATATTCCACCTTTGACTGGTGGGTCTTCTTTTTACTTCAAAGAGACACATAGCACAGCTTGAACTCTTTCTGAGCCACAGAACATGGCAAAAATTACATTCAAACTCTCTTCTTTGTGTGAGCTTTCTACATTCATCATCCAGAAGAGTTTAATAATGTATTATACTTTGTGTGAGGCATGTATCTCAGCGAAAAGGAATTTGTTCATAAACAGAATTGTATGAATTTCTGCTATTTAATTTTCAGATATTTGGCCAAGTATGTTGAGATCTGAAAAGGAGAATGTCATTGACAGACATACTCTGCAGCACTTTTTAATTTCAGTTTTTATTTTCTCTGCAAATATTTTCTCTACCTTTTTTTTTTCTTTTCTTTTTTTTTTTTTTTTTTTTTTTTTTTTTTTTTTTTTTCCCCAGTGATTTTAACTGAAATGAGGCTTTACATTTATTTAAAGACTTTTCCAAAATAATTTACTTGACATTGCTTAAAGGGTCTTTAAAAATTAATTATCCCTCTGGTATTTCCAGAGAAGGCAGGACAATCTGCTGACACAAATGTTAAGGCTGCTATTAAATTAGATTTCATATGTACTTTTGATGATATGAAGTGCTGCCATCCATGGACTAAAAAGTGTGATGAAAATATCACCATCCTTCCCTGCTCTCTGAGTCTAGAAAATTTCCATTTCATGAGGTCAATCAGCAGATCCAAATGACTGGCAGGTTCCTGGGGCAAAAAATACATGCTGCCACCTTTTTCCATTGTGTTGAGTTAGGTGTTCAGTTTTGTTCATTCTGATACACATACATAAATATTCATATTTTCAGATAGCAAGAAGTAATACTGAACACTTGGGGCTCCTACTTAGTGGGGTCACCATACTGTGCACTGAGTATGGTGAAGAAGTGTGGCAGAAAACCGTATCGTGTCAGCAGCCATATCCGTACAGCTCTCTAATTATGGTACTTTTATCAATTCCATGCACATGTCCCATCTTCCAATGGTCATGGAAACAGCAAATGTAACAGACATTGGTGTGTTTTATTCCAATGGTTATCTAAGTAAAATTATGCCACTCAAACAGCAAATGAATGATAACTTTCCAACAACCAAAATTACAGGTGTTACTGCCCCATGGAAAGCTCCTCAATAATGATATGACAAAGCATCTGGATTTTCTCATCAGGGGACTAAGTCCAGTCGTTCCTCATTCTTCATTCTTGTTTGCTCTCAAGAGAAGTCTGAGGTAAAATGAAAAGCTGATACTCTCATTACCTCCTCTACTAATCCAGCCTCCTTTACAGGACAGGTCCGGCACTCTCAACAGTTCCTAACTCACCTAACAAGATGGGTTGCACCTCCAAACCTGCATCCCAGCCTCAGTCCTGCCTTTGATACCAAACAGAAACATGCTTGCATCACCTTGCAAGAATATTACAATTCCTCACGAAGAAAGAAAGAAGACTGTCAAAAAAATGTACAAGTGGGAGTCTAACATTGTTCAGAGATTGAAGAAGATTCAATTATTGCTTAAGAAATACATTTATTTCTTATTTAAGTTTACTCTCGACTTGTGAAGCAGCCTGATTTACCACCCTCATAGAATCATAGAATGGCTTGGGTCAGAAGGGACCTTAAAGCTCACCCAGCCCCAACACTTGCTGTGGTGTGGGCTGGCTGCCACCCACTGGATCAGGCTGCCCAGGGCCCATCCAGCCTGGCCTTGAGCACCTCCAGGGACGGGACACGCACAGCTTCTCTGGGCAGCCTGGGCCATGGCCCCACCACCTGAGTAATGAATTTCCTCATAATATCTAATCTAAATCTCCCCTCTTCTGTTTTAAAACCATTCCCCCTTGTCCTATCACTGTCAGACCATGTAAAAAGTTGGCCTCCCTTCTGTCTACAAGCTCCCTTCAAGTACTCGAAGGCTGCAGTGACGTTTACCCGGAGCTGTCTCCTCTCCAGTCTGAACAAGCCCAGCTCCCTCAGCCTGTCTCCACAGGAGAGATGCTCCTGCCTCTGAGCATCCTTGTGGCCTCCTCTGGACCTGCTCCAGAAGCTCCACGTCTTTCTTGTGCTGGGGGCCCCAGGCCAGGATGCAGCACTGCAGGTGGGGCCTTACAAGGACAGAGTAGAGGGGGACGATCACCTCCCTCACCCTTCTCTTTCGATGCAGCCGAGAATACAGTTGGCCTTCTGGGCTGCAAGCACACACTGCTGCCTCATGTCAAGCTTTTCATCCACCAGAACCCCCAAGTCATCTCCCAGTCTGTACACATACCTGGGATTGCCCCGACCCAAGTGCAACACCTTGCACTTGACCTTGTTGAACCTCATCAGGTTCTCATGGGCCCAATTCCCAAGCCTGTCCAGGTCCCTCTGGATGGCATCCCTTTCTCCTGGTGTATCAGTGGCACTACTCAGCTTGGTGTCATCAGTAAACTTGCTGATGGTACACTTGATCTCACTGTCTAGGTCATTAATAAAGATGTTGAAGAGCACCTGTCCCAAGACAGACCCCTGGGGGACACCGCTTGTCGCTGGCCTCTACCTGGACATAGAGCTGTTGACCACAAACCTCTGGCTACAGTCATCCAATCAATTCCTTATTCACTGAATAGTCCAGCCTTCAAATACATATCTTTCCAAATTAGAAATTGCAGAGTTATTTGTAGCTACAGTGGCCATGGTAAATATGCATTAAGTTATAGCCTGAGTTTTGCAGGTGAAGCAACATTTCCATGATGGCAAACTTCACATGGGCTTAGAAGCTGTGAAAATAAAGAAAAAAATCAGCTATCACTGACAATAAACTTCTGCCTGTCATACTAGTTCAGAAAGATGAGCATTACAGGAGGCAAACAACAATGCTTCTTGTTCAGATAACATAACACTTGGAGAATTCAGCTTAACAGTGTTTTAGATCAAAGAATGTAGGAAACTGGAAGACACTATAAGAATATCCTACTTCAAAGTACCCTTCATGAGCCCTGTTATCTCTTCTTAGCAATCCGCTTCCCTGATCCCAAGCTCAGCAGGGATATTTAATATCAGCTGTTAAGTCCTTCTCCTTTTCTAGTATTAGATTTGTGTGTTTTGAAGTGATGGATTGCAAAACTATCTGCAAAGCACAGGGAAAGATGGATTAAGTCTTTCGTATTTGTCCATATTAAAGAAGATATGCAATATCAGCTAGACACAGAAGAGGGAGCATTTAACCGCACTATCAGTTCTTTTTGCTGGTTTTGGTCAAATATGATTCTATATTTAAAATTCTTTTCCCTTGAGATGCAGCTGACAAAAAGTGTCCTCAGCCTGGTCCTGAATATCACCAAAACTACCATCCTGGGCATACAGCTTTGCTGATACATCATGTGTGTCTCTGACAGTTATCCGAGAAGGCATGCTCCCACATCACGCTTTTTGCCCTTTATCTGCTCATAAGTCACTATGGCACCCATATTGCAAGCCTTCTGGAGGTAGTAAGGTAATATGCAAACATGAGGATGCAAGTTCACAGACAAGGCTCTGCTCCATAAGAACACCCTGAATGGATAGCCAAGGAAGGACTGACACCTCCAACTTGGGTCCTTGTGTAAGTGGTGGAGAGGAGGATGCTCTGGAGGAGGAAGGGATGCTTCTAGTCTAGATATGCTAAGCTGACCTCTGTACTGTCTATCTCCCCATATAGGACATTTAAATACCAAAGCTGAGATGTGTCTCATCTCCCTGCCCAAGTGCAAAGGAACTGGGAGGATACCTGGGATTGACCTACCCAACACAAAGGCACTGCAGGTTCCTGCTAAGAAACTGAGCATTAGCTGGCATAGGATACACATGTAGCTCAGCGCACAGTATGGTGACTACACTAAGCAGACAAATGATCCTCAGGCCACAATGCCTTGTAGACACCATTTTTCCTGAGCACATCTAACAGGCCTAGTTCAGCATCTTTGGGTATCCTATAACAAGAAGTGACTCTGCAGTTGTTAATCACACCAAATATGGTTTATATTTAAACCCTTCAGGAAAGAGAAAAGGATCTTGAAACAACGGGGCAGCTGACATCTCTGGTATCCAAAGCCCCACTGTCTTGATTTGAGGTATAGGCAGTGGCAGTCATCCTTAGTGGCAGTGGGGCACTGCCATTTCCCCACTTCTGGCAGTTCTAGCTCTGCTCCATGATGTCTCATGTCCTGGAGCCAAGACTTTCCCTATCTATCCACCCAAGCCCCATCAGAGTTACCAAAGTGAAAACACAGCATTACTAAAGTGAAGGTAGCTGCGAGGGGACTACTTCCTCTTCTCTCTCTTGCCATCCCTCCTCCAGCACCTGCTTGGCTGCTGCTACAGAACTTAACCCTACACAGCTCACCCTGGGCTGTGTCTATGCTGAAGACAGCTCTACATCTTTCAGTAGCACATCAGAGCAAAGCCATCTGCACTCTTCAGAGGCACTGGTCCGAACAGCTCCCTAAAAAGCAGCCTACCAGCAGCACCTTATAGCATGCCCTCATGCTCTCCATGGTTGATCCTGCTGACTAAAACCCATGCAGGAGGACTGTGGGAGCTAGGCGAGCCTTCTCAGGCTCAGCTACCCACCCCGTGGTTCAGCAGCAGTTCTGACATTTGCTGTGGAGTGTCGTATCCTCAGGCATTGTTGTCCTACCTTGCCTGTTCTGTGACTCTGCCAGTTTAAACACATGTAGCCACATGGGGAGCTTTCAGGTAACCAGCCCAGTACAGACAACACAGTATCCATAAATTATAACAGAGCAGCTCCGTAATTTCATTTTAGAGTTGTATTTTACTATCAAATACCCCTTCACAGCAATGGAATCACCCACACTAGCTCATAAATTGCGTCACCACAATGCAGCCACCTCTGGCCATCTGATTGGCACACACTGTACCCCCTGAAATTAAATGTGAGACATTAGCAATTTAAACAAAACAAACAAACAAACAAACAAACAAAAACCCACATCTGAATGTGATACATCACTTGCATCCAACATGCTATGAATGAGTGTCTTGCTGTTAGTATTTTTACACTGTGAAGCATTTTACTCAGTTCATCCACTTACAGAAAAAGAAATGGATTTGCCTGACAGGGGACTCAAGACAAAATGTCAGGGGTCAGGCGTGTCAAGCTGTAACTTGTAACTAGTCCTGAGTCACCATCAGGCAAATGTGAGGGAGCTCTAGAGCGTGGTGTTCTCTTCCCAGCCCACGTTGCCTTTTGACTCATCTATAGCTTCTTGTGTTTTCTTCATATTCACCCCCGTCTTGTTTTTTGTAAACGAGTGACATAGAAGACTCTCCTCAGGAAATTCCTTCTACTCATTGCATCTTTTATTTATTTTCCTTTTGGTTGTATCAGCTAATTATTTTCTCCATTTCCTTTTACATATCAGGCCAGCCTCTCCAAAGAGGAGAGCATATCCTTTGCTTTAGTATGTTAAATTGTTTAGTTTTCCAGGCACTTAGAAATGCAGACTGAGGCCTAATGCAGATTTTCTTCCCTGCATCCCACAGTGCATTAAGTGATTGGACAGTCACCCTCACAGACATGCAACCAGGGAAAGCACAGACCCTGCTGCTAAAACACAGCACCAGAAGCGCTTAGTGCCCTGAATTCAGACCTAATGTAGAGAAAAACTGAATGCTGATGGTATCCCTTACTCCAGCAATACATCCATGCACTGATTCCATCCTCTGTGTGACCAGAGAACTGACAAGCACTATAACATGGAGTAAATCAAATAAACTGCATTACAGTTTCAGTCTCAGACATGCAGACCACTCCATTCCCAGCACTGCTTCTTGCAGATGAGGCACAAACAACAGGTGCAGTCATTAAAGTACACATAACTGTTAACTGCAACAGGCAGACATCCTCTCGTGCCAATTATGCCAGTTGTCAGCCAGAGCACTTGTCACTTGATGGATGCAATGTTTGACAAACTGCCATCAGTTCTGGACAGCAATTCCCACAGAGGTGTCTCGTCCCATGTACATGTCTTGGAAGCTGGAGGTAACCAACTGATAGAGCTGAGAGGTGTTACCCTACTGGATCATTTATTTTAACTCCTTAATGCAGACCAGTCACATATAGTCCTTTGCTCTTCTCCCACACTTTGCTGCCTTGCTTCGTTATACAGGCAGTCATTAAACCTCATCATTGTATATTATTAACACCTTCAAAACAAACAAAGGAATAAGATTTAGTCCACATGCAGAGCATGCTACCAGCAGACTGTGCTGGTAATGCACTTGAGACACTGACATAACTTTAGCAGCAGACCTTCACAACCTTTATAACCTGTAAAACGATCCCATGGAGACCAGATGGAGCAAGTTTTACCTGCAAAGGTGTAGCCTCTGGGTTACAGGCATTTTAGGGTTCTTGCTACCATGGCTCTGATGATCACTGATTGTATACTTCTCACATGGGTTGTCTACTGGATTTCACTGTGGCAAAACACAATACCCACGTGAGTGTTAAGCAGATTAACACTACATTCAACAGCTGGAAGCATATGTGACAGGAAAGTAGAGTACGCAGAGAGATGGGAGTGGGCATGTCCAGCTCAAAAGCACAGTCAAATTGTAACTATATCTGCATTTAGGTATGCAGCCTCTCTATTGAAGCACACCTCCCATTAAACCAGGCAGCCCAAAGACCCTTTCAGCCTGGCCTTGAACACTTCCAAGGATGGGTCATCCACAACTTTTCAGGGCAACCTGTACCAGTGCCTCACCACCCTCTGAGTAAAGAATGTCCTTCTTATTTGTAATATAAATTTCCCCTCTTCCAGTGTAAAACAATTATCCCTTCTCCTAGCATTTATACTCCCTGACAAAGAGTCCTTCCCTGTCTTTTCTGTAGGCCCCCTCCAAGTACTGGAAGGCCGCAATGAGGTCTCCCCGGAGCCTTCTCTTCTCCAGGCTGAACAAGCCCAGCTCCCTCAGCTGTCTCCACAGCAGAGGGGCTCCAGCCTCTGAACATCCTCGTGGCCCCCTCTGGACCCGCTCCAGAAGCTCCACATTTTTCTTGTGCTGGGGGCCCCAGGCCTGGACGCAGCACTGCAGGTGGGGTCTCACAAGGGCAAAGTAGAGGAGGACAATCCCCTCCCTTGCCTGCCACCACTCCTCCGTTGATTGCAGCCCGGAGTACAGTTGGCCTTCCAGGCTGTGAGCACACACTGCTGGCTCGTGTCAAGCCTCTCAGCCACCAGGACCCCCAGGTCCTTCTCCACAGGGCTACTCACAATCCACTCATCACCCAGCCTGTAATTGTGCTTGGGATTGCCTCGACCTCAGTGTAGGACTGGGGTCCACTTTTCCTTGCTGGATTTCATGAGGTTTGTATGGGCTCACCACTAAAGCCTGTCCAGGCCCCTCTGGATGGCATCCTTTGCCTCCAGTGTGCCAATCACATCACTCAGCTTGGTGTCATCAGCAAACTTGCTGAGGGTGCACTCAATCCTACTGCCCGTGTTACCAACAACGACACTAAGTAATATTGGTCCCAATACCGACTGTCCTGGTTTCAGCTGGGACAGAGTTAGTTTTCTTCCCAGTAGTTGGTATGGTGCTGTATTTGGATTTAGGGTGACAATAATGCTGGTAACACACTGATGTTTCAGTTATTGAAAAGCAGTGCTTACACAGAGCCAAGGACTGTTCAGCTTCTTGTACTGCCCTGCCAGCAAGGAGGCTGAGAGGGCACAAGTTGCTCAGAGGGGACACAGCCAGGGCAGGTGACCCAAACTGGCCAAAGGGAAATTCTACACCATGTGGCATCATGCTGAGTAATAAAACGGGGGAGTTGGCTGGGGCTAGGGGCATGCCGCTCAGGCGTTAGTCAGTGGTTTGTGAGGAATTGCATTGTGCATCATTTCTTTTGTGTATTCTTTTATCACTGTTATTATTCCCTTCCTTTTCTGTCCCATTAAACTGCTGTTAACACAACCTGTGAGTTTTACCCTTTTTCCTGTTCTCTCCCCCTTCCCATTGGTGGTAAGTGAGTGACTGGCTGGGTGGTGCTGAGATGCCTGTTGGGTTAAACCACAACACTGACCCCTGAGGGATATCACTCACCACTGGTCTCCACCAGGACACTGAGCCTGTGATTGCAACTCTTTGAGTGTGACCATCCAGCCGATTCCTTATCCATGAAATGCTCCATCCATCACATCCATGTTTCTTCAATCTAGAAACAAGGATTTTGTGCAGGCCAGTGTCAAATGCTTTGCACTAGACCAGGCAGACAATGCCGGGAAGACCCTGGCAGCCTTGAGCTGGCTCTGTTCTGGTGTTTGAATCACACCAACAGTGTGTGGTGGTTTATGAACTTCAGTACTGCTATGATCTCATCTACCTCTGTGTACATATAGCACTGTACATGGGACAGGTACCTTTCCTCCACCCCCTGGCCACCACAGAGCCAGACTACCAACCAGGGTAGCTGGCTGTAGCCAGCTTAAATGGCTGTGAAGTTTGTGTCCTGCTGGCTGGCACTGGATCCAAGTCACAGTGTCTCTGCAGGGCACTCAATACATCCTAAACAATCACTAGTATTTTTTCCATTATCCACTGCATCTCCACCTCCTTTGGCCTAGATAACAGTGAGCTGACTGCATAGTCATCCTGTTATACCGGTCCCACCAGCAAACAGCACCTGGAAGATGTTTATCTCTAAGTCTACAGAAGGTTATCTATCCTGAGGAAAAATATATATATATGGGCAACATATTCCCTCCCAGCTATTTCTGAGTCAAACAAATTGATTCAAATTTTGGCCAACCAGCACTATGTGGCTGTGCCTGGGCAGAGGGCTCAGCCATTCAGTGATAATGAAACCTGAGTCCCAAAGGACTTTTATGGTACGTAGGCACTACAATGCTTGATTCCCAGGACAGGAGCAACACATCTAGACATGTGCTACATATCTTCAGTCAGAACAAAATGAATGCTAACATTGTTGGACTCAGATGGTATTCAACAAGGATTACTGAGAAAACTCAGGAATAAAATAGATTAATTTGTAACAGTAGCGTGTTACCTCTTTCAAAAATTGCACTTGAATTCTAGGAGTCAATGTCATAATCTATAATTAAAAGTTGGTTCTTGAGGGTCCAAGGAAATGTGGCCCCATAAGCCAAGTATCTGTACTGAGCCAGTTAGTGGAGGCTATAGCCAGAGCCATTACAGAGGAACTTCTGGATCTTTTGGGGCAAAGTCACCACAGCTGTTGAGAAGAGAAGTCTGGAGTTCTAGGAAGAGGAAGGACACACATGAAAACAAAAATGATACAGTCTACCCAGATTTCCGACAGGCTTTTGGCAAAATTACTGTTTGAGGGCTTTTAAAGAAAACTAAGCAGCCACAGAACAGGAGGGAAGTTCCTCTCATGGAAAAGCAACTGATTAGAAGACAGGAAACAAAAGGCATCAGGGGAATAGTTTGTCTTCACAGCATTGCTGGACCTGTAATGTTCTGCATATTCATAATCGGTCTGAAAAGGGTTGAACAGTGAGGAATAAATGCTGAAGACACAAAGTTAGTCAAGACAATAATGATTTAGGCACACTACAAAGAGTCACGTAGGAACCCTGTAATGCTGACTGAGCAATGAATTGACAGGTGCATTGACTACAAATAACTATAAAGTGAGGTGCATAGTGGAAAAACATCCTAGATCGACATACAGAATTATGGATCACAAAATGACTGTAACTACTTAGGAGTGATATGCTGAAGTTACAAGCAGTTGCATGAAAACATCAACACAGTTTTCCAGAGCAGGAAAAAAAAAAAAAATCAAATGTTGGGAACTATTGGGAAGGTAACAGGGAGTAAAAAGTAATCCCTCTATCATCTGGGGCTTGAATACTGTGTGTAGCTGAGGGACAGCGTAGGGGAATGTGAAGATACTGGAGGAAAGAAACAGAATTATCACATGTTGAACTGCAATGACTGAATTGGCCAGGAATCCTCAACCTGGAAAACAGCTGAGAAAGAGGGAATATGGCACAGGCCTACAAAGCTGCAGCATGGAGAGGACAATGAGTGACTCATTCACATACTCATCTTTAAGAAACAGGTGCCATCAATGGAAGATAGTGGAATCTGATTTAAAGCAAATAAAATGAGGTTGATTTTCACAGCAAAACAACTAACTGATGTTTCTAAATAAATCAGCCACATCAGATGTTAGGAAAACCTCATGCTGAAAGTAGCTGCATCTGGGGAGAGTACTTTGGGAGAGTACTGTGAGAGTACAAGCATATAACACATGCTTGAATTACTTTTATTCCTTGGTGGGTACCTGCCTGTAATTACTTCTAGTTGCTGTTACACGTGCTCTTTGAGTAACAGATTAATCTTTAGTAGCAGAAGCATTTATCACAGACGGGAATAAATTTAGCTCCTCCAGCCTTCATTTGTCTCATTTTTCTCTGAGTTTCAGAGACCATCTTTACAGCTCCACAGCATATCACTCTCATGGTGCTGCAATGTGATGAACTTCCTCAGACCCACCTTACGTGAATCTGTTGTGCTCTCCATGGGCCCTGTTCAGCGGTTCTGCTGTTTTCTGACACAGTTCTTGACACCTTACTGTCCTGCAGACCTCTGGAGGCATGGGTGAGCAGGTGGTGTTGGGTGGGCCCTGGGTCTAAGCCATCAGGGGCATTCCTATGTTCTCAGGTGAAGGTCCACTGCTTGCTGCTTAGGTTAGGCAGAGGCCTTGCAGCTCCTACGCTTCACCCTGCACAGTTGAAACACAGGCTTCTCCTCTCCCTTGTGCTGAGCCACAGCCAAGTCCAGCAACCAAACAAACGCTGTTCCAACACAAAAATAACCTTTGTCACGCTCTCTACTCCAGGTTTAACTTTAACTGATTACTCTTCACTGATCCAATCCACCACAAGGTCACACATGCTTGTGACAGTATGCGAAAATGGTGTGCCAGGGCAGAGGAAACACTACCTTATAGTATTTCAGCTGTAGCACGTGCTCAGGCTGTTTGTGATACCATGACACTGTGCACATAAATTACACTGACTTCCAGGTCTCTGACACTTTCAAGGACTATTTTTACAGCATCCAAACCTTCTAACAGCCACAGGTGGAGAGGGATTTTTGTGCCTTCTGGTGCTTAAATTGCCAAGACAGTACTCTAACTGCTCAGGAGGTTATTTGCTGTTAGCTGAAGGTGACCACCTTCATATCAATCAGTCCGGCCCGAGGGTACAGCTCCAAAAAGAGCTTAGGAGCCAGTTCCACCCTCCTGTGCTAACTGTTCTTGCACCATGGCTGTCTGGCTGCACAGGAACACAACTGCCAATTCAAATAATTGATTCAAATGTCTTTAATTCAGTTAATAATTAACTAGTTTTCTGTTCAATCAGCCCTCTAACCTGCTTTCCTACTCAGATGCGTAACACCAGTGCCTGAAAAACAGGGCTGTGGCATACCAGCTTATGATGCTCTTCCATGGTATCAAGTGGCATACTGCACTCTTGCCACTGGTACATTTTACTCAAACTTGCAACTTCTCTTATTATACTCTGTACCAAAGACAGACAGCCTGGCCTCCCTGCCCTATTAATAGGAGCAGAATTAATCCTTCATACTAAATTCAGGATAAGAATTTTCAATGCGGCTACAGATGGCAAAACTCGTATTAAAAGTAAGGGTTTAGCTGCCACAATTTATACCTGTTTCAAGTAGAAATAAAACAAGCAAAATGATTTTTATATAGGCTCCTCTTCTTTATCTGAAGATTAGTTTGTTCTTTATTATACTTGGATTGAGGCAAAGGAAGACACACAGCATTGTTTATCTAGAAGATAACAATCTTAAAAGCCATTGGATATTTGATTAAATTCTCAGTACCTGTTCCTTCCTTTCCCTCCAATCCTTGCAACAGTTTGATGCTGAGGAAGACGACCCCCACATGCAGTAGAAAGTAGAATTACCCCCCAGTTCCCCAACATAAACCCCAGATGGTATCAGTAAAACAGCAAAGGAAAAACAAAAAAGGAGATGAGTAGTGCATACTATAAAAAGAAACATGACTCAAAAGATCTTTTCAGTGCTCAGTGAGCACATACACGATCGTGGGCTCCTTAACCAGTATTCTCCAAAGTATCACAATATATTACAACCTCTTTTAAAAATAAACCATTCTGTTAATTAAAACAACTTCTCAAAAAGCTTTCAACTACACTATAGTAACATCTAACTCATTTGCATGGCATTGGCAGATGTCCGCTGTTGCTGCAGGGAAGAGAAGAGAATCTTCCTTGCAACCTGCTTTGTCAACACAGAAGTCAAGAAGGCTAGAAGGAAAAAGTAGTACAGAAATTCTTTCACATGAGCTGCAGTGCATCGATGTGGCTCCTTGATTGTCCCCAACTCTGATTCCGTCAATGACGGAAAAAGAACAAAAAGTGAGGGTATAGATACACACATCATTTGGTGCACTTCTAAGTGCATAATGACATTGTCAGGAGTAAACAGCAGAAAACACTAAATTTGGATTAGAGATTTTCAAGGCACTGCACACTGAGGAAAAGTTCTAACAGTCTAGTGTGGAACAAGGCAAGTGAAGTTTTAGAATACACTGAAAAACTAAGCTTAAACTCTGGAATGTTACAGAAATAGGTATTTCAGATATTTTTGATGTAATATACACTGCTACACAAGATTGTAGTTTCTGTAAGTTGTAGTTTCTATGATTTCTGTAATATCAGAAACACAAGTGTTCCTGCATTACAGAATGGCTCTCCTAAGTGTATTATTTTTCAGCAATGTAACAGTCATCCACAGATCATGAGTGATATCACTGTGGTACTATGTTGATACTAATAAACAATTCATACAACATTGTGGTCTAACCCAGCAGGCAGCTCAGCTGCACGCAGCTGCTTGCTCATTCTCCCCAAATGGAATAGGGGAGAGCATTGGAAAGGTAAAGTGCAAGAACTCATGGGTTGAGATTAAGACGGTTTACAAGGTAAAAAAAAAAAAGCTGCAAACACAAGCAAAGCAGAACAAGGAATTCATTCACTACTTCCCATCAGCAGGCAGGTGTTCAGCCGCTTCCAGGAAAGCACGCCTCAACATGCTTAATGGATTTTGGAAAGACAAACGTCATCACTCTGAGACTCCCCTCCTTCCTCCTTCATCCCAGCTGTTACTGCTGAGCATGACACCAACCACATGGTATGGAATGTGATGATTCTATGATTCTGTGAATGTCCCTTTGGCCAGCTAAGTTGTCCCTAAGGCCAGCTGTCCTGGCTGTGCCCCGTCCCAGCTCCTCGTGCACCCACAGCTCCTCGCTGGCAGGGCAGCATGAGAAACAGAGAAGCTCTTGGCTCTGTGTAAGGACTGCTCTGCAACAAGTGAAACATTGGTGTGCTATCACCAAAAATCCAAAACACAGCACCATATGAGCCTCTGTAAAAAAAATGAACTCTGTCCCAGCCCAGACCAGAACAATACCCACCCTTTGTTCCATACTGCTTACATCATGCTTAGGTCTTGCACTTTTCAATACATCCTTATTAATCACCACCCTTCAATTAATACACAGGCATCATTCCCCATGACATGTCCATGAAAAGTCCACTGTGCTCTTTTAGTCCTTGACTTTGCTTCTGTCTGTTACAGTAGTTGGTTGGAACAGGAGAGGTGGTGTTGAGTGGACTTAACTGTTTGTCAAAGCCTGCTCAGGTCGGGCCACCGCTGCACTTGCACTGCTTTCTGAGGCTCACCCTCTGTTGGTTTGAGTGGTTCCTGCTAAAGAACTTCCTATAACATGCAACTCACACCATGCATTGCAGCAGTTCAAAAGCATACCCATTACAACCTCCACCCCTCGTCCTTTCGGATCAGGCCACAGGGTCTAACATTGCAGTTAGCTCCTCCCCTCACCCCTGCTCCAGTCTGGTCTTGTCCATTGACTGCAGACCCTTAGAGATGCACCTGCTCTGGCATGGACTTATTCGAGAATCACAGAGCCTTTAGAGGTCTAGCTGCTGTGTTGTGGTCTTATCCATGGCCGCAGATGCTTTAAAGTATACTGGCACAGACAGACACAGATGCTGACCTGTGTACCTGCTCAACACAGACTTCTCCATGGCCACAGACACTCCAAGGAATATTCACTCTAGAGTAGAGTTATCCATAGCCCTAGATGCTTCAGGGTGAACACAGGAGCCTGCAGTTAAACAGCTGTTAACATCTATAAATTTGGTCTAGCACACTCTCTACTCCAATCCAATCTGTCATCATCTCAAACCCATCCTGCCCCACTTTGGGCACCAAAAACCTGCTGTGGTTTAGCCCAGCAGGCAGCTCAGCCCCACACAGCTGCTCACTCACTCTCCCCAAAAAGAATGAGGGAGAGAATCAGGAAGGCAAAGGCATGGCAACTCATGGGGTGACTTAAGGACAGTTTATGAGGTAAAGCAAAAGCTGCACACACAAGCAAAGCAAAACCAGGAATGCAATTGCTAATTCCCATCCACAGGCAGATGTTCAGCCACTTCCAGGAAAGCAGGGCTCATCGTATGTAGCTTCTTGGGAAACAGACACTGCTCTAAACGTCCTCCCTTCCTCCTTTGCCCCAGCTGTTATTGTTGAGCATGACATCACGTAATGTGGAGTATCCCCATGACCAGCCAGGGTCAGCTGTCCTGGCTGTGCCCCCTCCCAGCTCCTCGTGCACCCACTGCTCCTTGCTGGCAGGGCAGCATGAGAAACAGGAGTTCTTGGCTCTGTGTAAGGACTGCTCTGCAACAACTGAAACATCAGCATGTTATCACCAAAAATCCAAAACATGTACAAACCTCTGTGAAGAGAATTAACTCTATCCCATACAAAATCATGACAAACAGTCTGTAACCTGCAGCCTCCTGGCAGAACGCAGGTGACGCTCAGAGCTCAGGTACCACCCCAGTCACATGAGCTGGATGCTCTTCCTTTTGGAGTTACTCATTACAACAGCATATAAAGAAGAGAGCACATCAAACTACTCTGAGGGAAAAAAAAAAAAAAAAAAAAGGAGAGACATTCTTATATTCTGTTTATTGCATACAAGAGAAAGGATGAATTTAGATGCCAAATCCTTACAGTGAGCTATGACCTCTTATAAGTAGTTATTTTCCACTAAGGACGCTGCATTACATCTTCAGTAATGAACAAGCAATCATTTCCCTGTTTACTCTTCATGCTTCCCAATAGAAACTCAGTGTTCATGCCTCGGAAGCACTTGTGTTCCATGCCATCTAAAGAGCTGTACACTCTCTTCAGTTAGTTGACAAAACTGCCATGGATAAAAGGAGAGCTAGAGCTGATTTAATCCTTAAGAGGAGAGGTCAAGCACATTAAACAAACCTCTTAGTCTTTGCTATGTCTGGAGGAAAAAATACTGAATCTTCAGATGCTTAAAAGATGCTTAAATTATTACTAAAATCAATAGCAAGTTTATCACAACAAAGCTCTAGCATGAGTACATCTTCATACAGGTTGAGGCATGAACCCATTAGCAAAGCAGAGGGAGAATGTGGAAACCAAACAACAAAACAAGGGAAGGAACTGACTAGCACAAAAACACCCAACCAAAAGAAAACAACAAAAAGGCACATAACCCAAAATTTTTTATGCAAATACTTGTGGCCTCTAAACTGTACAAGACTGCTCTGATTCTTGCTACAGTTGAAGGTCCCCAAAATGCTGAATATTTTCATCTATGTGTCAGTTGACTTAGAGCATTGTTTGGACTGCCTGCTTTTCTATTTGCTTGAACTTCTACGGATCCAGCTACATGTAACTCTCAGACAGTTCACTTTGATGCTAGTGCAATGTACATCTTAATGAAATTTACTAGGACTGCAAGACTCAAGAGAATGCATTTTAATCCTACCAAGGAGGAAGCTTTTTAGATTAGAATTAAACCTGACTCCATATTCCTGAGTGGTCACAAATATTATGAGTGGGGGAGAAGGATTTAATATATTTTAGAAATCCAGTAAGGTTGAAGTTTGGTGTCTTATCAACATGTTTCTTTATATCTCTTTATTTTCCCCAGAGTTCTGAACAATTTGGTTTTAGTTATCTGTCAGTAAGATAACAGAGGATTGCTCTAATGAAATGCATCATTAGGTAAATTTACTTGACAAATTTATACATTATAGCTACAGTTGTCAGGCTTCTGATTAATTATTTGGAGTAATATCTCTGAAACGAGGCAACCTGAACTGCTAAGCCTTTTGAAGAGCATGTAAAGCATAAAAGAAAGCACACAACTCAAATGTGTTAAAAAAAAAAAGAAGTCTTATTTAGATACCTTAAAAAATACAAGACTTTATATAAAAATCAAAGGTATTCATCAGCATTTTGTTAAGTAGACACATTTAAGATCAGGTACTGGCAAGCGTTAGGCAACAGTATATAATCTCAACATTTTAATTATTTCAGTGCTAGCTGATAACAAGTTCAGCTTGTCAACTCAACAGGATAATCTTTCCAGGCTTCTACCATGTTAGTACTTACAACATGAAAATCTGAAAAAAAAAAATAAAAGATTATATTATACTAAAGATAATAAGAACTCATGTTGCTGGACCCACACCAAGATGGTGGAACATATCCCCTTTTTCTTCTCTCTGAGTAAATAATGTTTAGTGTAAGCATGTACACAGAGCAAGGCTGTACAAAAACAATGTGTTCAACTGCTTAATATATTACAGTTAAACCAAACGAAAAAATTTATCTGTTAATTAAATACATCAGCAACTCTACATAACATTCCAGTGACTTTTTTTTTGACAACTTCAATATTGAACAAAAATGCCTTCAACCACAACACACTTCAAGGTCAGAACCACTTCTACCAAGCATCAGAAATGTCATGATTTTTGTTCCTAGTCTGGTTGGAAGATTTCTCTTCTTGCTGTTTCTGTAGGGTAAGCAGCTGTCAGTTCTGAAATCTAGGCTTCAAATGTGAATCAAAAAACAAAGATGTTTCTTCAAACTGTTATACAAAATAACTTTCTTGTCACTTATTTTCTTTCAACAGCAGTAATAAGAATTCATTTTTCTTCTAGGACTGAACTCAGTAGGTTGATTCAGTGGTTCCATTTGAGTTTGAAGAGTAAGAACTAGATTTCTTGGGGTATCTGATTAACAAGAGAGAGACTTGCATCCTCTTCGTAGTTCGCACACTTCGGCAAAGGAGAGCATTTTTAAGATTGTCTCTGAAGTCTTTTGAAACATAATAGTAGACGAATGGATCAATGCAACTGTTCAGAGTAGAAAGACACAGCGCAATTATGTATGACACATACAGAGAGCTCTTGTAGTTGCCGTTTTTGATGTGTAAATAGTGTACCACAAGTAGCACATTGCTAGGTGTAAAACATATGAGATACATGGACAAGACAGCAATAATGAGCTTGATTGCTCTTTTTCTTTTCTTCCCAGTGCTTACACATGAGATTGAAGCATTCAGAGTCTTAATCAATAGTATGTATGCAACAGCAGTGACAAGAGCCGGTATTAGGAAGAGTCCAATTGCAAGTGAGAGGAAGTAATTGAACATGTCATGAGCCAGCACATTTTCAGGCAACACATCATGGCAGGTAGTGATGTTAAGACTTGAAACATATACTGTCTGATTAACAAGATACAGTGGAATGGTGCCCAATAAAATCAGTATCCAGATAGCAAGGGAGATGCCCAGGGCAATTTCAGACTTCTTTCTTGAGTGCCCTAATGGGTTCACTACAACCCAATACCTTTGCACACTGAGACATGTCATGAAAAGAATGGAGCAATACATATTTCCATAGAAAAATCCAACAAGCACTTTGCAGAGACCTTCCCCGAATAGCCAGTTATTGCCATTTATATGGTACGCAATCTTCAGTGGGAACCAGACAACAAAGAGAAGGTCTGCCAATGCCAAGTTAACCATATAAATCACAGAAGGATGTTTCTTCTTTGTTCTGAAAAAAAAGACCCAGATGGCCATAGCATTGCTTGGCAAACCAATTATAAAGACAATGACATAGACAATGGGAAGAAAAACTGTAGTCATCTTTCCTGTAAGGGCTTTTGCTGCAAAGTTATCCACTCCATATGACTCCGTCGAGGCATTATTTGTATTTGGAACCTTCTGGCCAGCAAAACTTCTTCCTTTTGTACTGCTAGTTCCACTTCTCTCTAGAAAAAGAAATAAAGATTGAGAAATTGCTGTTACTGAAGTACAGACTTGTTTTTCCTGTTTTTTATTTTTAATTCTTTTTTAAAATAAACTAGATAGCATGATTTACACTGAAGAATTAAAGAGGCCTCATCAACAGAAAAATTAAGCTATTTTTCAAATGCTTGACAGTTTTTCTTCCCTTCACTTTAGTTTATTATCCAAAAGATACCTATATGCTTATTCAAAGATTGTATCAACAACCAGAATACTTTTCTATACCATCAGTAACAAAAATACACGTTAAAATGATTGTCAGGTGCTCCTACCACCCAAAAAGTTAAAGCAGAAGCTGCTTCAGGTATCTCAAAGCACTATTATCCTTTTTCATAGCACTACCAGATTACTCAAGTGCTGAGATGCATAAAACTTTGCGGCAGGCTTACAATCATGTATGCAGTAGAAGTTCTTCAGATGAGATGGCCTCAAAACCAGCTGAGCAGTAAAGACCGCACGCCGCCATCAGACAAGCTAGAACCAAAACAGTCAGGATGCAGTGCAGGAAGCCGTATGCAAGTGACCTCTGAGGAAAGATGCGTGTTATACCATACCCAAAACTGAACGTGAACAAACTAACTTTGCCCATGAAGGTGCAACAGGGCCAGGCACCAGGGATCTCCATCCAATTCACAGGTACGGTGGCCAAGCAATCTCTACAATTTCTAGTGAAACCACCAGACCTCCAGAATCGACTGCTATGGATGCTTCAGACACCAGAAAACTACTGCTTCAGGTTGTGCTCTGCCTCTTTGAATCTGTAAACCATTTACGCATGCCAGACATTCCCGACTGCTCTGTCTTGTAGGAGACAGAGACATTCACCAGGACACCTTCCATACCCAACAGTCCTCTCCTGCAGACTAGCCAAACTGCACAAACAGAAGCCATCAATGAAATACATTTCCTGTTCCAAAAAGTCATATATCCACCAAGCCAGACTGAATGGACAAGAAACATGGCTCTCCATGGGAGAAGTATTTTAACCTTATCATAGTTTCTATCAACATTTGTGGATCATTTTAGCCATGGTCCCCTAAAAATTAAGCAACCTACAGGAGTATAAAGGAGAGTTTTCTTGAGCAAACAGGTTTGTGCTTAAGAAGCCATCAACAGCATTTACGGATAACTCCTCTGACGTTCAATAATTATTAGTTTTGATACAATTCCAAAATGAAAAATGCTTGTAGCTTAGATTTTCAAGTAGAACACAAGAATTATCACATAAGAAATAGATAAATACACAAGTGTGCATGTTTTCCAGCACAGATTCTCAAAAGTAACACAACTCTAGATAACAGCTCAAGTTATTACTGCAAAAGGCTCATGTACAGTATTAGTGTCCTGTCTAGACTGTGTCACCTCTTAAAGATGTACAGAAAAACAGCATATATTTTTCTCTTTAGAATTTTGAATTAAGTTACCCTGGCTGTACTTAACAAAGCCTTGCTTCATTGGAAAACTGTGGTGTAAGAAATCTTTTTGCCAGTGCAGTGACTTAGACTTCTTCTGTCTTTGTGCAGTCTATTGTGAGGATTTGTCTAAATTACACCAAGAAAGCAACAGTCCTAAAGAAAATAACCTCAAACACCAGAGTCATTTTGGCCTACATGTGGTGTAATTTTAACATGACAGAATAACCCAAATTGTGCTCTCAGATCTTCACGATTATGTTAGCAATATTGTTAAGAATTGCTAACTTTACTTCATATTACAGAAATGCCAGGTCCCTCACCTGAGCTGTGAATAGCAAAACGTACAGAACCAGCCCGAAGAACATAGCTCATAGAGACATCAGATGTAAATGGCAGATGCTAAGCAATGCTTCTGTCCCCAGGCTAACTGAGAAAGATCCCACGGTGCTTTATTGCAAGCTGGCAGCAGTTCTGAGTACCGCAATAAAGCACAGTGCACAGTGCTATGCTAAGCAGCTGTCCAACAGTAAGTAACTTCTGACACCAAACTAGTCGTACTGCTCATATTCCACCCAAAAGACTGAACGACTTACAATCAGATATAAAGCAATGCTTTGCCAATGATGTTCATGGGCTTGGCTGAAAGAAGCTATCAGAAATACTCTCCCCAAACCCTAGAGCGTCAGTGTGACACTGAAGAACAGAAGTAACACAAAACAAAGTAAATTGGAGGACACATGACCCATAAGTAGGACTCAGTACTGCAGGGGTGACAGAACAATGTTTCTGTTGTTGTTTGTTCTATTTTTTAAGGCACGGTCAAACTAAACGGGTCATTCCAGATATCTTTTTTTTTTTTTTTTAATGCTCACTTGTTTCGGTTTTGGCCCGAAAACTTCTGACTGCAGATACTGGGCAGCTTTTGTTAGCCCCAACTGGCATGCATATAGGGAGACAGTTCAGCATCCTGATCTTCTTTTCAGTTAACACTCCCTCACAGAGCAACAAATCCTTTGTTAGGTATGTGCATCTTCTACATCCCCTTTTTACTCTTTCCGCGCCTGCTGATTTCCATAACAATTGCGGTTTTTTTCCAAGCACAGTTTCACCCTGACTGACTCAGATGCAGAGAATGCAGTTAACTTGCTAATCTGCCCACGGCAAAGGCTTACTTGGCATCACAGGGACAAACATACTCTCTCCCACAACAACAGACCGTTTCAACACCTTTGCTATTCGTCCAGAAGATAAAACCCTGCAGATACAGAAGCGGTAGGCACAGAGAGCATCTAAAACAACCATCTCGGGTCACGGTGGCAATACCCACAACAGGGTTACAATAGGTTAAGACTACCCTGGTTCTTGCTTCTGCAGCACAGCGTCACCACTTTATCTTACGCCTCAACCCCAGAATATCACACACCTGGCTAAAACGTTGAAGTAGACCACATCCCTTCACCTCCCACCTGCCCTACACCCCCGGTGATTCCACATCGCTCCCTTCCCCTCACAGCTTCCCCCTGGCCCCACTCAGATAACGGAGATACCAAGAGGCAGTCTGATATCACAAATTCTGCTCTCAACCACGAAATTTGCACCTAACGGCTCGCTGATTTTTACCGCATGAAGATTTTTAAGGAGGCTACCTTCCCCCTGCGAAAACCTGCAACAGTTCCAGATAGCACAAAAACGAATCACACAGAAAAGCGAAATAAAACATTTGCTGTCATCACGCACTGCTTTGACCATGCAGGTGATAGCCACATAATAAAAATGTCATGTTTACTTGCTGAGAAAATAGGACCTGCCATAAGCTCGGCTTCTCTGTTTACACGGCATACACTTTTACTATGTAAGGAGGCACAGGAAGAACTAATATGAAGGTACAGTGCAAAGTGCACCAACAGAAATAGCAATGGGGCTTACTATTACAGGTCGGGAAACATGAATCTGAAGGCAGTGAAATATATATATATATTTTTTCCAAGTAGCATTTATGTTAAAAAGGCAATACTAAGGTAAGAATTAAGATTAAAAAAAAATAATAATAATAGCAAAAAAAAAACCTAGCTTTTCAGAACTGGAAGAAAAATAAAAAAGAGAGAACACGGAC
>VXAV01010418.1:55588-69342 GCA_013399715.1 Alectura lathami
CATGGCGGGGGCGAGCCCCGCTGCGGGGTGCGCCGCGCCCGCCCCGAAATGGCTGGGGGGGTGCTGCGCTGAGGGATGGCTGGTCTGGCGCTTCGCCTCAGAGACCTGCGGGGTTGAGCAGATGCTGCGGTGCCTCGACTGTCCCTCCCTTCCTCCTCTGCCGGCCCGGGGCTCCGGCCCAGGGCGGGGCGGCTCTTGGCTGTGGCAGGTGCCCGGCGAGGAGCCCTGTCCCGTCCTGTGAGGAGCGGCCAGGCCTCGTGCCGATGGTCGCAGGGGCTCGAGCGCCCGGGCTGCTTTTGGGATTTTGTTTCAAGAGCCAGAAAACGAGCCGGAGTACTTCTGGTTAGTTCGACACACACAAAATTGCTGGTGAAGTAAATAGACGTGTATGCGGTGTGACATCGGTAGGGTTTGAGGTCTTACAGTGAGGGTGTCTGAGGTTTAGGGAGGGGAAAATCTCCCAAATCACCTGTGTCGAGTTCCAAAAATGGTTTTTATTGCGTTCTGCTGACACTGTTTGCCGATTGTGTTTGTATTAGAAGAACAGCATAGTGTGTGTTTAAATAATGCTTTTAGCAGGACAGGGTTGGGTAAAGCCAGCAACGTATGGTTCAGTCGGCCACATACTGAGTCTGTCATGATTCATACTGACCTGTACCTTGGCTGGAACAGATGGGGATGTGCTCGCAAGGAAGGGGGGCTGGAGGAGTGTTTGGGGCTGACTCATAAAGTTCTTCTTTGTGCTTGCCAGGTTTCAAGCCATTCTTCACTGTGTTGTCATGAAAAGCAGGCAGAAAAATGTGTAATGGTTGCTTAACCATTGTATTTGTGGTATTGCGTGGGTAAATGTGCACAAGGAAGGGATGTTTTGGCTGTCAGTCTCTTCTAGGCTCAGGGAACACCAATTTCCTTTCATCTTTGCAGATACTGTTTTCAAGAATAGTACAATTGGATGCAATGCCAGCAATGTTTTTGATTTATATACACATATGTACACGTATATGATTTATATATTTTTTCTTTCTTTTTTTTTTTTTTTTTAAATGGTTGAATGAATATATTATGAATGTGCTCTGTTCTGTGCTGCTCTGAAGACAAAATTGTTCTTTTTATGTACTGTGATGCTTATGAACTCTGGTTGTGAGTGTATAGGGTCTGCATTGCTCCCATTTTACAGGTGGAAAATGGAGTACAGAGATAATAAGGTAAATGCACTTACAACTTTTGGATGTCTGGGCTGAACTCAAGGGCTCTCTGAGTTCACTGTTGTAAGTTACTCAAAGCATGTATTTATTCCTGTTTGTCATCACTCACAGCACCTGTTGGTTCCTATTATTCATCCGCCCAGCTAAGTCTGCTCACAGGTTTCTCATCTGTCTCAGCCTCCTGCTGAGCAGTGAGAAAGTCATAGCAATCCCTGTCTCCTTCTTTCTCACTTGCAGTGCTGTTTTGTTTTCTTTGCCATTACAAAGTGCTTCATGGGTGCTTAGTCTCCAGCCTCTAATCACCTTGTCCAGTGAGCTGTAGTCTTCCCACATGGGTTTTATCTAATCTCTCTTTCAAACAGACATGTAAGTACGTGCTAGCTTTCAGTTTCTACGGTGTTTTCCCTCTCAGACCTGAAGTACTAAGGAGTATTCAGCCCTCCTGTCATCTAGGTCTGTTCCAACCAGAGCTCTCCTGCTGTCTGCCAGCACCCAGTCCCAGTTTTCACTGCTCATTTTCTCTTGATTTATTCTATCCTGTCTCTCTTTTTATTCCCTTTACATTCAAAACAGATGCCTTGTCTCGTATTTTGTGTAGATCTAGCAACAGAGGAAGGGACTAGACAACGCAAGGTAGATTGATCCACTGCTGTCACTAAACAAAATCTGCTGTAACCTGTCCCATGATGGGTCAGGGCAGTGGCTGGAGTTCCGTGTTCTGTGCAGAAGCAAGTGTCACTGCGGGTGTGTTTTCTGGAGATGCAGCTCTGAGCTTAGCCTCCGAGTGTAAGGAATCCAAGCTAACAGAAGTGTATAGCTTGGCTAGGTCTTTGCAAGAATGTCAGAAAGATGTAATGGCCAGAAAGATCTTCTCCTTTCAAAACCTCATAAGAAATTAATAAGATTCACAAGAACTTAGGAAACAGAGCTTATGAGAGAGTGTGTCAGGCAGATTTAGTGCTGGAGAACTCTCAACTTGCCTTTCAG
This sequence comes from Alectura lathami, assembly GCA_013399715.1. Taxonomy (NCBI): domain Eukaryota; kingdom Metazoa; phylum Chordata; class Aves; order Galliformes; family Megapodiidae; genus Alectura; species Alectura lathami. Next base: position 57,781 of record VXAV01010418.1, read on the forward strand.
CAAACTACTGGTCCTGGGCACATGTAAACAGTAGGTCCTAGAACTCTATCTATACCTTGATAACAGGACTTCTGTCCTGCTCGTGTTCTCTTTATTTATACTTTTATCTAGAAGGTAGTGTTCTTGGCATTTAGCAGGCATTTTATTTCTTAGCAAGAGTATCCATTTATAGTCTACAGATTAGTTCTGCCTCATAACTTAAAAAGAATGTAACAGAAACTGGACGTGTTTGTGCCATTATTCACATCACTGGGACCTCTGTAGAAGGCGGTGAGCTTGCATGTTTTTTAATTGCATTTTTCTGAGGACAACTCATCTGTCATGCCTATTTGCAGTTCCAGTGTGCCATGTTATCAAACGGTTTGGAAAGAAATGTAAGAATTTGTTCACAACATAAACTATTATGTCCTTTTTCATACTTGTTTATCACTGGAGAATAATTACAATAAACCTGCCACAAGACAAAAACTGTATGACTGTAGATGTTCATTAAACCTCAGTCCTCTATGACAAATTGGTAGTTTCTTGTTTCTTTTTCTGTACAGATTTCGTGCTACATATGCAGATATATATAGTTATATACAGTCATATATATATACATACACTGCTATCTAAATCCGTTTTCTGCTGGAAGTATGAGTTGTTGAAGAATCATCATCTCACCACTTTATGTGGTGGCATGAAGGGAGTTTTGAACATACATGTCTCTTGTGCCGTGGTAGTTGTTGCCATACGGAAGACAGAAAGGTAAGTCAGCAGCAGCTAGCGACTCCGTGCTTTGCCAGTGGTTGGCTGGAGCATGTTATCAGGGAAGTTGTGCGTCTTTGGGCAAAGGGCATAATCAGCAATGCGCTCTCCGTCACTTTTTGAGTAGCTGCTGGGCAAGTTAAGCCAGTTCAACATGGGGGTTCTGGAGGGAGCTTCTTACATTGCAGGGCTTGTGAAGCTTACCCTTTAGGTCATTTTTAATGTAATAATGATATGATTTAATTCTGAAGATGTGTCACTTTCTCAAACTGAGGAGTGGATGTGTTTTCATGGCAAGGTACTTCTCAGTACTAGTACAGTTGGTTGTGCTAGGGTGAAGGGATGGGAGCATTTTCAATGTATATAGACCTTGGGTTTTGTGCTTGTGTCACCCTGAGAATTTCTGAATTCAGTCATGAATGTGTTTTTAGCATGTAGTTTATTGTAATCCAATCAATGTCCGTTGGCAAAGAGTTTTGTACTATATACTTCATGCAAATAAGTGTATTGCTTTCTTAGGTGCAAGAAGAATTTGGAAGGGAGGGGAATGCAAATCTCCTAACTTTAAAAATCAATGTGTCCTGTAATGATGGCACAAGCACTTAACCTTCAAACAAGTAATTGTGCTAGGGTTCAAGGAGGGAGGGGGAAGATTGGTTTGAATAAAAGAATAATTTCAGTTTGAAAACTTCAGTGCAGTGGAGACATCCTTGTGTTTCTCATTTGTAAAATGTCAGGAAGTGTCGTATTAAGTAGTCTTTCCCTTTTTTTGCAGATCCTTTGAATAGATCTCAGAGTACTTCCTGCTCAGTTCTTGTCAGACTTGGATACTACGTAGTCATTGTCACTAATGTCCTTGACACTGTGTCTTCAGCCAGGATCCCCAGAAATGAGGGGTAATGGGCAGCAGCTGTGTTTCTTTTATTTCTCTGGTAACAAAGATCCATTCTATTTTACTCTGTACTTAGGAATTCACTTCTGTTGCCTCTCTAACCTTGTCTACCCTAAGACTCTTGCAATTTTTGGAAATTCTGGCCTTGGTGACTTCGTGTTTTATGGCTATGTAATGTTGGTGTGCCATGGTACTGTGGTTAGCATATTAATTCATAGCATTTTGGGATCATTGTGCTGGGGGAAGGATTAGGTAGCTTAAGGTAGTTCCTTCATGGTAGTTGTGCTTCTTCCTGATTTTTCTGACCTTCTGTAAGCGTGTCTTGTGTTTGTTCCCAATGTTTGGCCTTTAACACTTCCTGTATTTTCACCTTTCCAAAACCAAGGAGATCCAGGTTTTAGGCTGCAGGCGTGGCGAAGAGAAGTGGTAAAGGTCTAGAACAAAATGTTAGGTATGCCCTGTGCCTGGGGGATACAGATGTAGATGGCCCAAACTTGGCTTCACACTGGCATGGAAGTACAGCTGTGACTCCTGTTCGCAGTGACCTTGCCTTAATAGAGAACATGCAAAGTAAACAAAACATCTGGGGCTAAGCAGAGTACAAAGCAGTGCTGCTACACTTTGGTTGGCAGTTACTTACCCTGGGGTGTATCTGCCTTCAAGCATGCCCACAGATGAGTTGAGCACTTTAACATACTTTTTTTTTTTTTTTTTTAAATAAGTAATTGAAAATTGGGAAGTGCTATGATTTGGGCTTCATTCTTAATTGAACCTGCTTGTGCATGTGCATTTCAAAAGGGTTTAGTTAGAACATGACATCCAGTCTTTTCTGTAGTGCACTGCATGGAGCATGCACTCATGAACAAACAAATCTCAGGTGCCTCTGTTGGCAAGTACAGATAGATTCAAGGTACCAGCATTTAGCAGGTACTGACCTGTTTTTCTACTACTGTTGTAAACTGGAGAAGTATTGTCTGCACAGATAAGAATTCAGGGAAAGGGATATACAGAATGCCTGCAACACATCAGTGCAAACGCTAGTTTGTGTATTTGCTGTACCTAATGGCATTCTGGTACCTGTTCTGAGTAACTGAAACAGCAGTTCATTTACTCAGGAAGTAAAAAAAAAAATAAATAAAAAAGCAATAGCTCAACAAAAACCAGCATTGCTATCGTCTTGGCATGTTTGTTTGAATGGGTGCTACTGTGCCCTTTGGTAATAGCCAGCTATTGTCCAGAGCATACCACCTGTAAGGAGACAATGATGAACAAGGTTGCATTGACACTTGGAATTAAAAATAAGGTCAGCCTTACAACAATGGAAACAAATTATTAAAGAGCTGCATGCTTAGATGTGCAACCTATTTGCAGCAGAAATAAAACAGGGAAGGTTGTGGCAGAAAATTAGTGACAGTGTTAATCATGCTGCACTAGATAAGGATATTCCACATCTTTATCTTTCAGAATCCTATTGGTCCATCACACATAGGAAGTTTATTGAGATCTTACTGCAAATCTAACTTGGTTTCTATTGACATTATGGGACTATTCAAACATTATATTATTTTTAGGAAAATATCTTTATTATCTAACCATTAACAGTGATAACTGAAAATTTTGAAAGCATTGTGAAAAATCTTAAAAGGCGTTTTCTACTCACTGTGTTCTTTTCAGTAATATAGTGAAACCACACAAGTTCCAAAGGACAGTTTAACTTAAATTTTATGACAAAAACCTTTCTGATGCCAGGAAAAGGTTGCAAAGTGATGAGTATAGTGATGAATTAAACCTATCCAGTAAGAAGAGGTGAACAGCTTTTTGTTCTGGAGATTAATTACATGGATATAAGAATACATTGACCAAACAGAGGAGGGATTTCCTCTGCCCTCCCCCCCCGCGCACCTTCCCTTCTTTTGTTTCAGTTTGCACATACCGATTTTTAAAAATGTTTTGAAGAGGATTGAAAGATAACTTCAGCATGAGTCTATTACAATTCTTGTCTATCTACATCTGCACTGGAAGGAATATAGGGTGGAGTGTATAAAACAATTCCTCTTAAAGTAATCTGAATTACTGCAGTGAATCACAAACTCAGTGAGAGTCAGCAGTATTGCCCTGCAGCAAATAGGTTTGTTGTCTAATATGTGTAAGTCCTTCCTTCATTCAGCACCAGTAAGTTATTTGTTGATGGATATTTTCAACTCTGTCCACATCTTCCTTAAAGAAAACTAGATAAAGTCCAGAAGAAGATATGAGCAATCAGAACTCTCTGAAAAATGTTTGGAGCAGTTGATTTTGTTTGGCCTAAAGAAGGTCGTGGACAGGAATGATAACATAATTAAAACATGTCCATGGCTGGAACATGTCTTCAGTGTTCACTGGGTTGACTGAAGGAGTAGCAAAGTTAGACATCAGGAAAAAGTTTCTAAAAATTGGCACTAGTTTTACTGAGCTCTTACGTCCTAGGGAACTAATGTGGCCCTAATCACTGGGAGCTTTAAATCAGCTTAGACAAACAGAAATACTATAGGAATGTATAGTTTGTCCTGACATGAGAAGTAGGTGAAACTTCACCTACTCCTTGAGCAACTTTTCCAGTTACTGTTCACCTACCTTGAGTAACTCTCATAGTTCAACTGTTGGTGACTCTGCAACAATGGCAGAATAAAACCCTTGTCCCTTGTAACACTAACCTCAGAGGTCTTTCTCTGTTTGTGGTCTGAATACAGTAAGCTGTGACATAGTATTCCACATTGTGAATCAAGCTATGGTCTAGCACTCATGTGCCTCTGTTCAAAAACAGATGCTATTACAATGCTCTCCAGGCCCTATCTTATCTGATTCTATCTTGGGAACTGTTCAGATCCTCAGGTCACATTCATAATTTCTGAGCAATCATGACTCAGGCGATAGCAAGATCTGCTGCTGAGATCTTTGATGGTTTTATCTCTGGAGAGAGGAGCCTTTACAAGCCCCTCTGCATTCTTGCTTCCTTACCACACAGGGATGACAGCAGTGCTCTGACCAAATGAATGACCAGGAGCCCAGGGGGAGAACTGTAAAGCTTCCTGGTGTGGTGCTAAGTGAGGACATTAGTTAAGTTCTGGAGCAGTAATAGACTTCTGGGAAACCCCACAGTGTCTGTACCCATTTTGAAGAGCTAGACAATAGATGTGGAAAGATGCCAGTCCCAACCCACAAAATTTGCTGGACACTGGGGAGAGCTGTGCTTTTTGAATGTAAGATATAATGCACGAAGAGGCTGACATTGAACCACAGACCTGCTCACCTTCAAAAAGCAGCATCAAGATGCATAGAATTGTAGAATCATCTGAGTTGGAAGGTGTCATGGTTGAAAAACAGAGTTAAGGAAAAAAATTGAGTATTCCATAGCATATACATCACGTCACCCTGCTCTCCGGGAAAAGGGAGGGGGGCAAGGGGGAAAAGCCCTGGTTTGCGGAGCTGCGTCGGGCTGGCGCGGGGCGGCGTGGTTGGGGCGGCGCAGGCAGGCGCGGGCAGNTGCTTTTTTCTGTAAGTTAATTGTTCTACTCCAAATCTTTTACATTCTTTTTATCTATCTGTAGTAAAATTAGTTATTTTAACTCTCGAGTTCTACCTTTTATTTTCCTCTCACTTTCCCCTCTTCCCCGCACTGATACTGGCCGCCGGCAGCACACCGGCAGCTGTGAGCTTGCTCTCCAGAGGGGGAAGGGAAAGCAAGATACTGTTGTAGTGGTATCTCTGAGGGTTTAAACCACAACAGAAGGGACCTTTAAAGGCCATCCAGTCCCACTCCCCTGCAGTGAACAGAGACACCTACAGCTGGATCAGGTTGCTCAGAGCCCTGTCCTGCCTGATCTTGAAGGTCTCCAGGGATGGAGCATCCACCACCTCTCTGGGCAACCTGTGCCAGTGCTTCACCACCCATCTCATAAGAAACATTTTCCTTATATCCAGTCTAAATCTCCACTCTCTCAATTTGAAACCATTTCCCTTAGTCCTAAATGCAGTCTCAGAGATTTAGGAGCTGACTAAATCATAGCCAGACTTTGAAACGTAAGGAGACACAACCAAAAATCGGGGTAGGGGACTGCAGAGTTGGTGCTGCCAGACATTTGAGTTGTCCTCTGACAAGACATAACTTTCTAAGAAATTAATCCTGTGTACAAAACAGATGCCATCATAGTTTTGTGTGATTTATGTTTTACCCTAGAGGGATATTGCTTTTCTTACTGCCTTTGGTTGTTTGCATTGTTTCTTCTACTCCCAGCCTGCAGAATGACATTGCCTGCCTGATACATCTGCTTTCACTGGCTCTTCACGTTTCCCAGTTTGGTAGAAGCATGTGTCTTTTTCTAATATTCTTCTTCTGCTAGCACACGGTTACTACTTCTCATGCTACAGTCCCCAGAACACTCTTAGAATATTTTTTCTCCATCTTCTAGCTCACCTCTAACTAAGGGATGCCTATAGAAAGAGAAGGTAAAAAGCAATGTTTTGTGAGTGGTGATCTGGAAATGTATGTTTTTCCTCATGATCCCTTCATCTATTGAGAGCTTGCCAGAGTTCCAGTGTACTGTGCAATACTGAAGTAGATTCATGGCAAATCTACAGAGGATGAAAGTAGAAGTGGATACGCTGGAATGAGTGGAAAAATAGCTATGTGAAAGGAAAGCACTCAAATGTTGAGACAGAGGAGAGAAGACTAGAATGAATGAGATTTCAGAGCCTGTCTACCTTTAGTAGTCTGAAGGTCCTTCAGCCATCGAAAGAGTGAGTGGTGCTCCCAGCTTCATAGTCCCACCACTTCCCCTGTGCCATTGATGGCAGTTTTTGGCTCAAGAGATACGAAAATTTTCTCTAATCCAAGAGCTGGGAAAGCACTAATCCAGAAGAGGTGTAATGGTAATCAATAGTGGCCCTGCTTCCCAAGGGATCAGAGCTGGTATGAAGGAGGCAGAACATCGCAAGTTAGGGACAGTGAGATTCTGTGGCCAAAATGCTAAATGCTCTTTGTGAAAGAAGGTGGCTGTATCCTGCCAAAAGGGAGGAGATAAAAGGATTCTGACAGCAGGGGAGAGGGTCTCCAAATGATCCATGCAGCCATTCTTTCAGGTCATTGAAACAAGGTCTCAGGACCTGTACACCAAATTAAAGCTGCTGGTGTACGCCACATTAGCCGTTGTCTGTAAAAGGCAGGTTGTGCTTTCATGCATGCCAAACTGTGGAAGTGAACTGGTTTCAGAATCTGAGCTGTGATTTGGCCAGAGGATCTTTCCTGTTTCAGTTCCAGGTGTTGGTTTCAATTGCCTCAGCTTTACTGACATTGTGTAACACTTCGGTGTAGATAGGCTCTGGGACAGCTGGAGGGATGAATTCTGACTAAGAGTTGTTCATGGCTTGCTAGGAACTTAGGACTTGCCCAAGTAGTAATGCCATTCTCAGTTGTGAGGAGATGCCAAGGTTCAGTATCCAAGAAGTTAATGGCAAGCATCATATCCCATCCATGCCGTTAAATGCTTGCTCATGCTGTGGTCTGTCTAATCAGAGTGTCTTGTAAGATTCCAGTTGTTATTTGCAAAAAAAAAACCGAATTAAGATCTTTACACAAAGTTTCAATTCCAAGCTGTTAGTTCAATTGAACAGATGGACATCTGACATGGACTCAAAACATTGCTGACTGATGTCAAAAGTATACAAATGGTTCCACCATTGGAACCATTCTCCAGACTTGAGAACAAAATTTCCAGATCTGAAGACCTGCTTACCCTAAATAATGTCTGTGAATCTGTGATTGCCTAATAAAATCTGTTTGCTGGCCTTTCTTTGAGTCTTCCTTGAAAACTGTATTAATAGTGACCAATACATATCATAACTGATTGTTCAGTTACGGACAAAAACTGAAAGAGGGAAGGTTTAAGTTGGATGTTAGGAAGAAATTCTTCACTGAGAGAGTGGTGAGGTGCTGGCACAGGCTGCCCAGAGAAGTTGTGGCTGCCCCATCCCTGGCTGTGTTCAGGGCCAGGCTGGATGGGTTCCTGGGCAGTTTGATCTAGTGAGCTGGTGGCTGGCAGCCCTGTCCATGGCAGGGGGCTTGGAACTAGATGATCTTTGAGGTCCCTTCCAACCCAAGCCATTCTATGATTCATTCTATGATAACCGCTTTAAGAGATAACAAAATATGATTTGTTAAATCATAATATTATTTTCATAAACTGGAAAGTGAACTTAATCTAGTGTTTGTGCAATATCAGTCTACCCATTTTTATCCTATACTCTCAGGAAGTTTGTTATGCTCCTAGTCTGAATTGTTCTGTAAGTTGCATGTATGACAGCATGTTAGCTGCATTTTCTGACTAATTATGGGTGCCTCCCTTTTAACAAAATCATGCATTTAATAACCTCTGGCTACTAATTTCACTTTGAGTATTTGACCTGACTGTTACGCTGATCTGTCAGCATCTGTGATGTTTTCTGGAGTCTCATCATATTACATCAACACTTTCTTAATTTATCAGTGATCTAAATACAATACAAAAAAGGATGACCAGGAATTTATAACTTTTCTAGTAATCATGATAGTGAAATATTACAATAGCCATCTGGTAGGAGTAAGGATGAAAAGCATACATATTTCTAAGGTCATAGCTTTCCCTTTTCTCAGCATGTGCATGAACTTGCACTGTCTCACTCCTCCCCGCTCTGTTGGCCCATAGGTTGATACAGCCGCACATGGGTCTTGGAAACTCTCCCTAAGAGAGGCAGGATTTTGCCAAGGTCAGTTCTCCATTTCAGTGTTTTTTGGATGATTGTGTCAGTGTAAAAGAGGGAGTATTTTGGAGACATGCACAAACGTCCAAGAGCTTTGGGAAGTAAGGCAGTTTGTTTGACTGCAGTCGTGGCTTACAACAATTTAAACAGTACATGAAGTTCTCATTCAAGAGGCCACACGGCTGGTAGAAAGACAGAATTATTGCTTTGGGATCCTGGTTTTTCCGAGACTATTATCTTGCCTGTTGCACTTTTATGCTGATAAATTAAATTTAAGGAAGTTAAGCAAGACACATGTGTGTACCTCTTAACATAAATCCTGTTCAATCTAGCTTTTGACTTCTGCTTCTGAGAATAATAGACAATGTGGTGGTACAGTCACATTAACACTTTCGGCTCTGACGCAGTCCAACATCGGAAAGTGTTGAGTAACTTCTGGATGAGGCCTGACAAAACAGGCAGGAACACTTCACTCTGAAGTGAAGTCAGTGTAGCATGGTCATTGTTGGCATCCTCTGGCAGTGCTGAACTGGAGGCTGGGTCCATATGCTAAAATACTGAGAGCTAGGTTCAAGCATAAAAAACATTGCACAAAGGCCAGCTGGTGGATGGGAGATCTGTGGAGCTCTTTGCCAAAGGGTGCTGAGGATAGAAGAGTCTTCCGTAAGTTTGTGGGAAGATGTGGGTGGTATCCAGGCCAGTGGGCCTTCCTTCGAAAAGTCTGGTCATCTGCCATAGTTCTCAGACACTCTCACATGAAGGGGTCGTGTCTGTCTGGTTTTGAGCATATTTGGTCTTTTCATAGTTTGTGTGACCCCCACCTCTAGCTTTAGTAAATGCTATTTTACCATAGTTCAATTGGTTTGCAAATTGCCTTTTGCAAATTCTTGCAATCTTTGTCATAAAGGAGACTGCTTTGGTACTAGTTAGGATATTTGTTAAAAAGCACAGAGATTATTAGGAAACGTTTATGTAACTTTATCAGCAGGGTTGTGGTCTGTCTAGAAACAAAGAACAGTGTCCACAAGGGAGTGAGTTTAATGCAAAAAGTATGCTGGTTGGCTGGGACTCCAGAAAACCTTTTGGAAATTACCCTTCCTCAGAAAGGACATGAGGAGATCTGCATAGCCAGGCTGAGTCACACGCTTTCCACACAGCCATCCATTTGTTCTCATACTGTTTATTCAGCAGGACAGGAACCAGTCTCATCTCCTCCCAGCTTTTCAGCCCACCTCCCACTGTCTGCACAGTCAGGCAAAACTCACGAGCTCCTTATCAGATCTGATCCAGGCGTTTGGCCTGAATGTGAGGCCCACCATGCTATCCACCCACCCAACAAAAAAAGCTAGCTTTAAAAACAAAGCCGTAATTATTATTTAGGTTTAGAAATATATTTTTCTATTTAACTGAAACTTGTCAAACATCTAAACTACAGCTACGTAGTAGTCTCACGTAAGTGTTTTCATAGTTAGCATTTAAATTGTTAGTCAATGTCCTTTTAGAAATGAAGTGAACAGAGCTGTTAGGGTTTGCAAGTGATTAGCTGTGTGGGCGCAGCAGCCATTTTTCAGCATTAGTGTTTTGTGAAGAACCATGAGAGGAAGGAAAGGAGGACAGAAGATTCTCCCTTCAGCCTTGCTGCAGCCTCGGCGTGCTGCTTTGTCCCTGCACCTGCCCGGGCTTCCCTTGGGGTGGCAGTCAACAGTGACCGCACACAGTACTGTACTCAACAGTCCTGCCCTCATCTCCCGAGCGTAGCATGGTGACAGAAGAGCCCATTGCAAATGTGAGACTATTCCTGCAAGACACAGAATCACGACGCCTTTCCATTTCCCCTTTACTCAAAACTGGTTTGTGTCCTGGGGGATGCGCAAGGTGGAAGTGGAATCTGGATTTTATGACAAAGCTCCTGGTTCTGGCTCTTGCTGAGTAAGAAGATATTTTCCCCTTTTTCCCCCTCTCCATTTCTCAGCTGAGCATCACTTTGGGTGGCTTTGGTCAGAGCTCTCCTTGCCTTCCAGACTCCCCCATATCCTGTCACCCATCAACCTCTTTGGTGAAATTTGAGTCTTCAGCCCACCTGACCTGAGTGGAGTGAATCCTTCTCTGGGTGTAGGGGTTGGATGGCACCTTCTCCCCTCATCTCTGTCCATCTGCAGCAATGCCAGAGGCGCCTTGGCTCCCTGGCTAACAGGCTGTTCTCCCACTTTATGCTGTGTGGCTGCCATGGGGCTGTGGGCTGCTTGCTTCTGTGGCTGTCCTCTAGCGCAGGAGTTTCACGCAGTGCCCTCACTCACCTTCTGCTAAAGCACATCCTATGTAGTAATCGCCTGGGCATTAGTAAGCTAGGGAAGTATCAGAGTGGTCACTCACACGTAGTGATCTAGGTGCAACGTGTGTTTCAGCCTGGGTCACCATGTCTCCCTTGAGCCATGAAATCACCCCACAGACCCTGCCAGCACAAGCACGTATTATGCAGGGGTGATGTGTAAGGCCCTGCCTGGTGTGTAGGATGTCAGTCTGATGCTCCCTCATCCCCTCCACCTTTTCACTACAGTTAATATTTTTACTTGTAAAGAATGTAATTACATTGATACAATCCTCTAGCAGTTGATGGATGTCTTTTTGAAAAATAGCGTAAAAGGCTGAAGTGCAAGAGCACTTACAGTTTAATTGCACAGAAATTCTGTGGCTGTTGCAGGTACTCTGTGTGTTAGCTATAGATGCTGGTTTGATGGCAAATTAATTAAGAGTGCGGGGGGAAGAATTAAGAAATTTCAAATGTTCCACAAGTATTCGATCAGTGAAAGTGGTATTTTTAGGATTTCAAAGGTTAATTCCTCATATTTGATTGAACATATCACCTGATGGTGACAGCTTCAGCATTCTATCATGCTGTGAGTCTACTCATTTTCTGCAAAATGAAGCGTAAGGCTTCTACCAAATTTTGTCTGCTGTAGTACCAAGGATTTGAACCAAGGAAAATTTTGGAGTTTATTCTCCCCACTGTGTTCAGGTTTGTTTATGCTTTGGCAGAAAAGCTGGTTGAGCTGGTTTTTCTAGGATGCAGTCATTCCTGTATTATGTTTCCTGAGCTGGTGAAAGATATTTTCTTTCTTTCTTTCTTTCTTTCTTTCTTTTTTTTTTTT
>VXAV01010418.1:69375-79808 GCA_013399715.1 Alectura lathami
TTTTTTTTTAAAATAGCTTGCATATCATGACTTACCCACAAAAATAATTGAAATAGGATTAAATTACTTCTACTTATAGAGATAAATTACACTTAAAGTATTTAATTAAATACTTGGTACAGGTCGTAGGAGGCTACAATGAAGCATTGTATGAAGTTTTGAAGGATTTATGAAAGATAATTAAGTGGTGGTTCATAGTGAAGGCCCATTCCAAAGAGCTAAAAATTGTGGTGTCTGGCTTCAGGCTTCTCACAGGGAGAGGAGCAGGAAGCTCAGCAAGCTCAAACATGAGCGCTCGTAAACTCTGAGTGAACCTCTGGTGAGGTCTCTCCAACAAGTTTCCTTTTGGCCTTATTGGGAGTTATTTGTGGAATTCCTTGTATCCTTTTGTGGAATAGGAGAGGTCAAAGCGAGCTATACAAGTGGAGCCTGGGGACATCGTGTCCTATCTCTGCTGTGTGAAAGCCTAGCTCCAGAGCTCCAGAGTAAACAGGAAAGCAGCAAAACAGGAGGAAAAACATCTCTGCCTTGGAGTGGGGAAGGGTGCAGCTTGCCCCATGTAAGAGATGTTGATGTCCAACACAGAACACCCTGGTTCTGCTTTGCATCATTGGCTGTGGCAAAACTCAGCTCTTCCATGCTCTCAGCCTTCTCCTGTGCAGAAAGTGCAGGAAGAGGAGCAGTCCTCTTTTTTACCCATGGCCTTAAGAATTGGGAAAACCTGAAATCAGTATGTAAAGGGGGCTTCAGCCCACATAACTCCTGCCTCCGAGGTGAAAGGTACTGTAGTGCCTGAGGATTTCCATTTTCTCCTATGAAAACTATTCCACCTTGCTGAACATACTTAGGCGTTCATTGCTAGACAGGCATCCCTCATCCTGCTTATTAACAGTGACAAGGCAGGTTGTGACCGAACACTGCAAGATCTTAAAAAAATGTGAAATAACAGTGTTAAAGGAATCTGTGCATTGCTTTCAACCTCCTGAGTGCCTTCAACAGTGAAGTGAACAATTGACAGACAGCAACACTGCACAAGATTTTCAACTTTATACCCAAGAGGTACTCAAGCAATACATGCCCTTATTCCATTACTGACTCTGCAACATAAAGGCTAACAACACATCCCCACAGCAGAACCAGCCTTTCTTAGAGTGCTTGATTGTGGAGCTGTAAAATAATGCTTGTTTTCCATTCGAGCTTCATAGTTTACGGTGTTTTAACAATTGTGTCTTCTGTCTTCTGTCTTTTTCTTTTTCTTTCTTTTTTTTTTTTTTTTTTTTTTTAAGCCTCTCGCTTTAGTTCTTAAAACACTGCCACATACCAAGCGATTGGAAGAAAATCACATCTGTTGAATACTAGACAGTGGTAACTGTGCCTCTGTATTCAGGAGTTAAAAAGAATGTGCTGACTGTATCCATCAAGTCTCATACTGATTTTCAAATAATAAGCATCACCTTTTCATTTATTGTCTGTAGCTAGAGCCATTAGAATAAACACAACTTGTTTTTTTTGTTTGTTTGTTTTGGTGCTTTTTTTTTAATAGGGCTTTTATTTTGTCTGGGAAAATAAGGACTTTTTTATTTTAGAGAAAAACAGGACTTGATGTAACTAAGTACATCATTAAAACATTACAAAAAATAGAAGTAGTTATTGTAATCCTCATAATATAAAACCTCTTGGATGGTAATTATCAGCTCTTCAGGGCAAAGGCTGTATAGTATCTTACTCAGTAGGTGCACTGTTTTTGCTTGGATTTTCTTAATGCTATCAAAACATACATTCAGCTTGCTATAAGGAAAAGCCCAGCGTGAAATGAAGAAGAAGGCAGGCAGCATGGAGCCATGCCAGCGGTGCATTGGTGCCATCCCTGAACTGTTGACACAGAGCTCACAATGCACAGAAGGCAACTAGGAAAAAGGTGCTACTGGGTGCACCTTTCCCTTTCCTGTTCCCCACCCACCTGTAGCTATTCCCGTGACAGTAAAATGGGTCGGGTGATACTGTGCAGTATCTTCCCTACTGCAGGATACAGGATCCCTTCCCCACTGTACGCTACTAGAGAAGAGGACTTGGGGTGTCTTAGTTCACCCAGTGAACCTGTGCCAGTGCACGCCGTCAGAGCCTTCTGTTGATTTCAGCAGTCAGATACATGTAAACTATCAATGATAAGCTGTTCTCATATTCATATTTATACATTCTCAGTTTTAATTCAGCTAATATTATTCCTCAGAACAATTTGTTATCCCTCTATTTTTGTTGTAATGAAAGTCAGGTTCCAGCTGATGCTAGAAGGTGTTTGCCATCATCAATCTGAAGCTCTCAGCTAAGGATAACTGTGTTAGAAATAGGCGTTAAGAACCTCGCTAATGGGATTTTTGCCATAAGCTTTCAAGGGATGAAAATAACATTCTCAATCCTTACCTAGGGCTGGACTTCAAAGGAACTGAGGCTTATGGATTAGGTGATACATCTTATGGCTATTGATTTCTTTCAAAAAGCTTGAAGAGGAGATATTATTATCCTTAAATTGGAAGAAAATTATCCCTAAGTGCTTTACAGAATAGAAATGCTAACCTTAAAATTATTCAGGAAAAATGTGCATTACTAAATCCTGATAGATGAGATTATAAAAGCTGTGATGAATTATTTTCTTTATTTGCTTTATGTCTAGATTTACTATTTAAGTTCTATTAACAGAATACATAACAAAAGCTCCCTAAAAACTAGAAAAAAGTGATTATAAATGCAGAAGAAGTTGGCCTCATTAACATGTGTACAGACTTGCTTACTTAATGCACATCTTTGTGGGAATTAAATTATTTTTTGACACACATTTATACAGGCTAAAACATTCCCAAGTAACTTTGAGCAGAGAATACACCGAATCTTTAGTCTGGGCAGACAAAATGCATATTTCAGTTTTGATTGTGGAGCTAACAAGTAATAGATACAACATTCAGTCTGAGCTGCTGTTGGTAAGTTGTTCTGTTCTTTTTTTTTTTTTTTTTTTTTTTTTTTTTTNTGTTGTTGTTAGTTGTTTTTTTTTTTTTTTTTTTTTTTTTTTTTTTTTTTCCTGCAAAGACCTTTCACTGAAGTTGGGTCATTTTGTCCCTCTTGTCTTTGTTCTGCTGTTCCTGCAGCTTCAGTAGTATTTTTTGTATTTCTTTTTTTTCAACTTCCTTTATTGGGTGTGGAAGGCAGTTTGTTAAGTTCATTGGTAGCTCAAAACTCAGAGTAGGATTCCCAAAAAATCTCTCCAGATACTGCATTATGTACACTCCACAGTCACTGGAGTTGTTTTGTTGTGGCACTTTGGGGTTGGAACATTTCGTGACGTCTTCGGAAAAGCTTCTTTTATTGCATTTCCTGACTTCCCATTCTAACTCCAAATACTCCCTTAGTGTTTTCACAATGTTTGACTGGCAAGGGCCTCTCAGTGAGTCCATAAACAAAATGCAGGGCTGTTTGCACATAGTAGGCTCGAGGTGCCATTGTCCCATTTCTGAATTACAGGTGTAATGTAAAGGCCTACTGTCTTCCTGGTAATCTTGGTCCTCAGAAAAATGTATAAGCTCATCATCGTTTAGTTTACTGCCATCAGCTGAGTCTTCACAGTAGTTTAGCCAGATGTTGTGCAATCCATCCATAGATTGGCTAGCGGTTCTGAATTCACCCCATATACCATTTTAATCTGGAGTCCTATAAGTTTATGGCATGCTGATTCCACAGTGTTAGGTTCTTCCACATCAATGTCTATTTGATTTAGTTTTTTGAAACCTCTTTTTCCCCTGCAAGGACTTCTTTGACAACATAAAGACTCACTGTCCTCTGTTTCAGTGTTTGGATCCATTAAAGCTGTGTTATATTTTTTTGGTCGATGTCTTCTTTGCTGTGGACTAGGAAGGTGAGCTTTGTGTATCCAACTCATTTGGCAAAGGAGATGGTGTGTTGTTCTCTCCATCTGAAGAGGAAGGTTTTATCTGTGTCGCAGCACGTTCAGGGTAGTGGGGATTTGGTTCATGTTTGGGTTTCTCTAAGCCAGGAAAACAGGTGACAGCCAAAAACTGGTGCTCAGATTCATAAAGAGGAAAAAAATGAAATCTTTCTCAAAAATGTCAATGTGGTGTATCCATGCCTATGTAGTTTTTGTTGTGTTGAGAAGTTTGGGGTTTCATGAATATTTCTTCTTTCTCTTTGATTAAGGTGTTTATAGAAGAATTAACTGAACGTGTATATTCTGTTAGCATCTTCTTTTCTTTCAGTTTTTCAAGTACCAAATACTTTATTTAAAGATCAATAATAACATCACTTCAAAATACCCCTTCATTTAAATGATGGAAATCTTCACTGGTCACAAAAATACCACCTTTAGCTGGAGGAAGTGGATAAACTATTGCTTTTCTATGGGGCCAACAAATACTGCATGTGCTTCTCGAATTTCTTCTTCATTAGTATGATAACTTTATTTTGCTGCTGCACTTTGGACTCAGAAACAACATTTTTAATTTTGTTTTCTCTATGAGAAGGGCTTTCTTTGGAATTGCCTTTGCAGCATTTAGTAAATGCAACAAACCTGCCACTTCAGAGGAAATTTTCATGAAGAAGTCAGAAATGTTATTTCTAATACCAATGTCAGTAATTATTTTTTCAAAAATTGGGGTTGCATGAGGATCAAGGACAGTTTCAAAGATCAAAATGATATATTCTTCTTCTTGACTGCCTCCTTTATATTCATACCAGTCATTATCTTTAGTCATTTTCAGCTGGTCTCTCAGGCCACTACAGGTTGAAGGTACTGCTTGTAGAAAAACTACTGGTAATTTTCTGATCCTACACCATTTACATTTGGTAAGTTCTGAAATTTTCAGGTTGATTTCTCAGACAACACTGTCTGATTCTTCTTGACTTTCTAAGTGTATTTTGATACAATTCAGCCAAAAGATCACAGGTTCCATTACCATTCTTTGTAGGGTTCCTATCAGTATATTTCAACAGTTCAGAATGACACTTCCACAGGAATTTTGATAATTTAGAGGTGGCACAGCCTCAGTTACAACTTCTTCAAAAAAAAAAAAAAAAAAAAAAAAAAAAAGTTTAGGAAGTTTTACTGATGTGTTAAACACAATTTTGTTAAACACAGACTGATCTTTCATTCTTGCTTTTCTTGGTAGTGTGACTGAAATTTCTGTGTCTGTTGTGCTACCTGTTCTCTGTTGGATACAACTGGATACTTTAGTTCAGATGATCTTGTATTACTCTGTCTTAAGGTCCTGTAATTTTAGAGTGTTTTGTCTCAGTTAGAAGACCGATGTTTCCATTCTGTTGCCACATAGAATGTCCTACGACTTCATTACTCATTAGAATATCTGCTGGACCTTTCCTGACAGCAGAACTACGACACTTCTTTGTGTTGAACCCTGTACCTGAAGATTTTTTGATCTTAGAGGTCTTTTCCAGCCTTGATGATTCTATGATTCCATGATTTTTTGTTCTGGAGGATTAAATGGATCTCATTTCATCATGTGTTTTACCAGAGTGACAAGTTATGACTGGAACCTTAAAAACTAAAAGGACAAGCTTTTGAATTTGGCTAGGGATCATAAACCTAAATGCAATTCTTATCTCATGGAAAGAAGCAAAAAAGGAAAAGCACAGTCAGTGGCTCCAGTTTATGCACCCAGCCCTCTGAACTGTCTGTTGTCCTCCTAGATGAAAAGGAAAGATGTCTGTGTATCTATTTTTAATGCAATTGGCTTAATGCTTGTGAAATGTTAAATTTAAACCTAGAGATAGTGATATTTTATTTAGTCTATTAAGATACAGTACAGCTTTTCCCACCAATGTTTTTCTGAGTCTGTAGTGTGTTCAGTCTGGTTAGCGCAGTGGTCACTGGCAGCGGCTGGAGTGTTAGAAGAAGCTCCAGTAGCTAAAGAGGAAAAATGTCTTTGTCCCAGTAATACTATTCATTGTTGCTACAAGTAGAATGGCAAGACAGAGAACTTTATAAGTTTTTGCTGGTAGAAAAGTGTCAAGAGAGATGAGCATAAATACTTCCTCTGTTCGATCGCTGATGACACATGAAGAAGTCATTATGAAGTAGTGTGCATTAGGCTTCTTTTTGGGGTAGATTGATTAACAAAATCAGTGGAACTGACCATTAATTTGGGTCTGGATCCCACTACAGCTGGATTTCCCACACTTGTGCTGGTACTTGAGAAACTTCATTAGGCTACAGGGCTGCTTATCTAAAGGGCTGTCTATACTGAACCAGTTCTTCCCTCACTGAGCTTCTAAGTCCCAATTAGCATTGTCTCCAGAGTGGAATGCAGGGGAACAAAAGCTGATTATCACTCAGCTCTGTCATGCTGTTGCAAAAAAAGGTAAAGATGCAGCAAAAGACCACAGACTGGATAATAAGCTAAGTCAATGTATTCAGCATTTGCAAAGCATCATCTGGGGTATGGTGTGGGCACTGTATTTCAGAAAAGATACACAGGAAACAGAAAGGCCTGGGAGGGAGAATGAGAGGCCTAGGAAATAATCTGTTACAGAGAGTTTGGAATTTAGAAACGAGTAGACTGGTACGAGTCATTAAATACACAAAAGGAGTTGAAAAAGGAAAGGAGGTGAAAGAGGAGATGAACAAAAGGAGAGAGGAGGGGAGAGGCAAGGCAAGGCAAGGCAAGGCAAGGCAAGGCAAGGCAAGGCAAGGCAAGGCAAGGCAAGGCAAGGCAAGGCAAGGCAAGGCAAGGAAAGGAAAGGAAAGGAAAGGAAAGGAAAGGAAAGGAAAGGAAAGGAAAGGAAAGGAAAAAGGGGAAATAAAGAGGCTTGCATCAGATGTTGAGGAAGGTTATGAAGTGTCCATCACTGAAGGTTTCTGGAAACAGACTAGACAAGCATCAGTGAAGAGCAACACGGGGACAGCTGATCCTATCTTGGGGCAAGCTGATATGCAAATGCTTTCTTGAAGAGCCTTCCTTCTATCCGACCTTGAGTGACTATGCCTTGAGCATTGCCATTCCTCTGTACTCCGTAGTTAGTGGTAGGGACACACTGCCATGAGATGCCTGGATACTCTTTGCAACCTCTGTCTGGTTCCTCATTAGGCTCTTCTGTGCTTCTTGTTGCTGTACAGACCACAGAAATGGAATGGCTGAACCTATTCCTTGGCTATAGTGGGAGTGGGTAACTTCTGACCCTGCTCAAAGCATGGTGTGGATCCATTTATTGGATCTTGACATTTCCAAACCAGCTGTGCTCCAGAACTGGGAATGAATGTGGACAGAGCTGGGATGACTAAGCATTTATTAGAGGGGAAGGTTTTCATGTCCATTAACTTTGTTGCGTTACTGTACATGTGAGTGATGGCATTTCTGACTCACTCAGACAGTTCCCATTACACAATCCTCTGACTAAGACATGTTGTGGGTGTTCTGGGTAACAACACTATTAGAACAGATTGTTTATGGATGTTTGGCTACCTGATAAAATAAGGACAGAACTATGAATAGGATTTGCTCCTACTGCATTGGAAGACAGAACTTTATAAGAAACAGCACGTTGTGTGCCTCCTGAGTGCCTGGTGAAAGGGAGGAGAGGGGATGGCAGTCACAAACCAGTGTACAGTGACAGGCTAAGGGGGCTTCTCCTTCAAGCAGGAACACTGAGGGGGGCTATACTCTTCAGTTGAGGCATCTCAGTTCATTCTGAAAACTTAAGTGGAAATGGGCTAAATAATGAAACCTCGTCCATGTGCAGAGGCACACGTGCTCTTCTCCCATTCAGCCTCACAACAGAGGGACGAAAATGTGTGTGCGGAGGGAGAGGCGTCCCAGGGACTGTCCACTGGGTCACGTCCAGTGGGAAGAAACCAGCAAGAGCTACACGTGGTTAGAAGCAGAGCAGAGAACTTCAGCAGGCAAAGGCTCTGCAATCCTGCCCAAGACTGGGTGAAAAGAAGGGAAAATCCTTCATATACAATAGTGAAAACTATTGGGGTGGCAAACATGGCTAAGGATTACCATATCCTCTAGCTAGATTGGAGGATTTATTTCGTTAACTGGTCGAGAATTTTCTGGTTTCTCTGCTATCAGTTCTTCCCACGCCTGCTTTTTTATGGAGTCACAGTACTTTGACAAGAAGTACAGCAAGAATAACTGGTGAAAGGTAGTCATCTGCAAAGCAGTGTTTTGAAGGTTATGTAGTCATGCTTTCCACCTGGCAGTGAATTTTACAGAATAACTATTGTGGAGTGGCAAAGCTGATCGGGGTTGTGCCAAGTCTCTCAGAAATTGCAGGGTGTGACAACTTGCCTTCAATTAAAGAAACAGTTATACTTTATAGAGCTGGCTGCTACACCCTGTGCACATGCCCATGATACCAAACTCGAGGTATGTGCAAAGTGTGTAGGTGCTGACTAACAGAAGCCTCACCAACAAAGCCTGGAAAGCTTCTCGGTAGAGCACTAACTAGGCAGTGACAGAATCTATGAGCAGAGAAACACAGCCCTGCTGCTCTCTGGCTTCAGTCTTTGTGCAATTCACATTTTTATTGCAATTACCAGAATTGCCACAGTAAACAAATGACATCTGTCATTCATATGTTTCCAGATGAACTGCTTACAGCACTCAGCACTGTCTTAGAGTAAGCAGCAAAAGCACTACATGCTGAAAGAGCTGGGTATAAGTCAGCGACAACAACCTATGTTGGTCACAGTGCAAACCATGCTGTCCTTGCTGTGCTCCAGTCAAAACATATGTTGCCATTACAGTAGTTTCTTGTCTAGCACAACAAGCAAGAGTAAAAAGAATCTCTAACTAAACTTCTACACAGAAGACAGAAATGCTGTTTGTCCCTAATTTTATCCCAAAACCTTTGTTTGATGAGTTTAAGGAGCTATTGGGACCCTCATGCACAATATTGCTGTTTGATTATTCAAGTTGGCTGGGTTTTTTCCCCATGTGACATCTGTTTCTGGTGATCTATGTTGGAAGTTCACCCTTAAATACTTCCTCTTGTTGCCTGCAGTCTCACTGCTGCAGAATGTAACTTGTGGTTTTCTGGAGGAGCCCTGGGTTTAGTCTGTGGGGCTGGATAGCTTTATCAGTGTAATCATGAAAAGTTATCAGCTCTGGCTGTGGCTTGTAAAACATCTGGGTTTTGTATCCAAGAAGGAAATACAGGAAATGCCTGCTTGACAGTGCTGCTGTCTTAGTTACAGCAATGGATTTAAATAAGACTGTCTGATGACTGTACGTACATACACGTACACATACACACGTACATACATGTACACATACACAGACATACACATGCTGGCAGGCTGGGTTGCTCACCTCACAAGCTCCAGGCCAGCTGCAGCACGGTCACCAGCAGTGTTTGGTAAGATTGCCCTGTGCTCTCTAACCCCACGTGCTGGCCCGATCCCCAACCTCAGCCCACAGGTCCCCAGCTGTGCTGGTTCATCACCCAAGGGTAATGCCTCATCCAGCACCATGGTCCCACCTCCCTCACCTATTTCCTTCCTCTTCCCCCCCCATCAGAAGGTCTAGCGCAGGTTGTTCCTGTTTGCAGACTTGTAAACGTGTGCTGTCTGCACGTTGCTCGCACTGGAACATGAAGTGAAACTGAAGGCAGACAGGCATCAAGACTGACGAAAATTATTCCTCAGTCAGAAGAAAGTCCTAAATTAGCATATCCACTGACATGGGCAAAACCCACACCATTTCAGGCAAAATGATAGAGCTCATTTGCTCTATCATTGACAAGCGAAGTTCTGTTTCATCTCAACAGAGGTGGATAAGTCTTAATGAAGTCTCATAGAACTCATGGCGAAGGCTGAGCAAGCTCCTCATTGGCCTATCTTTAATAAGAATCATGAAAATCAGAGAAAAATATCTCAGTAAGATCTCATTGTCAGTGTCCAGACACTACTAGCAGGTTGTGCCTCTCTTCCTTAGCACCTGGCTAAGCACCCAAACACCTAGGAGTGGAGTTTCCCATATATTCTTGATAGACGTAAACTTCATTTCTGGAAAATGCGTTTGCAGACTGCATTTTGTCCCCAGTCACAACAATGGCACCCAATGGGTATGTGGCTTCTTGATGCTGCTTGTTGCACAGTTTTATTTCAGTTGGTGCTGGATGCCAGTCCAGAAGGAGGAGGTGAGGAAAGAAAAAAATGTCTTGTTTCATTACAAGACAAACAGGAAGTACTGTGACCGGGCAAAGATAAAACACTTGGACCAAAATAGCAATAGCTCTTGATGACTGATTTTCAAGTTTTAAAGTATTTACACTGTGTTCAGAAAGCATATCAGCAGCTGAACAGAGCATATTGCACTACTAATTGTGTTTTAGAAACTAACATTAGAAAATGTAAGTGTGGAATGCTGCCCAGGATGGTTTAAAGTACCCAAAACATTGCCTCCCCC
>VXAV01010419.1:0-38932 GCA_013399715.1 Alectura lathami
CCGGAGGGGGTTCGGGGCCCCGAGCGGGAAAGTTTGTGCCGTGTTGCTGCCGCTCGCACGTGTCTTGCGAGGAAAGTTTGGTTTGGTGTGTGTAGGTCGCGGCGGAGGAGAGCGAAGTTTGTGAGTGAAGTTTTTAGTGCTCTCCAGTGTGCTCGGCTTCCTGGTTTTCCTGTCTGTGTAAATGAGATTCCCTGATTTATGGGGGAGACCGGGAGATGCGTTCGTGCTTTATTACCCAGGTGTGATCGGGAGAAGCAGGTTGTGGCAGGGAGCGCTACGGGCGGGCTGTCCCGTGGCACTGAGCGTGTTCAGGGTGTGGATGGGCTGTGATACCATGGTTGCACCCCGTGGGCACGCTGCTGCGGGCAGGGAGGCCCTGCTGAGTCTGTGGGTGCTGGGTGGGACCCATACCTCTGCGTCTGGGGCCTTGGCTCATGCCAAGCCAGCCAGCATCAAGGCCTGGCACCGAGAGGTTGGGTTTGGGGCCTTACTCTGGGCGCATTCATGTTAGCAGTGTTTTCAGGGCACGTTTCAGTAAGGCCTGGTCCTGCAAACCCTTACGTAGGCCCTTGAACTTCAGTGAGTGGTTGAGTGTTGGTGGAGAAGAGTAGAGGAAGGGTTCTTCTTCCTGGCCAGAGGAAAGAAGGGCTGCTCTGTTGCTGGGTTGTGTGTAGGATGCAGGTGGTGGCACGTGTGTTATAGTAGCAAAGTTTCTGTGGTTTCTTGTAGCCATTTTTCTTTGCTTTGCCTTCAGTTAAGGCCCAGTGGAACTGCAGTGCACTGAGCTGTCTGAGTTCACCCAAGACCATGTACGGACACTGTTGTCAGTTTTCTTAAGGAACGTGGAATTGGCTCCATGAAAACAAGGGCTGGTGCGGTGCTGTGACTTGGGAATGTGGTGTTGGAGAACACCTGGAGAACGTTCGGCCCTCGCTCCATGAGGGAAGGGGAAGGAAGCGTGACATGTGTATGGAAGGCGTTGGGGTTCGCTTTTTTAAGGCTGTGCAAAAGTTTGATTTTTTTTGTTCATTTAAATATGCACAGCTGTAATGCGTGTGCATAGCGTAAAGAACGCCATAATTACACTTGGGTTCTGTTGCTTAAGCTTTTTTCCCCTTCAAACAGGTAGTTACGATTTTTTTCCGTGATTTTTTTATATGAATACTTCTTTCAGTTTTACTGTCTCGGTGGTAATTATTGATGTTTGTGCAGTGCTTTGAAGTGAGGCATCATGTAAGTGCTAAGTATCCAGCAACAGCCCTTCAGAGTTATTTTCCTATCATGAAAGAGTTTGATGCTAAAAAGTGCTACAGCCCTAAGCATAAAGAGACTCTGGATGGATTAAGGGAAATGGTCAAAATTGCTTATAATGTTGTTTTCAGGTAATGTTTTCTAGTTAGGAAGAACAGATCCAAATAACGTAGGGCAAACCGAGTTATTTTACCTAACTTGATTTTGATTGCGGAATTTAATTTAACATGGACTTCACGTTCGAGTCGGAATGTGTTTGCTGTTATAAATTTTGTAGTGGCAATAAAGACCCGCATCCTACAAGGTTATAATTGTGCAGAAGTCAGGAAGTCCTGTAAAGAAACACACATAACTTCATGCACATCAGCAGTCTCTCTCAGCTGAATGAGCTCCACAGATGTCTGTGGAGCCGCACACAGATGAGTGTGTTTTGCATTAGGGACGGGCGGTAGGATCTGCCTCTTTCATGACACTGGTGTATTTTTTTTGGTATCAAAGTGCTATTCAGCCTTCTGGGAAGGCCAAGGCATGGCCAGCACGACACCTTTCCTCAGTAGCCCTGTCTGTGTGGAGCCCCAGGTTTGTCGCTGGTCTCTCCTGTCCCCTTAGGGACCCTTGGCCGTTCGGGGTCATGGTGCCATGAGCTCTGCTGCTTTGCTGGAGCTTACAGCACTGGTGAGGGGCGAAGGGACGGGCACAGACCTGCTGCCAGCCCTTATCCTGCTGAGCAGGACGGGAAGGTCAAGGCACGGTCTGTGCGCGGGGAGGAGGGCGAGGTGTAGGACAGCGTGGTGGTGGTGTGCGATGCTGTGATGTGTTGTGTGGGAGTACCGCTAAGTTGTAACATAATTCCTATTGTTTATATTGAGAGTTGTGATTAATGCCCTGCGTAGTGACCACCCTTAGCGAGTGTTTACATGGGCGCGCACGTGCGCGCAGAGCACAGCCTTCGATAACGAGTGTTCAAAGCTCTGACCCTTAAACATCTGCTCATGCAAGTAGCTGCGGGTTGGGAGAGAAGTGAAAGTGTGCGTATACACTGTGCTCATGTAGGGCTCCTGCAAAAAGTGGCTAATGCAAGAACAGGCTTACTGCCTGCTTTTTTATTTTAATACAGAGTTAAATATTTGTGTTAGGTGAAGAAATGTCTGAGGTTTTCCATTAGGAAATGTGATTGACAGCTCTTTTCAGTGTATTTGATTTGCGTTGCGGCATTAATGTGGTACCTTCGAATTAACGGGTAGTGAAGAAACAGTTCCTGCGTTTCTGCCGTTGATTTAGATACTCCTGTCCCCAATACCTGCAGCTGTCTAAGTGCTGTGGTCTGAAGTGAGTTGGTCTTAATTTCTGTAAAGTAGCTTAATGAGAGGAGTGACTTTACTACGAATAAGTTCATCCAGTGATTCCCAAGCAGAGTAGATGGAGACCGCTTTATTCATCTGATCGTTGGTTTCCTCCGAGATTAAGTGTGACAATGAAATCAGGAACAGGAATTATCTTTTGCAGATGAAGCTGTAGGGAAATATGTTGACTCCATGTTTTTGCTTTTAATTTTGTAAAGTTGAATTAGCTGACTGGAGGTGAAGAGTGGTGAGGACAAGGCAGCATGGCTGTCACTTCAGGAGAGTGCATGGGTTGAGGAAAAAAGTACCACCCTGCCAGCTTGTGTGGGAACTCCGAGCTGTCTCCTTGTTAGGGTTCTGCTTTGTGCTACCTCGTCCATAACAAGAAGGCCCTTTTCATTCTTCTCATAATGAAAGCAAGGCTGAAATTGCGGATACAAAATGCTGTGGAGCTGTAGTGGCCATGTTTGAGCTTGAAGTTGTTTTCCTGTGTTTCTGAAAGACCTGTAGAACCGTATTTCAGCGTATCTTCTGAAACCTTGATTCTGAACTGCAGGACCATGTCAGGTTTTGTGACATCCTTTGGACTTTCCTTTTTATATCATGAAGGAGCCGTAAAAACGTCTTCCTTGATGAAAAATGAGCAATCATCTCAAGCGGGAGGTTCTGTGGTTGAATGGGAAAATGCACACAGTGGTTGGCACCATGCGTCTGACTGGCTTGGCTAGCCACAGTGCAGCTGACCCCTGGGCGAGCTTTGGAAATACTTTTTTTTTTTTTTTTTTCATCTTAGAAGTAGTGATAAAAGTGCTTGGTGAACTGGCATTACCTTCTGGAAGACCTTCTGCTATGAGGAGCGATAGCTGCAGCACTTTCCACGGTGCCCCTGGTGGCCTTTGGGTGCCTGCGGACACAGCAGGGTTGGGTGCTACGTGGAGGTGGCGGGGTGCTGCTCAACAAGGAGCCTGGCCAGGTGTTAATGCTGGACTCAGCGGTGGCTGTTTGAGAAGCAGCGCCAATGGACGTGTGCACGGCCCTTCTGCATCTGTGAAGCAGGACGCTGGTATTCCTGTGTTTTCAGAGATGCCCAGTCCCCACAGTTGCGTTTGGAGTTGGCAGTCGCTGCCTCTCTAAACATCAGGTCCCGCGTGTGGCTTGCTGGCTTTTGCAAAATCCCGTTTGGGTGTAGTTTCTGTTTCTGGGGTTGTATTAGGAAAGCCTGTGTTGTATACTCTGGCTTGTGTTTGTTATAATTCTTTAGTCCTCATGCTGCGAAGAAGCAGCCTTGTTTATTAGTAGTGTCTAGTGGTAACAAATCAAAACCATCCAGAGGAAAAAATTATTTCTCCTTCCTTTTATCATTTAAGATACCTCTCAGTCTCCCTTCAGTTTAGGCACACATAACAGACTCTCCACAGAACCACCCAGTGTTATTTCCACTGGCCAGTGGTACCGAAGCGTTGGTCAGGCTGGTGCAGTGGGGCAGCCCTTAGCCAGCCGGGCCGGCAGCAGGCAGCTGTCTGCAGCTAATGCTGGTGCTCCTTTAACCCATTGGTGGGCTGAGAGGAGGACCGAGTCACTCCCCTGGCTTCCTGTGAGGCTCCCTTGAACCCACTGGTGTCCTACTGTGGATTTGGGACTGTGTAGCAAAAGCTGTTGCTTGTAGAAGTGTTCAGGAGAGGCTTCTGTGTAGTGCATTTGTGGAACATTCTTCCAGGGTAATGAGTTACGGGTCAGATATTTACTGTTCACAAAAATGCGGTGCCAAACCCACAGGAATTGTGAAGGTTTAGAGCCCTAAATATAACCTGTCCCCAGAGCTGCATCCCTTTGGCATTACTGGTGTTAAAAGTTCAGGCCCGTGGATGACCTCTCACCAACTTCAGAGCTGGAAACTCTGACAGCAGGCACACGTGGAGTGGATTCCAGTCCCCTGGTTGTTCCCTGAAAGCACCAGGCAAAGAAGGGGCAGTGTGATTTCCTAGGTGTCCAGCCTGGCCGAGGGGAAGAATAGTGAGCTTTACAGGTCTGTTGTGTTAATTTTGTGGACAGACTGATTGATGCTCGAGTATGAGCATGACTTCTGAAAATACATTTTGGGACAAATGAGAATTGTTGCTCTTAGTTTCAGTAGCTGGGACAGTATCAGGTGTGGCTGAAAATTTTACACTAAAATACCAGCTGATTTTGACTGAGCTGAGTCTGTTTGGTGACACTTCCCCAGCCCCCCCCTTTCTGGCTCTGTTGAGCTCACAGCAGTGATGAGAACTTTTCCTCTTTTAGGTTAAGTCTAAATTTATGGGAAAAAATAGTTTTACTATTGCATAGACCTATGGGGGAAATAACAAGAGATCTGGGTCAGAAAAGTAGGACGTGCAAGATTTAGAAGCTGTTGAAGTGTATTTATTTGTCCTATATTAGGTTAAAGGAAGTATTGGTGCTTTCAGTTTGGCAATCTGTCCTTCAGTCTGGGGTGCTCTGCAGAGGGAAGACAACTGTTAAACAATGAATCACAGCTAATTTTTGTACGGTTGTCAACATTCTTCTCCAGTGCAGAAATTTTTGCTTGGATATTAACACAAACATGCATTCCTAAAATACAGACTATTAGCGATAAATTTTAATTAGGAAGTGCTCTGTGGAAATGTGGACTTTTGCCATGATGACTATTTGTGAATCTGTAACATATTTACTTTGGAGTTGCGCTTGTTGAGATTTAATACTTTTTAATGTACTTCTAAAGCAAAGTTAGCACAGATGTGGATGGAGGAAAATGAAGAATGATGTTGTCAAACCGTCTATTAATGTTGACATGAAATAAGTTGTGCTGCAAACATAGTGTAGCAACAGATGAGCCGTTTCCCGTAGCTAACGCGGCAGACCCGTGGTTTGGGGAAGCTGGGCCTGCACTCACGGTGTAACTTGAATGTTTGCTGATACAGTTGTGGTACCTGATTTTTCACTTTATTTCAAGCACACAACTAAATTTCCTCAATCTGACACATCTTGCTTGAACTCTACATTTCTAGCACTGTGTAAGATGAAAAAAAGCATAGCATTACAAAACTTCTGTGTGTTAGATTGCAATTAGGAAAAAAAAAAAGCAGTGAAACAGCCTACTAAGCATTTCTGGTAAGCTTAATCTGATAGCAAAAATGGATATCTAAATGTAGCTGATTAATATAAACCAACTTTTTTTTTTCCAACAGCTTTCACCATTATAGTAAATACTCGTCTCAAGTGGCTGAGTTGTCAGAAAAATGCTTTGTATGTGTGTTACCGTCTTCCACGGCGAATTCTGAATGGCCTTTGATTACATCAGAAATATCAATGTGTTTATCTTACTGTTGGCAAAGGCCAAGGCAGTCGGTTGCTCTACTGTCTGCATGTACAAGGTTATTTCAATACAGGTTATTTATTTCTAGTTCATTAAGGGCCTCTGTAAGATTGCCTTATCGTACATACTGGGGCCTGACTTAGTCAGAACAGCGATGTTGGGTTGACGGTTGGGCTAGATGATCTTAGAGGTCTCTTCCAGCCTGGGTGGTTCTGTGATTCTATGATAGAGCACACACAAAATGCATGAGATATTAGGTTGTAGGAGTATTCTGTCAAACGAAAGTCCCTTCTTGGCTGTTTGCTGGGGTACCTGGGCACCGCCTGCCTCCCAGGTACGTTGCTTTCTGGTGAAAGGGATGTTGCTTCTGTCCTAGGAACGAGCCCTCTGCGTCCTGTGGGCCCATCGGGCAGCCTGTCCACGGCACCGGGCTGGGTGTGCCGTCGCGTTACCCCACGTCAGAGCCAGTCGGGACTGCGGTCCCGCTGCAGGGGTGCTGGTTCGCGGGCATGCTGGGGAGCACAGCTGGGCTGGTAACCATTTTGCTCGCATGGACAAGAACACTAACAAGGGTTTTAAATTGGGTGAAGGATAAGAGGAATTTAAGAAGTAGCCAGGGCAAACATGTGATGTTCCAACTAATTCTTTGGCACTGCTGGTGCTCCGTAGGAGAGGCTCGGTGGGTGTGGGAAGTGTCAGCCTCTGATCAGGAGTGCTTCCGTCCGGCAGGCTGAGGCTTTCTGTTCTGCTAAACTACCAAGATCACCAGCATCAAGGCCTGTGTCCCTTGGACCTTGCTAAGGAGCTGCAGAAAGCTGCATTTGTCATGTTGGTTCTGCAGGACCTAGTTGGTGTGGGCATCTGTTTGCATGCTCCCTGCTTTCCCTGCTGCCGTGTGTAACTGCCCGTGGAATAGAGCTTTCAAAGTGAGAAGAAAGAAATGCTCTGTGTTCAAAAACACGTTTTCCATGATCAAATTAATCAGATTTCATTTGCATTATGTTACTATAAATGGTGAAAGTTTGGAACCGTGACGTAGGTCTGCATGCACATGGCTGTCTGCTTTTATTTGTTAGTCCAGAGAACAGGAGAGTACTCTTGGGTCTAGTGCTGTTCTGTATCACTAAAAACAACCCTCAGAGCTCCCCTGCTAATTAAAACACAAGCGGGGTAATGTTGTGCTGCTTTCCTCTTGCTCAGCCAAACCCCTTCCCGCGGGCAGCACGCTCCTGCCCGTTGCTCTGCCTTGTTTCAGTTCCTGCGTTGGCTGTAGCGTGCTTTGCTGCCTTCACCCGGGGTTCTGTCGGTCATGGCAGTTTGCATCATTTTATTGTAATCCCTTCCTAAGTCTTTCTTTCTCTAATCTCCCCTTTTTGTTTTGATTTTGCTCTTTGCTTTCTCTCTACTTTCTGTGGTTTTAGACTGTTCTTTCACGTTCTCCCTGTCCTGTAGTCAGTGCTTGGCACCAGTTTTGTGCCTTTCCCTCATAACCTTTCTGTTTCTCCTGTTTTTCTTCCTCTTTCTCCCAGCTTCAGCAGAGGAGCTGCTCTTGCACAGCCTGTGGCTGGGTGGCTGTGCCACGAGGAACTCCATGCTGCAGCTGGTGCTGCTGGCAGCGGGGCCACGTGCACAGGACAGGAGACGGGGCCGACAGGGTTTGGCAGTGCCTTTGATTGATAAAAATAATCCTGGCTTCCCACGTGAAGCATCGATCCAAGGCTTGCTGAAGTCAAAGGGAGGCTATAGGGACAGTTGGCACGGGTGTTTGGAGCAAGTGCAAGGAGCTGAAGAAAGGCTGTGAAGCTCGGTGTGCTGTGCGGTGAGCTTTGTGCTCTGTGAAATAAAGGATTTCATGCAATGAATTTCACTGGCATTGTGGCTTAAAATTAACGAAAACAAAGTCGTGATGAAATCAGTCACGGCCTTATCTTATTGTGTTTATTGTGGGTAGTGTTGACAAGTCACATGCCCCATTGTTCGAGGTGAACAAATATAGCTTTGATACTGCAGGCTGATACGTGCAGACAGCCGCCTTTGTCCTGCGGGCACAGATGAGTTTGCAGAATTGTGACTTCAGAACTGAAAGCTCCTCTGTGAAGAGGAAGGAGCATAGTATGTGTAATACTTTAAGCACCTTTTTTATTCGTAACTTTTTTGCAGGACATAAAGTAACTGTAGAGATTAATACATCATAAACTCTCTCGCACCTTGTTGCCTGACAGTACCTGTGGGTAATGAGCTTGTGCTGTGCCTCTTGGGCCAGAAAGAATATGAGATGTGGTTTGGAGAAAGTCGGTAACAGATTTCCTCTTGAAACTCTTTCACATGCACATCCCTTGCTACAAAACTGTTGACGTTTGGTAGTAGTGAACCTCATCTCTACTGAAGTCACAGATTGTGGGTCACCGCTGAATTGCTTTTAGTATTTATGAATTCCCGTAGTTGGGCTGTGTGTGGTGTACCTAGGATGTATGCAGGAGAGACTGGCTGCAGGAGCCAACCTGGCCTGTGGGGCCCATGGGTGGAATCAGCCAGCCGTATCTGGGGGACAGTCGCGTTGAAATCGCCTTGGGTTTTGCCTGGGGGCGATCACAAAGATTAGTCTGTCTACAGCAATTTCTTTGTTGCTCTTAGCACATCTTAATAATGCCAATGTAGTTCATTGTCTGGTTCAGTACTTTTAATTTGTAGAATATGTATTTTTTTGTCCTGTTAGCTCATAGTCTTGCTTCAGTCTTCTCTTCAGAAACTGATGAGAAATTGGTGCTTGCAGTGCATTTCATACCGATACAAGAGCATTCGCCAAAATGGTCTGGAATTGAGAGTGAGTTCTCCAAGCAGATGTTACCAAGACACTTAAAAGTGTAACAGCACTGAAGCTGGTAGTGGTTGTGATTGCTGCCTTGACTGCACGTTGACAGTGTCAGCTGCGTGTCTGCCTGCCCCCCAGCATTGCAAGACTTCCCCAGTTGTGGTAGCTTACAATCTTTATAATGCTGCTTTAATTTCAATACAGAACGAGTGGCAAGCTTCTGGTGTCCTGCTGGAGGTGCTGTACAGTAATGGAGTATATGTTGTGGGCTTCTGTAAAGTTTTCAGCTTTTTCTGAGCACTGCTGCAGTTTGCTGGCACGGTCTCTTCCCAGGGCCTGCCTGAAGAGAGGCTGCTATGGAGTTACTTTTGGTTGTACGCCTTCATAGGCTTTTAGAGATCTGCAGTGAATCTCCAGAGACACGCACCCCCATGACCAAAATCATGATTTTCTGTGTTGACCTGATATACCTGTATATCATAGATACCTATGTTTAAATTTAGTTTACATCACTGAAGGTTTTCTGTCCATGTAGTGGGTAGGATAGGAAGCTGATGTCAGGAATCTCCTATTTCTGCCACTGTGTACCCTTAGCAAATGGATTAACAGATTTACCCATGCATCAGTGATGTAGTGCTTTGCAGGAGATTTTTGAGACCAGTTCAGTGCCCTGAGATCTTCTGGTGAAAGGCCGCATAGCAGCGTCAAGCGGCTTTTGTTTTATTTTTCCCCTCTGCTTGCTTGGAGCTTGTCTTTCAGGCAAGTACTCCTTTTGTGTTGCTGCTGTTGTGCTTCTTTTCTGGTTTGTGGGTGTTGTTTGGGGTTGGCCAGCACGCGGACCTTCATGCTGGAGATATGTGCTGATTGTGTCCGTACGTGGTGAAGAGCCGCGTTAAGTCGGGCTGCTTGGCTCACGAAGTTAGGCACGTTTGTGTCATTAATAAAGGGGAAATAGAGTGTTGTACGAAGTTTTAGTAGGTGCCTGTGTGTGGTTTTTGCAGCTCTTTTGGGCTGAACTTTCTTAGGGATCCACTTCAGAGATCAGCTGGTGCAGCCACGCGAGCCGCTGTTGGACAGAGCTCGGTCATGCTCCTCTGTCTGGAAGGAAAGTTTCTGTCCTGTGCCATGGCTTATTGACTCCTGCCAAGCTGACACAGTGTTTTGTTGGTCCTACAAACAGCAGCTCTAAAAGGATTTGTGTTGAAAACAACAGCTTTTTGGGGCGTATCAAAATCCAGATGTGTTTGCTGAGCCAGTTAGCAGCGTGACTCCACAAACACCCATGTAGCCATGAAGGTGGCAGTAAGCCGTAGCTTATCCACACGGGTGGTGGGCCATGGACTTCTGTTGGCTTTGCTACCAGACGAAATGTCTGTGGACTGCAGTGGGCCAGCTAACGACAGAGCCAGCCTGACACCAGGCTTTCTCTATGGAGTGGTCACGTTACTCCAATGCCTTGCTGCTTGCATTTGTCCGTGCATAAAATGGCTGTAAGTGGTGACATGATCTCTGTCACGTGCTTCCAGTTCCACTTGGCCAGGTCTTCCTGATGACTTATTGGAGGGACTTGTTTGTAAATTTATACAGTTAGGCAGATCTATGAGTTAGTATGAAAATCTTTTATGCACTCTTTCCTAAGATCCTGTGCTATTTTCCTTGCTTGTCGGAGCTGCGTGCCCCAGGCAACCAGCGCTGCAGGTCTTGTCGTGAGAAATGCAGATCCAAGATGTGTGGGGCTGCTGCAGGACTTGTTGTGGGAGCCTTCCCCCGGAGAGGTGGGCTCCTGGAGGCACGTGGGTCCTGCGGAGCACAGCTGGCTTCTGGTGGCACTGATGGGCACAGACATTCTCTTACAATGTTTGTTTTCATAGCTTGTTCGGAAAATTTTCATCTGCTGGAAAATGAAATGTTAGGGGTGTTTTTTTTTTTTATTGTTGTTGTGTAATTTTGGGAAATATCTTCAGTTTGGGAATAGTACTCAAAGTTGTATGCATGTGCTTTTTGCTATTGTAAAACGTACTTTTATCTTGTGGATTCCTTCTTATTTTCACTGAACTCTACACTGAAGAGTATCTTCTGGTTAATTTAAAAAGAAAATCCTGCTAGCACTGTAACGAATCCCTTAAACTTTGCGAGGAAGCACTTACACACGCTGGGTAGCGTGGCTTGAAGTTTAAAAAAAAAAAAGTGAATTTGCAGTGCACTCACATCTTTTTGGAATGACTCCAGAATGAAAGTGTCTTATTCCTGTTTAGTGTAAGACATTTTCAGCAGATATAACTGTTTCTGTAGTTAAGACCTAATTGTTAAAAAACAAAAAAAAAAAAAAAAAAAAAAAAAAAAACAATGTATATCCTTAGATCCNGTTTGATCCTTGGATATTTTTAAAAGAGCTAAGTGAATTCCTTTCCTTGTTGAAGCATTTTCTCATATTCTGAGGCAATCGTTGTGTTCTTTGTAAGAAATGTATTATCACTCTGAAGTCAATTCAGCTTCTCTGGAAGTGATCCAACCTCCAGGAAAGAAAAATATTATTGTGTGTGGTGAGGGGAAGGGTTTCTCTTTATTTTGGAATTTGTTTGTCATGTTTTGCAAGTGAGCCATTTTCAGATGCATTAAGGCTCTGTGAAGCTCATTTTGGGGGCTGACAGTTTCCTAGTCTCAGTTTGAGCCGAAGGATTTACATTTAACATCTCAGATTTTTTTGTTTTGTTTTAAATAGCTGGGAATATGTACATTTGTTAAGTTACAACTTGAGTGTCATGGATGTTTCAGGAGAAGTCTGCAGACCAGCTGCCACGGGTTGAGGCAAGCCCCAGGATGACGGACTGTCCTCTCAAGGCTGCTGATGGAGCTGAGCGCGGTGCTCCAGTGTTGCTGGCTGAGGCCTCCTTTCCTTACTCCTCTCCTGTGACAGCTACCACATTGGGGATGGTTTTCTTGCACCTTCCCAGAGTGCTTCTCTTGGTCTTGGTGTTGGTTCAGATCCAAATGCCATCTCTGCTCCTGGTCACTGTAATCATCGAGCTGTGGTTTAGGAAGCTTTTTTTTTTTTTTTAATTGACACACATTTTGGATTATTTTCCTAAAATACTTTGTTTAGGCTTTTGGCATCTTAATGACTGAAAATCTCAGCTGGTTTTGCTTGGAACTCATTCTTCCTCAGGCAGAAATCAGACCTGAAAATGTGTTCCTCTGAAGTGCGTGAGGGAAAAGCTCTCTCTGGTAGTGTTGCCGAGTTGCCAGGTAGTGTAATTCTCCGTTCAAAAGAGCCTTTCCCCTATCCTCCCCAGCAAGCCCCAAGTATTCCTTTGTGAGCGTACTATATGATCTCTAATTATATGATCACATACCATTCCACAAACAGTGCAACGCAATAGCATAGAATTATTTCCAGGATCTTGTAGAGGACTGCTCAGCAGACTGCCTCAAACCCTCACCTTGCAGGCTGGTTTGTGGAAATCCACTCCTCCTGCTCCCAGGAGCCGTGTTTACTGTAGCTCTGTGTTAGAGCCTGGGTTCAGAGCTGCTTACAGAATCAGGGCTTGGGATGTTTGAAAGTTGCCATTTAACTGCTCTTATACAACATATGCATATGAAGTAGGGTAGCAGAATAACAGTGGAATTGCTCACCTAGGTCTGCAGATGAATTACCATAATTAACTGCTTCTTCCCGTGAATTGCACCTAACGAGGGCTGTGCTGTTGGCTGAAAATAAATTGCATAATGCATTACTGTTGACTAAATTATTTACATACCTTAGAGAGGATATGGTACAAGAAGTCTGCAAAACAAGTGCTGGACCTTTACGAAAATGAAATGGGGGGAAAAAAAAAAGAATCACAAGATAATACATGGTGCAGCCTGTCTTCTTCTGGGTCAATGGATAGTATTGTATTTTGTTAGAAATATAGTGTGTGATTTCATAATTACATGTAAATTTTTTACATTACATGCACATTGCAGTGCATAACGTATCCATGGAGAAGGCAGAGTTAGAGCTGTACATGCAACCTGGGGCCTAGTCCTAAAAAGATTGTATCCGCATGGATATAATGCGCTAAAAATTGCATCTATTTATTTAGTTAGTTTTTGTTCCTCAACTGTGGTCACAATCTGCGAAGTCAAAAGCAAAAGGGGGTTAATAAATTATAAAAACAAACAGAACAACTTACTAAATTCTCGCTGTTCTGCCTTTACACATGAAGGATCCTGTGTTTTGCTGCTCTGTGTTGTGAGGCATTTAGGGATTTCTAGTCTGTATGCATGGCCTGGTTTTTATAGCATCGTCCTTAGCCAAGAATAATTTAAAAAGCACAATATTTGGATATATGGATAATGCAGAATCCTACGAGGGCCTGTTGGTGGATATTTATTATAAAATATATAAAGTCTCCCCTATATAGAGATTTCTTCTGGTAGATCAGTGTAAGTATCCTACAATAAACAAACATGTGAGCCCCTTTGTGCATAAGTGTTGGCACCACCCGAATGGCTGCACGTAACTGAAGGTAGGCTCAGCTAAGGGTGGTGATTCGTGTTAAAATATGCCCAAATGAGCTTTGTCACATCTTGCATTTCATGTTGATTTAAAAAAAAAAAAAAAAAAAAAAAAAGGCCAGTCCAAGGTTGTAGACCTCAATTCTTTTCAGGTTTTTGTCTAGAAGTTTGATTTGGGCTTAGCCCCAGCAGTCATTGACAAAACTTGCATTTTCTCCCGAAGTTTGGAATGCTCTTGAGTCCTTTGTCACACGATGCGCTTCACCGTGACGCATGATTCTCACTACTGCAAATACATCCTGTGCAATAAATCCCACAGGGGAAAAGCTCCATCGTTTTTTTTTTTTTCTCAGTTCAGTTTGCAGTTTTGGAGAACAACCCACAGTCAAAACACAGAAACAAAGTGGAGATTTCTGTGGAAAAGCCGTGGGATTGCCGTGAGCAGTGGGAGGCCTGGTTGCGCTGCTGAGGGCCTTGGGACAGGCTGCGGGGACTGAATCCTGAAACACAGAGCTGCGAGTGTGTATTTCCTTTCTGAGGGCGGAGAGAGGAGAGCGGGCTGACGGGAGGTGGGAAGGGAGTGCTGGGTTAACTGAGTCTGCCTCCAGCCCCAGGGCGTATCCCAGGTGTGAGTGCATTGGGTTCTGTGCCCTGTCTGATGGGGGTGGGCGAATGGATAGGGCGATGGAAGCGTGCACAGAGATTGTGGCGTTTTTCTGTTCAGGAAGAGGAATGATCATTTCAGCAACCTGTAACTGTGTTCACATTGGTCTGGTTGTGGGTTGGGTGGAGTTTTTTGTATATCACCAAAGGGAAATGGTTTGAAATAAAGGCCTTGGAAGGGAAGAGTGGGGAAAAAAAATAAATCGAGTGCTTCCAGAAGGCCATAGGGTGGTGAGAACCTATTATGAAGCATGAGCAGAAGGGCAAGGCTTTCTGTTTAGGGTGTAATTACAGGTATGGAATAATTGAGAAGTTGCAGGTGAGAAAATGTTCTGCTTTGCATCATAGGCTTCTGAGTCTCAGTTGAGCAAGGATGGAATTTGTCTTGGCTAACGTCTGCTTCTCTCTGGAATCAGTGATTTAGGGGAAGGCATGAAATTTGAATGTGATTTCTGTTTACCGCAATCTGTCTCTTTCTGTTTTAAAAATGTTTTTTTTTTTTTTTCTTAGATTCAAAAATACGAGGATACCTATGCAGCTGCTGGCTGCTTACATAGTTAATCATATGATAAATACAATTAAATTGAAATCATTTCCGTAGGAATTTGGCTGGCTGCCTGGAC
Organism: Alectura lathami; assembly: GCA_013399715.1. Classification (NCBI taxonomy): domain Eukaryota; kingdom Metazoa; phylum Chordata; class Aves; order Galliformes; family Megapodiidae; genus Alectura; species Alectura lathami. The sequence continues at coordinate 14,530 of VXAV01010419.1, forward strand.
ATCTGACATCATCTAGGAACCACACACTTGCTCTTGGACAAATGGCTTTGGTGCAGTGCTGGGAGGGTGGCTGTGGTTGGTTCTTCAGGTCTGCATGGAAACAAGCTCCAAAGCCTGAGCCTCTCCTCTGATTCCTTCCTAGGCATCTCCCTTCCCTTTGATACCTTTCTTAGCAAGTTTGAGTAGCTCTGCTGCCCACAGATGCAGGGAGAGCAATGCCAACCCATAGTCATTAAAATGTGCCTTCATATATAACGAGAAGTTTCCATTCAGCCTTCCAGACTCTTGTTATGTGGTGCAATAATCTGGGGTAAGGACTTGGTTGTGGCCAAAATAATTCTTGGTAAACTGAGAGGAGGAATGATGTCTCATTTAAAAACAAAACAAAACCATATTGTGCCAATACAAAAATCATGTTTATTACCAGTTCTAGAGTTGTAGAAATATAAATGCTAGACATATGCTGAGCATTGCGTTAGTAGAAATACTGAAATTGCTTTTACTCAAGTTAATAAATCCCAGAGTTAGTAAGGAAAGTAGTGGAGTGATGGGTAGAAGCAACACAAATGAAATGAGCAGTAGAAATCAAACGAGGGGTGAGTTTTCTGAATCTATTTTCACAAGAAGGCAATTGCATAGTGTTCATAATATTATGCAGTGCATTAGGCTTTTATCTACTTATGCTTGTATTAAGGGCATGACAGAATAAACACGACTGCTGAAATCCTTGCATCAGGCAACTAATTATACTTTTCCTTTTCTTAAAGCGAATGTAGGAGTGGTGAGCAGATACTGAACTGGCAGTAGCGAGAGCTGTGTCTGCAGACTAAATGTCGTCCAGAATGCAGAGCTCGCTGCACTGTTGGGCCAGTTGGAGGGGAAGTCCAAATTATGAAAGGTTTTTCTGTCTCCAGTTTCTTACACCTCTGCAGAATTTGTTCTTGAAAGACAGTTACTACTTACGATACTGTGGCTTTTCAAAATTATTTTTTGAAACAGTAAATGCATCTCAGTAAAATTCTCCAAAACAAAACAACATCAAACCCATAAAATAATGCTGCACAGGTTTCCGTTCAAACTCAGCCTTGCTACCTGAGCAGGTAATTATCGGTTACAACAGCAATAATGTTTGCTCAGTACCTGTAACTTCTTTCTAGTGTTGACCTTTCTCAATAAAAAAGCATTCTTCATCCACTTCCAGTTTAACAGCCAGCTCCTCCAACCCATTCCCTACTGATTCAGCTTGATCTATAAACATTCTTGTGGAGCAGCCACCTGTTTCTACATTCTGACCCAGTGTAGGTATGACTTATTTATTCTTTTTTAGGAGGCTATTGTTAGAAATGTTATAATAAAATTCCATTGTGGGCAGCTTAAGCAGCAGGAGCAGGGCAAGAATTTTTTTCATCCCTGAGTCACTGTAGTTTGACTTTTTTTTTTTTTTTAAATAAAATTATTTACAGTGTGTATTTTTTGAGGTGGAGAAACTGCAACGTTTTGAATGCTGTCCAGACACATCAGGAAACCCAGTGACTTCTGGCTGTGGTTGGAATATCTGCTGTGATGCTCTGTGGACACAGATGCTGATTTTCGTGTATGTGTGACTGAAGTAGTTGCATTCTGTTTGGTCTGAGTTCTAGTATTTGGTGAGCTGGTATGCTACTGGAGTGGGGATGGGATGGAAAGACTGACGGACTTCACTACTCACGGGATAACTTTTGTGGATTGTTATGCTGACTTATAATTAATTCACAGCAAGATTCCTGTAAAATCACATTTTGTGAAATATTTATTTTATATGTTATAGAATGCCCCAACTCCTCTGACAGGCATGCAAATAATTGAAGCAAATGATATGCAAAGAGTTATTTAAACACTGTGGAAGCAGGAGCATGCTGCAGGTAGCACACCAGGATGCTGGGGCCAGATCCCAGCGCGGTGGCTGTGGCCACGTGGCTCCTCCCTGTGGGGCCTGGTGGCCCTGTGGGCCTGGTGGCTGGAGCCAGCCTTGTCAGGAGCATGGGCTAGGCCGAGGATTTTAGCAGCAGCTACAAAACCAGGTGCTGTCCTGCAGAGGCAGCTCGTATGAAGTCACTGCCTAGAGTTAAGGCCTCAGGCAGTGACTGCTCCTCTGATCCCAGGGTTGAGCCAGGAGGAGCTGAGGGTCGGAGCAGCGGGCCCTCGTGCAGAGGAGTGAGGGAGGCTGTAGGCCGTGGTAGGAGGCGAGGTGTTAAACTAAAGCCAGATCTGTGCCCTTCTTGGGTGTCTTTAAGTCCAGTTTCCTCATATCACACTGCCTTCTGAGGCTCAAACTAATATGTCTTCAGCTTTCGGTAATCATCGTGCGTATATTGAAGTGCAGATCTGTCTGTGGCCCAGAACAATTTGTCTTTTTACAGTCAGACTCCACTTACAAAAATAAGTGGCTCCCAGAGGAGAAAGGACGTCTATTTTCATTTATCGCTCATGGTGATGAGACATACTTGGTAGCTTGCGAAGTCCCATCTTGTATTGACTTCCTTTGTGTCTGAGTTCATTCTGGCAGCATGGTTGGCTTTGATCCCAGCCTTTACTGGGAGAAAATCTTGTAATGGTTTGTGTGGCCTGTGGACAGATCTGATAAGAGGCGGTTTCTGCGACCTGTTCCATGAACAGGTCAGGCTGGAACCGACAGAAATTCCAGCTGACATGGATTTAATAGAGAGTAGGTATCACAGAAAGTTTAAACAAACAAACAAAAAAAACAACCTCATGGGAAGTGTTGGATTGGCTTTGGGAATGGCCATGGTGTGAGAAATTATTCATTAAAGGCTGCTAAGGTGGATTTTAAGGGGTTATTGCTGGAGGATATGCTTTGCAGTCACTAAATGAAACTGTATTAGAGTGTTTTCTGTGTCTTATCACTGCACCACAATTGAAAGAAATTAATTTTTGTGCTTTCGGCCTGCAGTGGGTGTAGATGTTTAAGAGCCAGTTTCAGGGGTTTTAGTTGATGATGAATGGTCCAGGGCGTAAGTCACGTGCAGTGCGTGCGGTTTCGGAGTAGGAGGGGAAAGGTGAGTTCTTAGCATGTGTTTGCTTATGACGGGCTCCGTTGAGAAGAGCATTTAGTGGTTTGTTCCACTGAAAACTATTAAGAGCTGGGGAAATATTTGCTCAAATTAGTTCACCAAATCTCTAGATGACATTGAGTAATAATGGGTATACAGGGTGTGTTGTAGTTTTGCTTCCACTTGTAGACCAGTGGATTGTTAGTGATCTTCCACATCTGGGAGCTGGTATGTATGATGGGTTGCCCATTTGTTGGTCTCGGCCAATCTAGAAGACAAAGTTGTTTTTGCAGAGGTGTCTGTTTTGAGAGCATGTTCCGGGGACAGTAAATTGTGGTGGTGATTTTTGTTTGATATTTTGGAGGCTTTCTAGGTGTCCCCATACTCGCTGAGCTGGGTGAAACAGGCAAATTTTGAGGCAAGAAATGGAATCTCATTTGGGAGCTAATGCGTTGCATTATTCAGCAGCAGCCTCTAACCAATTAAGTATACTATTGATGATTGCAGTACCACACTTCAATTTATTTGAAGTTGAAAGAAGTGTGTGTGTTTGTGAGAGAGAATTCCTGGAGCTTTGTAGTTGATACATACGTTGTCACAGCATGTTTTTCATTGGTATGTCTAGTTTCAGACCTAGGCACATTACACTTGTGATCTGAGTGCTTGAGTTGCACTGTGCAGAAGCGTGTTGCTGTTGGTAGTCATCCCCTAAATAGTGAGGAACAAGTTGTGTGAAACTCTGTGCAGATACAGAGCCTGCAGTGAGATCTTGTGCTAGCCTGGATACCTGCCAGGGCACGTGGGGCTCCCATTCATTGGGGTGTTCCTCTTTTTTTTTTTTTTTTTTTTTTTTTTTTTAATTTATTTATTTTGTTTAGGAAATGCATTTTTCATCCTGCTGGTGAAGCAGAGATCTCAGGAGGCCATGCTGAATGGACACAGTTACTTGTGCAAAATTGACTGAAATTTTTGAGTTGACAAGACCAGAAGAATTCAATACTGATTGAGACCATGAAGCATTTTGTTTTTCTGGAGGACACTGAATTAGTTTTGCTTGCTTAGACTTCAGGTTCTGGTTTGCCTCGTGCAGCAATGCGTATCTGGATGTTAGGCAGGACGTGTTCTTCATCAGGGACGACTTCTTGCAGTGTTTTATTGAGCTGCCTGTTCCAGGAAATAAGCTTTGCGTGGCAATAGGAGTGTTTGCTATTTTTGTAGTTATCTGAGCAGCTAGTGTAGACAGCTGTAGTTTCAGAGAGCAGGTACTGAAGAACGCAAAATCTGTGTGCTTCCTGCAGTAGTTGCCCATAGCGCATGGCCAAATGGAAAATCACAGAGAGGCTGGAAGACACCCCTGGGTCCACGTGGCCCAAGCCCCTGCTCAGGCAGGGACACCCAGAGCAGGTCAGCCAGGGCCATGTGCCCCCTCAGGGTCATGGGCAGCCACGATCTGCATTCCTGTTCATCTTTCCTGTTCCAGTGCAGTGTGAACACCAGACAAGTTCCCTGTTCATTGCAGGGGAGCTGGGCTGGACGACCTTTTAAGGTCCCTTCCAACTCAAGCGATTCTATGACTCCGAGTTACCCAAACTACCTAAAAACCCGAGCAAAACTTAGCATGGGCACGGGCTCTGTGTTTGTGCTGGCGGATGAGCTGGCAGCATGCATTTGACTGTTGTGTTCCCAGGGAATGGGCAAGAACAGGACATAACCAAACTGCTGCCTTCGGGAGGAGAGGCAGTGTCTGAAACACAGCGTGTGTCGCATCACAGCTGCATCTTCTCAGCTTTTTTGTCCAAAGTCAGTCTGGCAGCGTAATTTCTTACCATCTCCTGGCTTTGTCCTGTGTGGTGGCTTGTTCTGGTGCGCTTGGCTTGGCTCAGCTGGGGCTCTCTGGGTGAGTGCAGGGAGAAACAAACTTCACAGCGTTTTCTGGAAGAGAACTTCTGACAGGAGTGCGCGGTTGAGGTGATTGTAAAGAAATGGAAGTTGCTTTGTGCAGCGGGTGGACTCTTACACCTCCCTATGATTTGCTCTTTGGATCCCCTGCTGACAGTTCTCAGCCTGTCCTTCAGACTTGCACTTAATGGGTGGGTGTTCAGTGAATATTTTCCCTCATAACTACCAGAGGCACTTGTTTGCTCGCGCATGGCTGATGGCAGTTCCAGGTATGCCTCTGCAGTGAGGAAACAGTCATTAAACGACAGGGAACTCGCATGCAGCTTGCTCCAGGCAGCTAACTGCAAGGTTGTTTAATTTTATTTTTTTTCTGAATGGCAGAACAAAGCCAGAGCAGCACAAAAGTTGGAGTCCCTTTCCTCACTGCTATTACTTGTTTGTTTCTTTCTCGCCTTGTTGTATGCCACAGTTTTTGGGTATTAGCTCACCAGGCATACCGCTTTAGCAAAGATGAAAATAGTAACCTGAGTAATGCCAAGGGTGGCACGGATATTTCCCTTAGCTGGGTCAGAGTACGAAGCTTTCACCCCCGTTTAGGGGATAGGTGGTGTGCCTGCCTCTCCTCACCGCTCTGGTTCTGGCTGGGGGTGAGGAGCAGGAGGCTGTAGGTAGAACCCAGGGACACCAAGGTGGCTGCAGCCCTGGCAGAGAACGGGAATTCATCAGGCAGGATTTGAGGACCAGGAGACAGCAGCAAAGGCCTGGGAGAAAAGATGACTGTGAAGTGTCAAGGCAGTAGACGGGGGTGGCAGGGGGCGAGTAGTTGGCAGGGTAAAAGCTCCTTTCAAGATGACTGGGACCGTGTGGTTTATGTTAGCGCGTTTTTCTTCACGGTTCGGGAGGAGTGCAAATAAACTAGGTCACCTCATGCAAGCCTTGTTAAGAGAAACAGGAAAAAATGGCTAAGAGTAGTAGGAGAAACTATGGGCAGCATCAAGGATGAGATTGTATGATTGGTTTTATGATTTTTGAAGTGATTGTTTTTATTGGATGTGCAGTGTTAACTGAGTGAGGTGCAATGGATTTTATTTTCCCTGATGCAGTAGTTAATGATTATCTTGCTTCTGTTGGAGAGTGAAAAATAACAGTGATCGACTGTGGCTGGTAGCTTGGAAATATCTGTGGCTCAGTGAGCAGTAGTTCTTTAAGCAGGTGAGAGACATCTCAGAAAAGAACAGAGAATTCTTTAACCACAGAGCAGGGAAACCATAAAACCTTCCAGTGCATTTACCGAAGGTTCGCACTCAAGGGAAAGCAAAAGCAGTACTAGAGACTCTCATTAGCTTGTGCCTTAGTAAGCTTCAAATCTGTACTGGAACTGGATTTCCTGACTTAAAGTTAAAAATATGAATTTATTAGGACATACTGCTCTGGGTATCATGGGGAAGTTGCTCATTTTGTGGATTAATGGAGGCACGTGTGCTGAGCTTCTTTTTCTTCCGTTCCTTTTTGCTGCTTATAGGAGGAATTGGATCACTCTTTTCCTTTTTTTTTAAAATTTTTTTTTAATTTATTTTTTTCTGTGGTTGCATAACAGGGAGTTGGACCAGGAGGCATATTAGGTAGGCTCTAACCACAATTGTATGAGAGCTTCCTACCAAGGCGCACAGGAACCAGGTGTGTGGCTTCCCTGCAGGTTTCTGGTTCATCACAGCTGCCTCTTCATCCTCAGCGAGTTCAGCCTTTGAGAGAAGATCTAATTCTTTTTTCATGGTAGTAAGGCAAGGTGTGGAGATTAAATAACCACTGCAGCTGAGGGAAGATTTGACAGACATCAGCTTGCCTTATTCTCCTTTCTGTTCTGCTGGCATGGTGATGAGGAACATCTCTTTTCCTCACAGCAGAAATTCATGGTGTTGGCCCATGTCCTTGTACACTCTTTGCTGGACTCAGCATTTTCTGTCCTTGAGGCAGAACAATTCCAGAAGCCTGTCCCGCTGAAGCGAAAACAAGCTCACCTTTGTGTTCACTAGAAACTTAGTGAAATATCCTGCTGAGAAAAAAGCAAGGTCATCTTCACAGTCAGAATCAGCAGTGGAAGTTGTATGACACTGACACGTGGTCTTGAGTTGGTGGTGGGAGGAACCCAGCAAAGCTGAGTGAGATCGTGGGAGAGGTTTGTCAGACCGTGAGTGTTATGGTGAGGGTAATCAGGCAGTGATTGTTGTTTCTGCAGGGCAAAAACTAAAGACACTGAATGAAACTAGAAGGTGATGGCCAAAATAAGGAAAAATAAGTATATTTTCCTACAATATTCCTGCAGAATTCTTTGCCTCAGAACACAGTAATGCTAAAAGTTTGTGAAATCAAAAAGCTATTATGTGTGTATTAATGGAAGAAAAATTTACCCAGAGCTACTGAACACACAGTTTTTGTAGCTGACATGGAAAAGGGGACTTTTGAAAAAGGATTCAGAGGAGACTTGTGAATTTGGGAGCATCTCTCATAATGAGCACTGAGTGAGAAAGCATGCTGATGCCCATTTACCCATGCATCGAGTACATCATTAGCCGTTTGGCAGTAGATGAAGTTAGCTCTTTGGTACCAAATGGGTGATAAGCAAAGTGCAAGGCCCTTCTTCGCTGTTAAAAGGGAACCTGGTAAGTGTGCTGTGTGTGAGGGAACAGAAAGTGGAGCTCGTGGAGGAATACAAAGAGATGGGGCAGGACAAAAGTTAATGATCTTTTCAGAAGGATCCTGAGTAGATGTGAGTGAGGCAAGCTTGCTTTTGCCAGGACCAGTGTAAGCTCAGAGGATGAAACCTAGGTAAGGGCTTCTCTTGTATGGATGGGCTTTAGAAGTGCTATGCAGAAAGATTTGCGAAATGGGAATATAACCTAGTTAAATCTAAAGTCCACATCAAATACAGAGGCGTATAGAGCAGTAAAAGAAGGATGGGTTTTTCAAAGAATGGCCCGGATGTTTTGCATCTTGAGCATACTGAAGGTGTACAACCATAGTCTAAGCACATGGAAGCAGTTTCAAAGGGAGAATGCTGCTGTTCTTTTATTTCTGTTCGCTTAAAGCTTAAGGAGCCCTGGGATATAGGCCGAGGCTGCCAGGAGTGAGACCGGACTCACTCTGGTTGTTTAAGGAGTGGACATTGAGATTGCTTAGTCTTAGTTAGCAAGGTTTTTACAGAATAACAAAGGAGATTGACTGAAGATGTGTGTCAGGTACGAAGGGGACTGCCTGTAAGCCAGCATCGCAAGTCTGTGCTGTAACTAGTGACTGCTTTTAGGTGGTCATTATGAGGAGCATGCTGTGATCTGTCTAGTACTGCCCAGGTACATGGCGTAGGTTCTTCCTTGAAACCTGAATTTCTGATTATGTTTTGTTGTTGTTAGGAGATTGTTTTACTGTGGGAAGAATTTTACACTGGGCAGGTATTTAGCTAAAGAGTCAGGAGAGGAATTTTGCAGGTATTTCAAAAATCCAGAAACACTATAAATACCTCGCTGCCAGATTAACCCTGCATTAATCTCAGGCAAAAGAGGTTTGAAACTTAACATTTTCAGGAGAATTCCTTTTAACAACCCTGAACTGAGTTTGTACCTATGTAAATGTTAGAAGCCTTGTGCTTGTAAAATTAAAATTTTGCACTTAGCGCAATGTGCTTATTTTATGAACGTTGCAGCAAATCTTGGTATAGCTGCAGGATGGGACCTGTTAAAGGTGGGGCTGCTGTCCAAGCTCAGGAAGAGACTCTCGTTACTTTCCTCTTTTTACTCCCAGATGCTCATGGTTTAGCCTCTGTCTTCTTGCAGCTGTTGTTCTGTTTCCCACTGAAAGGCAGCTCTGTGCGTGTCGAGTTGGTGGCAGCACGGTCATGCATGCTTAGTTCCCCTCGCACGAGGGGAATGAAGCAGTGCTTGTCGTGCCCCCATTGTGCTCTTCTTCATGCCTTCAAAATGTGCTTCTATATAGAATATTTGAAAGTGTATGTGCATATATACTTAGATATAATGTGTTTATGAACATGTTTCTTGGATAGATCTCCTTTGCTTTGGTTTGGATTGGGAGGAGCGTTTCTCTGCTCGCAAGCTGCCTGTTCCACATGCCCTGTGTACGATTTTTCCAGTCAATTTGTAACAGTTTGCTCCATGTATGTGTGAGCATGCGCTGTCTCTCCGACACACCCCATTTTTACACACTGAAATAAATTAATTTGGTGTTTTTGTGTGTTAAGTACCGTATTAATGAGAATTCAAATGATGAGTTGCATTTCTGGGACGTTGCAATTACCCGCTTTTTCACATACTTGATAAGGAATATGAGTTAAATACATGCTCAGGGATTCACTCAGCCCTTGGTGAACGAGGGTAAACACTCATTGCAGTCACCTTTCGCCTTGCTGAAGTTAGGGTGATGCCCTCAGCTGTGCTTTTTGTCCGCAAGTCTATTCCTTTTAGTCGGAGAGGGGATCAGGTTGCTCAGGGGTGCTTCACCCGTTGTCAATCGATGCTGTGTGTTCCATGTCACCTCTTTCTGACTTGTATCTGACTTAGTGGCCACCCACTGAGCATGAGGGTGTTCTAGATTGATCCCAAGATCTACTGGTTGCTTCTGGAAGTTTAGTTCTTCTTGTCTTCAATGGATGAAGCTTGCAAGAAGTGTTCCTACAAAAAAATACAGCAACTCCCCTTTGATTTTTCTATCTTACCTGATAGCGTAATTATTAAAACATGAAATAATGTTACAAATAGTTTTTGATTTTTAAGTTTTAAAGCAGATGTGTGAATGTTTTAGTGTACAACTGTGTGCGTTTGGACACTGCACAGGGAAACACTCAGCATCTGTGAGTGCTTCACCCGTTTCGCTGTTAGGAGAACGTCGCGTGCCCACGAGAGCAGCGCTGTGCCGGGAACCCAGCACTGTGTGTTCCTTTGTATGGGTTGCTGCTGCAGTTGGAATTTTTCAAACGCATTATGTGGTGGACATGATAATGTGTTTACAGAGTGTAAAATTTCAGCTTGAATTATGATTGCTAAAATAATTGATCATCAGCATTTGTGTTTTGCATAAGAAGAAGAGTTGAAGAAAGCCGCATGTGAAATAAGCAGCGTGTTGGGTGAACAGCATTTCTCTTTCCTCACAACTCATCAATGAAACAAAAGCTAAGAGCAGAGCATGTCTTATTGCCAATTACTGTCCAAGGAGGATAATGATGCAATCTTAATGACCTGCTAGAACTGTATAGTTAAAATAAATTTCCCATTACGTTCCTCTCAGTGGTAAAGCTCGGTCTTACTACCTACGGGTATGCTGTGCTAAAAATAAAGCTGGAAAGGTCTCTCTCATACATAGTTTCTGGTTATTAAATAACACGCTCGCTCTCTATCCGCACCCAGTAGGCTCTTCTGGTTTTTCCAAAGGCTTTGGGAATTCCATAATGAACTCAAGGAGTCGGTAGATGCAGAGGGTGAATGAGCGAAATTGAAGTTCCCTCCTTAGAACCTTTTACTGGTTTTGTTCATGTTACTAACGAGCACAAATGTGTAGGATTTTTCTTTGTTTTAAAACAGTGTTTACACTGTATCTCAGATACCCACAGTGCAGGAGTTGAACATAAAACAGGAACCTCCTTCTATGACTGTTTTAAGTTCTGTAAATAAATTCCTATACAAACGCTTAGGTATGAAGGTCAGAGAAGTCTTTTTACAGATACCTGGTGAAGTCAGTCGTGCATCACTGAAGGGTTTTACCAGCCTGTGGGGTGGGCGCATCTCGAGAGGCAGCCGACACGCTCCACGGCGGGTATGGGCGAGAGGAACGGTGGAACCAGAAGCGCTGGGGCAGAGCAGGGCAGCAGGGTGAAACCTGTGCTTTCTTTTGACACAGTGTGTTTTCTGCTCTGAATAAATGATGCTGCCTTGGGGCTATCGGCAGTGATTGGGGGATATAGTTTGGAAGATGGCACGTTGGTTTCACGGGGTTTTCTGGCAGCGCTGGGGCTGTGCAGTGCACGCATGGTGCGGCTGCAGCGGAACCAGCAGCGCAGGGCTCGGGGTGCGGGATGAGTGCAGGGTCCCCCATGTGTTTGCTTTGGCAGTCTCATAATGTAAAAGAGATCTGTGTGCCAAAAGGATCAGATCAGGAATCACTTCCCCACCCANGGGTTTTCTGAAGGTCTCTTTTCTGTTCTTGTGGCAGCAGCAGGTGCCTTTGGTAATCTCCTCTTCTCCGTTATTTATTATTCTTTTTTTATGCATTGTTTGTTTCTTGCTTTTGGCAATTACACTCTTAATTTTGGATTATTTTGATTTTCTATTGCTAAAATCAAAATGTAGTCAGTAACCTTCTTCTTGCACTTGCTTTATTTTTGTGGGGCAGCAAGCGCCTTACCCTTTTGGCATACTGGTTGTAATTTATATCCTCTCTTAACTGCAAACTGTTTTTGTTCCGTAAATTGCCCTTGTTTGCTTGCAGTAGATAATTTTGTTTAATAACATTTTCTATCACATGACACAGCAGTCTCCTAGGAGAAAAGGAGTTTCTCCTGGTGCTCTAATGAGTTGTTTTCTTAGCTTTCCCAAATGGTATCCTGTCCTTAGAAACAGTCCAGTGAATGTACTTGTGGTGTGGATGCACGTCAGAGTTTGGCAGATTTTTTCTGCCTTGTTTGGAAATTTCTTAGGCACTGAACTGAAGAAAAATGAATCTGACAGCACGGTGATGGAGCCAGAGTGGCAATTAGATGCCAGTCCCATCTTGCAGGATCCTTTTATGCACCTTCTGCTTAGGGACTCCGGTGTCTGAGCTTGATCACTTCCCAGAAAGAATGACTTGGCAGAACCCTAATCCTTAATATCTCCAAACCTGGAACAGTCTGAAATGAGACTTTGGTGCAGCGATCCAAAGATTTTAAAGTTACTGTAAGTATAATCCTTCCAAAACTGGCAGGAGGCCTGTGTCTGCTGATCAAAGGGTGCTGCTGTGTTGCTGTGGCATCCCCAACCAGTGATATTTAATGCAAAGTGAATTTTCAGGTGGTTATTTGAAATGAGAAAAACCTGAATGCCCCCTAGAAAACAACTTCTCAGGTATCCATTTCACTGCACACCCTATTTGAAGATACAGGCAGGAGGTTTAGAAATGCGTGATGCATAGCATGTGGTTTCTTACATGAAGATCCATTTGGTTTATCTCAGTTTTTGCTATCATACAGTTTACTGTATTTAAAAATAAAATAAAGATTTCTGCACGTTGTATCTTACGGGTTGCATGGACCTTTCAGGGACCTTCATGTTTTTGCAGTATGTAAGGCAGTGAAACCTGAGTTCAGAAGGGGGTTTCTGGGATTTGCTGCAGTGGCATATGTTTTATATTACTATTGATTCCTTATTTGCTCCTGTACAAATAGGAGCAAGCTTATTATTCTTCTGATGCTGTTTGTTGTTAAAATCAGTCCTGTTGATCTAGTAATTGGTGTTTCTGTTGATATTCCAGAAGGGATAGGGAGGAGGATGAGATACAGTTTGAGATTTTATGATCTCCAGAGTGAACTTTCAGTGAGAGCTTGCTCGCAGAAGCAACAGCGAGTGGGTCAGTGCTGCCCGTGCATTACAGGAGTGACTTACAAAAACATCCCTTTGGAATGCATCCAGAAAACCAAAGCTATTGCAAGTGCAACTGAGATGGGCAGCGTTAGGTGTGACTGCCGTCTTACTCTCTCCTTCCTTCTCAGTGTAACTACTTGAAGTTTTCCCATGGTCTGGATACAATTTTTTATTTCAATATTGGATGTTTGCTGAATTAAGTTGAGCTTTATAATTTAATTCTAAAAAAACACACAAAAAACCCACTGCCTGTTCTTCTGTTGGTAATGCCTAAGTATTGGCCTCTGTTTGTAATTTTTGGATCTGAGCTGTGTTCATATAAATCACTGAGAATGAGTCTGAAAAGTTGACTATCACAAAATAGATCAGCCTTACAAATTGCAGAAACGTGACAGTCTGATACATGTTAAAAGTCCTTTAGAAAGCTTTGTATTATCAGGATGGAAAGAGCAATTCCAACACCTGAAAATGTCCGGAAGCAATTTGTAGGTGCATTAAACTGTTCAGTAAATCATGCTAGCTTTTATTCGGCAGGGCTGACCTTACAGTGTTGCCGGAACACCACCGGAGAGCTCCTCTTCTGTCGTTGGGCTGTTAGAGCAGAGTGCCCTGATGGCTTGTGCGTCAGGCGGCAGTGTTACCTCTGGAGGAGCAGTGCCTCAGGATGCGGAGGTGTCCTTCTGGCGTTCTGCTGTAATCAGTTCTCAGTGGCTCACATCCACAGGCAGAGATGCTGCCTGTGTCAGCTGCTGGGTGCCTTTCCTGCCCTGCTTAAGATCTTTGGAAGCACTGGACTGCTCTCTGAGTACTGAGGCTCATTCTTGCTGTTAGTCTACTTAGGCCTTTCAAGCCTTAATTTACACCTCGGAGTACTTAATACCAGAAGAAATGTCTGCTAGGCCAAAGGAGGATCGAAGTGAAAATGGCTGAAATCAAGGAGTCCTTGTTTCAAGTCATTGATTTGTAATTTTGTTTTGGATTGAGAGAAAAATCAAATCTTTCTTAAAGAGAGTAACTATGCTGGAATCTATTAAAGCATTTGTCTGCTGCTAGTGTTGAGGGGTTTTCGCAGTAAATCTGCTGTTTCTTTTGCTAATTAGGCAGATTTACAGTTTTGCTGTGCTTTTGTTAAAGCACATAACTTAGCCTTTGCTTATGCAGATTCTTTAAGTTTTTGTGACTTCTTAGGGAGCTGCAAATTGATGAATAGCATGTTCCTTATTTACTGTGTCAAGCTGCATTTAGGTGAAAGTGGTTATCTCAGGCACAAAGTCTTTATTTTTGTTGTTGCAATGTACTGGATAAAGAGAGACTACTCAGGAAAACTTTTGCATTTAAAGCTGGGGAAAAAGTGCTGTTTCCTAAATAGTAAAGTGAACTGCTACTGCTCTTCAGGATTTCAGAATTAGTGAGGTTTGATTTGCAGAATGGGCACATTCAGGGCTGGAAAGTGCTGCAGGTAGCTGGATACAAGCTAGTTGGGGTCCTAAAAATACTCTCTGTGCACCTGTAAAAGCTTACTGCTTAATGCTCTTGGTAAACGCTGTGTCACCGACTTCCGACAGCTCCATCAGTGGTTTCGCTTCCTTTAAAACTTAATGTATTACTTGAAGATTTCATTTGTTTGAAATTATTACCATGGCTTAAATCAGGTTTTGCTATAGGTTGCCAACATTTGGAATTGAATTGAATTTGAAATTAAACTGAGAGCATTGGTCTTGCGTGCGTGGCTCTGGGTCAGTGTGAAGTACCCCCCGAGTGGCTCAGGAGTGCATTGTCCTTGACCACCTCCTTGTTTAGCAAAAAAAAAACAGAGGGAGGCTCTTGGGTTACTTTCACCTGTTCCTTTCCAGCAATTCCTGTTACTCTGTGGGGCGTGGAATTGCGGATGGGTGGTTTCTGTAGGTCACCGCTGGGTTCCCGTGCTGGGACATGCTCCCAAGCTGGAGGATCCCCTGTGGGCTCAGGCAGGCTGTGCCCAGGGCGCTTGGCGGCGGCTCAGCAGCTGTCCGGGAGCTCCGACAGCAGTGCTAGGCGTGGGGGAGATGTGGTTGGCATCAACCGATGTCTTTGATCACAAGCTTGAAACTCTGAGCCATGACAAACTGTGTCATTGGGAGAGCTTTACATCCTTATGAGGCTAGGAGATACCAAAGATGCTGCAAAGGTGAAGGAAATGTTCTGTAAAAACAGCAAACTGAAATGCTTCTGTTCAGAAGTACTGCGCACCAAGCCCTGACGTGCGTGGACCAAGGGGGCCAAATGAGACTTAGAACAGGTGTCAGAACCGGTCTAGCAGCAGGATTCTGGTGAGGGTATAGCAAGTGGGTTTATTTCTGGGTAAAAACATAAAAATAATATTCTGCGTTAAAAGGGCCAGAAGTGCTAGTGTTTGAGACTTTTTTTAGTATAAGATTTTGCTTGTTCTGTAGGCAGTGAGAAGAATAAGACACATACAAAAAAACAACAACCACCAAACCTCTGATAAATGATTGCAGCTGTCCAGCTTCATGCAGCAAAATACATAGATACTGAGCCCTGGTTTATCTGGTGGGGTGAAGCCTCTTGTAGCACAGCAGCACGTATACCTCGGCTGCTGTTGCTCATGGTCTGATGGAAGATGCATCATTATTGTGCTGTCCAGTGATGTGCATTTATTGCATGGTGCTGCGTGGGCTCTGTGTATCTGTCAGTGCAAAATACCTCACGTTGCTGCGCTGTAAAAAAGCAGGAGAAGAAAGAAGACCCTTGGTTAGGTGTGACCGCAGTAATGCCTACAGCGTGCTCTGTCTGGAGGTGAACCAGACCCCAGTATTTGACGTGTCTGAAGCTGTGTGGAAATAATTCTGTGAGGTGGGGTGTTTTGACAGACGCTGACAGACGTTTTGATGCGCCTGGCTCCAGATCTTGTCAGTGGGTTCCTTGGTTAATGAGCGTGTTTTAGCACGATCACAAGAAAGCAGCAGAACGCACAGGCCTCCAGTATGGTCTTTATCAATAACAAGAACTAAAAATCTGTATGTTCAAACAGAAAATAGAGGTGTAGGGTTTTTTTTTTTTGTTTATTTATTTTATATATATGTAAATTTGTAGGCATTCACAGCTGTTTTCTTTTAAAAAAAAAAAAGAAGGCTGATTCTTGTGGGTGAGTCTGGGTGCTTTAATAAATCAGTATCAGCATCATAAAACATGAAAGGAGCAAGTGACTTCAGTGATGGTAGCCATCTAGCACACCCTAAGAATAAAGTTGGGATAAGTTATCTGTCTTCCACAAGTTGGAAGATCAAGGTGATAAATGTATATTAATGGAGAGAAAAGGGTTGATGTTTTTTTTCCAAGACCAGCACTGGAGGACTTCCAGTCTTTGCTGCGTGCTTTGATCAGTCTAGTAGATCACGTGGATAAATGTGAGTTGACTTGGAAAAAGCCAAGAGAACAACACCCTTCTCATGAAAGCCTGACAGTGACTGCAGAGAAATTCTGCAGGCAGCCTCAGAGGGAGAGCTCTGTACGTGCAATTCCCAAATGGTAGAACCCTCCCTATCTGCAGCCTACTCCAGTTGGAGCAGCCAGGTTTGCTGGATGTGCAGCTCAGCCAGTTTCAGATTCCTGGTGTGAAACAATTGAGATAAGAATCAAAAAGTAAAGAAAGGGAAAAGATCAAACACTGTACACTAGATGTCTCCTTAGGCAGAATTACTCCTTCCCCAGTCTTTCTTAACAGAAGTCCCATAGCATATTTCCTATAGCTGTTTTCCAGTTGCAGGATTTTATTTTGTGGAAATTATTCCTGATTATTTAAAATGTGTTTCCAGTTACTGTATCTTCAGTGGATTTATTTAAAACCTGGATCTCTTCTTTCCCTTTTGCTTCTATTAAATTGCCATGTCTGCTCTCCTGGTGAGAGAAGCTAAATTGCTTACCTGCACCCTGATCCATTAACAGCTTCCTGAGTTACCAGGTAGGCTTTCACTGAGCTTAAAGATCTGTTTAATGTGCAGGGTAGTAACTAGGTCCATTTTTATACTGATTTTGAAAATGATAACATGCTTGGCAATTTTTTTTTTTTTTTTTTTTTCTGGAATGCTTTTGAAAGCAGTGTCAGTTCTTCAGGAAAGCTTAAGAAAGCTTAAATTCACGTCATTCTGGCTGGCACTGACACATCCTTTACAGTTGCTGTTAGGACAGGCATTACGGAGAGAACAAGATGCTATTAACCCTGTATACAGGGATCTCTGCTGAAGAACAGGAGAGAAAATAAGAGTGGAAAGGTGAGACACTGAGAACAGTATTAGTCAGATTACGGTGGAGATAAGATTTAGAAGTTGATAGCTTCCTGAATGAAAGCTGGCATGCAAGGAGCTGTGAGTTCTTTGTAGGTGTGAGCTGATGCTGATGGGCACGTGTTGGCCGATAGTCTTTCAAGAGCAGCCTTGAAATGTAATAACATTCTTTTAAATGACCCGCTAGATACCCAGTTCTCCACTTCAGATTCCCAGATGAACAACTTTCTTGATGAATGCGGTGCGCTAAGTGCTTTATTTTTTGGGTGGTACACGAGTGACCCGCAGAAGCGGATCTGTGTTCCTGACTGCCCTGTGGAGACACTGGCGTTAGAAAGATCAGAAGGGGAGTTGGAAACACAGCGAGAGACTTTAGTTAATCCCATGCAAAGTGTGCGGTTGTCATATCAACATGTAATGTAGAGACGTGGTGTCCCTTCGGTGCAGCAGCTGGTTAAGAAAAGTTACAGTGTGGGACTGGAGTATCCTTAGGTCTGCAAAGCCACCAAACCACGGAGAGGGTGAATAGGGGCCAGTGGTTCCTTTCCTCTTACAGCGATGTCAGACTACTTTAGTGAGAGGTGGGTGTGCAAAGTAGCAGAAGAATAGCTTGTGTCTTTAATTACACAGCAGGGAGCAGACCTGTAGAACTGCTTGCCAGGAAGGGTAGGTGCTAAATGTTTATGGGACTGAAGGAGTTAATGGAAGGTAATTCTGTTGGCCTTACTGAACACAAACCAAACAAATTGTGCTCAGAGGATTAATCTGAGTTGAAAATAGCTGGAGGCTAGGAGATGATTTAGGGTAGAGATCATATGCTCGCGCTGTTTTCGCTCTTCCTTGAGGCGTCTGCCTTTAAGTCCCTTCTGGAGAGAAATAACAGCCAGGGATCCGCTGTCTGATCGGCTGTGGCCATCCTGGAGTTCTCACTCAGGTCTCTTGGCATTTCTTCTGGGTAAAATCTTTTGTCTCATACAAAGGAAGATACAAGGTGCGGGGGAGCTGACATGGGCAGTCTCTTTCTCTGTTTAAACTGTCTGCAAAGCAGTACAATAGGTATCTGATCATACTCCCATCTTCTTATGGGATAAGAGCTGCTGTGTGTTGTTCTGCACAGGCGATACATCAGTTCAGAAGGTCTATGAATTGGGGCATGCATCTGCAATGGTGGTAGGGAATTCAACAGAAAATGATGAAACAGAAATACTGACTTCAGTACTTTTGGCAACAAATTAACTTTGCTTGTGTTTTTTTGTTGTTTTATTTTTTGCACCCATTTGCAGTAAGAAAAGATACTTTTCTGCAGTAGGAAAACCCAGCAAAATCGAAATGTTAATTGCTGTAATGAATGGGAAAGCTCTTTTTAGAGCTAGACCCCGTGGGGCAGGAGGTGCACAGTACCACCGTGGCCATGTAACTTGTGCCTGTAGGTAACCCCATTTTCCTGCCACTTACCACAGGCTGGTGTGCGGCACTGTTCGGTTGTTCCCAATTAATCATGGCCCGCCGGTGGTCTCTATGTGGGACCTCTCTGCTGCTGCTCCATATCCCGATGCTCGTCACCTTGAATGTCACTGGTGAATCCAGTGTATTTGTTTTCCTTGATCATGCTGAGGTCCTGTTGTTCAAAAAGCTAGGTGAAGAAGTGGCATGATTATGTTAGTTTAAAGCTGGTGTTGAGTGATGATTTCCATCCTTTTATTTAATAAACACTGTTCTTTGACCATACAGCTAAAGTGAACGCTTTGCGGTGTTTATCTGTAGGCTGCTTATTCTTTGGAACAAACTTCAGCATCTCTTTCTGCACGTGTAAGAAGTATAATAGCAATGCAGACATTTCCCATGTTCAGTTGGTGTGACAGACACGCATAGGTTCCAGCCCTGTCTAAAAAAGACAACATCGTATTTGTTTTAATGCCATTACTGTCTGTGCTGTTTCTGGTGTGATCCGCGTTACCAAGAGCATCCTTCTGTTTGCTGTGTTTTTTTTTTTTTTTTTTTTGCTGGGATTCTCGTCGCCGTCCAAGACCCTGACATCCCTTGGAGACAGAGGTGTGTTTTGACGCTGCGGCTGCAGCTCTGCTCCTGCATTTCTTCCCTCTCTGGGCTGCGTCTTCTCTGCCTCTCCAAGCCCCTTTGCCCTATCCTGACCCTGCAAAAGGGGACTGGCAGCAGAAGTGCAGAAGCTTCCGAAGGACAGTATTTTTGGAAAACAAAAATCTTTATATGTTTAATGGATGACATCAGAGCAGTCATTGTTACTGTTTTTTTTTTTTTTTTTTTTCCGTGGTTTGCCCTGGTTTTGCGACANTGGATTGCACTGGATTTGCTGAACTCTGGTGTGGCTTTAAGTTTTCAGAAAAATGCTGTGATACCTGTGGCTCTTAAGTGATTTTAAATATTAAAAGTAACCCATAATTTTGAGGGCTTTTTAAAAGCATTCTTGGATGCTAGTACTTCAGATCACAATGCTACTTTCATGTGCTCAGTAAGACAAATCAGGTGGATTTTAGAACATTTGGATGTCCATTTTTAAACTCGAGGGCAGCTCTTCCGAAAGGTGCTCCTGCAGGAGGCAGGCAGAGGACCACCAGCATCCTCATGTCCCCAGCAGCGAGGGGCATGACGTCAGCATGATGCGGGGCTGTGGCAGGACTCCTGGTGCCCGCTGGCATCAAGGTGGCCTGCAGAGGAGCCCACGTCCTGTTTTTTGTAAAAAAAAAAAAAAAAAAAAGGCTGCCATTCAAGCTTTGTTCCACACCCCAGACTGGAGACCTTCTAGAAGTCACGGTAACCCTGCAGCTGTCAGTTCCAGAGCTGGCAAAGGAAGGGGTCTGCTCCATTCCGCTGTGCGGAGCTGAGGGCTCTGCAAGGCTCTTGCTGCTGAGGCTGGTGGCAGGCTGGGGCAGGCTCGCTGTCATAGAACGTAGCCTCTTCCTGCCTTCAGGAAAAGGGAGTTGAAAAGAATTTGGATTTCTTCTTTTTTTGTTGTTGTTGTTATTATTCTTTAAATTCACTCCTGGGAAAAAAAAATAAGCTTATAAATCAGTTCTCGGATAGAAATGCCAAAATTGTCAGCAAGTCAGCATGTCCACAATTTTCAGAAGAAAACAAGCAACACAAATTAAAAACGACCTGGGCTTTACACAGATGGCCCACGGTCGTGTATGTGGCAGTCTGTACAGGCGGGATTTTGTGGCCTGTCATGCTCAGCACTCGGAGCAGTGACTGCTGGAGCGATAGTTATTTATACCCGTGACCAGTCTAGACTGGATTTTCCTTCCTTCTCTAGGATTTTTGACTTGCAGTTTGTGAACTGGGTTACTTACTAGTGAATTTCATTAAATGACTTGCAAGTGAGATCGTGCTGCAGCAGGGCTCTTCCGCCCGCCTTCCCCACTGGTACAAACTAATTGGTATTGACAAGATTACCCTGGTGCTTTATGTGTTTTTAATAGGGCTGGCTAGGACGGGTTCCTCTCCACCAATTTAGCTTCCTTTCCTCTCAGTGCGTTATAAGCCCTCTTCTTTGATATCCGCAATTTCTGACTTTTAAAGACATTGGCATTAAACGTGCGGTTAGCTGCTACCATGCAGCGCTATTCTGTTGCTTTGGTCTTGCTTTCCCTACTGCCAGCAGCTGGCTGCAGGTGATGACCATTTTTAATGCTGCCTTGCACGTGATCCTGATTTCCCTCCCTCCCCACTTATCCATACTTGTTTCTCTTCATTTTTCTTCAGTTTGTATTTATCTCAGTTCAGCTTCTCTGTTAGATCCAAAAAGCAGATGTTATTGTAGAAGTGCTGGATTGTTTTTTTTTTTCAATCGCTGTAAAAGTGTGATTACAAGAAATAACTTTTGATTTTCTCTGTTTACGTTCCAAGCATGGCAGTGGCAGAATCACTGCTGGTTTTGAATGTGCCTATTAACCAAATGAAAGGAAGGGTTCAATGGAGTGATTAGTTTTCAATTTAGGCTTTTAAAGCTATTGTCTAATGCTTTTTGCAGCCGAGTTACTGAGGGGAATATCCAGGATTTAGTTATTTTTAATTCTGTTTTGATTGGGACACTCTTTCCAGATTCTGAAGCCAGATAAAAGCAGGATGCTCAAGGAGAATTGAGTAAAAAAGATCCTGTGTCCTTGGAAGGCTTTTGTAACTCACAAAGCACAACTCTTAATGAGCAAATTTGTTGTTAAAGCTCAAATAGCACAGAAATCTCAGAAGGCAGCATAAACACTGCGATCCGAAGAGGATTAGAAGGAAAACCCGGGCACGCAAGCCGAAATGGGGAGCAGGAGCGGCTTGGAGCTTGTGCAGAAGGCACAAGTTCTTCCAGCTGTGGTGCTGCCCAGTGCTTCCCACTGCAGCCCTGTGCAATGCGTGGTTGGGGGAAAATGGTGAAAAGTTTCTTGCAAGTGGCTTTTAGAGAACTCCTTGTTTTGAATCGATTGTGCTTGGCGTCAGGCGAGGAGCAATGTTAGGGCACTGTGTGTTTGTCAGCGGATCTGTCGCTGGGTGGTGGCATGGTTGTTGTCATCTGTGGTTTGTCTTGTTATCACCAAGTGATAATGGCGTGGTGCAAACAGCCGTACGTGCCAGCAGCATGGATCGGAGTTGGGGTTTTTGAGGGTGAGCGCTGGCCCTGCCGGTGGGATTGTCCATGCATCACAGGCACAGCTGGCCGGGCCCTGCTGCCCAGCCCCGGAGATCTGGCATGATGGGCTTTTTCTTAAAATGCCTCATACTACCCAAGTTTTATTTCTTTTTAGGCTTGGAGGAGCGGTGTTCAGTTGATGCTGAATGCATTAAAACAAAAATAAAACCAATCAGCCAAAAAACACATATACACACAGAAAACCCCCCACCCAAAACCCTACCTTCCTTAGACATGAAGAATCTAAACTCACCAGCTAGTGTGCTCTGCCCAGGTGTGTTTTGTCAGCTTCAAGGACATTTGGTGGATTATTTTTCAGGTGTCAGGTAGTGTAGCTGTTGCTACACCTGGTCACCAGTTTAAATCACTGTAGCCGGTCAGTCTGTGAAGAGAGGCAGTCTAAAATCAATGAATTGCAGCCGTCACCTGTGGTACTTCAAGGTATGTGCCAAATAACAAAAGGCAGTAGGATAAAGTTGGAGACAGATCTGCTGACGAGGTGCTTGTACTCAGTGCTGGACGCAGAAGGAGGACATCCCAGCATTTTCTAAAAGTTTGTGTCACTTCAAGTGCTCTTAAAACCAGAGCCACAGCCAGGTGACACAAGCAGGGAGTGAAGCAGCCAGTGAGTCCTTGCTGTTCTTGCTCCCTGCTCTCCTGAGCCTCTGCTTCCAGCTCCTTTCTGTGTCCCTGCCCAGTGTAGGTTTAAGGCAAACGAGTACAGCCGCCTGGCCGTGAGCACAGCGCTCGGAGTGTTGCGCGAGGTGTGCTGGTGGCAGGCGGTTTGAGCGGTGATTCCAAAGAAAGCCTTTATTCGTTGAAGAAAATTGCTTGTGTTTGTGCACTTGCCCTTTTGTTTATGTTTGCTGCCTTCCTTTGCCAATGAAATAACCCAAACCAAGTGCGGTGTGCGCTCTCCTCTGCCTGGCTTGGGATACGGGCCTTGCTCAGATTTAAGCTGCTCTCAGAAGAGAAGAGCACATGTTGGTTATGTTTTTTTTTTCCTGTTTGTTTTTAAGGAAAACTCTTGTTATAGGCAAGTAATGTTTGTTTATGGGGTCTGCTGGGTGGGCCCATAAAGCTTTCTCTTCTCTGCTGCTCCACAGCTCTTGCTGCAGGGAAAACCAAGCTTTGCAGCCAGCTCCATGTGGGACACGATGCCACTTGGTGAGGGCAGCTCCCCTTGGCCTATTTACATAGATTCTGCCCTACCAGTACAGCTAGGCAAGGGAAAATGAGTGTGTTTGCAGATTCTTTCAATTCCCAGCATACTCGCATTTTTCAGCATCCTCTGCACCAGCTCCTTCTGTGCTGTTACGTTCTGCCTGCACCGATACCAAGCTGGGATGTTTTAGTTACAAAATATTGCTGCAACTCTTTTTTTTTTTTTTTTTTTTTTTTTTGGGTCTGAAAATGGTTGTATAATGAACCATTTCCTGCTGATTGAGCTTGGAAATGGCACGTGAGCTGTGTGTTGGTTGTGAGCCGTGAAAGCAGTAGTTCTGTGCTTGCAGTGAAAGTTTTTGAACAGTTCACAGATGTTTTGTAAACAGTTCAGCCTAAAAATAGGCTGGTGATGCTTTGTTAGTCACCCGTGTCCTTCTGTCCCCCTTTCTGCTCTTTGAGTGGGCTATTATTTCCTGTCAAGAAATGTGGTCTGCAAGTACTTGTATGGTGAACAACCACTCTCAGACATTGGTGGGAATAGAAATTGTTTGTCATTGGTGCATGACAAGGGTACAGCTGTGCATGGAGTTAACAGGTACTTTGACGTGGAAAGGTGTTTGCTTATGCTGACGTATTTTGTTGTTATCTGTGTAAAAATTACCACTGATATTTAAAGAAAACTACTAAAACGTAGGAGTGTATGAAATGTTTTGGATTATGTTTGTCTTCTGTTTTTGAAGATGGGAAAGATTCCTTGAATATCCCACTGGGAAATTTGTTCCGTGCACGTTGCCAGGTGCAGCCAGCCACTGTGCGAGCTGCTTTCTGGGTCGCTGAGGGCACCGCAGGAGCTGTCTGGGTGCCTGGGCACACCTGTGGACATAAACCAAGTTACTTAGTGCAGGACTTGTTGGGAAAACAGATTCTTCTTTTTAGTGCTTCTTGAAGGATGTAACCGTTTTGGAAGAGCGGTCCTCATCAAACCACTGGAATGTTGATTTTTGTTTGGGGCTTTCAGGGTTTTTCGAAGCCAGCAGCTGACGTTTATTTCCAGAGGGGATTTGGTGTGGGCAAAAGATATTGTGAGCTGCCCGCTTTGCTTGTTTAGCATCCCAAAACCTTTTCTGGAAAGCTCAGGCAAATCCAGACATCAGGATTTTTGAATAGGGCCGTTCAGTTTACGTGTGCCCCTCCTGGACGGATGCAGCAGCCTAGAGCTCTGCTGCTCTGAGCGCTTGCTCACCAGTTGCCTGCTCAGAGGACTCAGGCTCCCCGCAGGAGCACGGTGTGGTGTGGCTGGGGACAGGCTATATGCAGAGAGCCAGCTCTGTGCACTGCACTGCTCCCGACCGCTGCTGGGTTCGGCTGTACCCAGACGCAGCGCTAACTGTGGCAGGGTGGGCTGCGAGAGCCGTGCAGGCCTGTGCTTGGTGACATTTTGCTGCACTAACACCGCTGTTCTCAAAATAATAAATACTAATTTTTTTTATCTCTTTGTTTCTTTTTCAGCATCACCTTTCTGTGGCAAGAGACACCTGAAAGGAAAACTTCCGCATATCAATGCACTGCCAATGGTAAGCACCTCTAACTGACTAACGGCGACGTGCTTCCTTCCGGCAAACACACCGCCAGCCAGCTGCTGCTGCGAGTCCTATTTTTAGAGTGCCTATGGTTTTTTTTTTTTTTAGTACACAAGTTGATTTCAACGTCGGCCCACTCCCCCCCGCC
>VXAV01010419.1:38964-77754 GCA_013399715.1 Alectura lathami
TCGTTCTCCCCCCCCCCCCCCCCCCCCCCCAAGATACATCTAGACTATTATTCTGTGTGACAAAATATGGAAATTTTTTCTTTTTCACTGTGTGGAAAGTAGGGCAGCATGTTAATTTTGAAGCAAGAAGTGTGACTTGACAATGACATAGCTCATCCTGTTGGTAACTGGTTTTGCTTCCTCTTTTGGCCAAAGGCCTGTTCTGGGCAAGCTGTAGATGAGCCGAGTGCTCTGTTGCCCCCTCTTGGGTGCTCTCTGCATCTTGTTTCAATACTAACAGCTTCTCCTGTTACAAGGCTACGCAGTGCCAGGTGTATTTTGCTTCAGTGCATCTGGCAGCATGAGACCAGTGAAGTTAAAATCCTCTCTAGAAATAGACTTGGTTGGGGTGATCTTCTTACCCTCTTCTCTGGAATATTGCTGAATGCTTTAGATGGTTGGAAGCTGGTATTTGCAGACTGTCTTGGTGGTGTATTTATGCTTTCTAATAGTTGTGCAAGTGGAAGGCAGAGGTGAGCTCTGAAGAGGAGTGGGACTTGGTGCTGTGGCTTTGGTTAGGTTCAGGTGGTCTCAGCAGTTCTGTGTCTTGTGTTGTCACGGTTGAGCTGTGTCATGGGAATGTTAAACGCAGCATTAGACTGAAGAAATAAATGCAGAAAGTGCCAGCCTGCCTTTCAGGCATCTCTAGATCATTATGTTCAGTGCAGAAGCTTAAGAGATGGTATTTCTGACCACGAGCTTTGAGGCTCAATTTGGGATCTGAGAGCTGAGTTGTTTTGTGTGGGGATCTGTGTCTAAAGAATATGTAAATCAATTGCAGTCTCAATTACACCTTTGCAGCTCCACTTTGTCCTGTGAAAAAAGTGACACTCTGAGAGAGCCTGCCTGGATGCAGCGGGTTACTTTGAACTGCAGTAAGTAGTTCTGTTGGCTCTCCAGGACATGGTGAAGTGCAGCATGTATCTGGGACTAAGTGAAGCAAATACAGCTCAGAAATCAGAAGATGTGTATGTCCAGAAGTGTGTATGTCCTAATGTTGAAGCTTAAAATCCAGTTTATATGTGCAAAGTTTATATTCACTGGGGTGAATTGCAGCTGTAGGGAGCAGAGTTGTGGAGTGAGAAGGTGCCAGTTTCACCTGGTCACTTAGCTCGGCATTTTTATTTTCTGAAACTGAAACCAGCAGTGTGCTCAGGCTCCTCTGTTATTGCTAAGTTCTCCTTGTTGTTGTTGACCTTTTTCCAACAGAGAGCTTCTCTGATTTATTTTTATTTTGTATTAGCTGAGCATGGTTTCAGTTACGATTTGAAATACAGGTCTGTGTTACTGCTTCTCTTAAAAACATGACTCATTCCATATTAACCTAGTCCTTCTAGCTCATAAAATTTTAAAATACTGAGAGACTGTACTTGAAATGTTACTGCATTTTGTCCTAATTTTCCCCCTACAAATTACGTTAGAATTTCAGAATTGTACAGTCTCAAGGGCATGCTAGTTGTTACAGGTCTCATAAAACATACTCAACTGTTACTTGTAGCAAACTGAAATAGTTTTTACTCTTTTTTTTTTTTAAGAGCTGCTTTTTGCCATAAGATGATAATTTTGTTATTCTAGAGATGTCTAAACAATTACTCATCTCTTAATTAACTTTGAAGCAGTTTGAATGCAGATTTAAGGGCCAGGCTAGATGAATTCATCATCATCTCGAAAGTAATCATAACTGTCTCTGGTTTGTAGTACAAATGACTTCCGTAGGTTTTCATGGTGGTCTTACTCTCTTTGTAGATAAAGAGTGGGACAGGGGCTGACCTGTAGAAAGCAGCGTGTGCTCTTCTTGCAGAGTTTGTTCTGTTTGGCTACCTGTGTTCAATATGTGTATTTCAATCAGACCACGAGAAAAGATGCTATCAGTTGTGATCAATCTGTTGCTCATGACTGTCGGTTTCATTTTTTTTCCTTGTTTAAAAAAAAAAAAGTACTAAAATACAGAAGTTATACATCCTCTTGTTTTTTCTATTTTAAAGGTGATTAAAAGGTGCTAATTTTTTGCATCAAATACGTTGTGTTAACAACACAAGTAAACTACAGTATAAGCTAATCCTTAAAAACATATTGGAATTGTTGGCAATTTTTTTTTTTAAAATCACATTTATACTGGGATCAAGGCTTTTAAAATAGAGTATGGCTGTGGTTAGTTGGTGTAAGTTGGCCTCTCAAAGGGAAGATGTGAAAGCTTAACAAAACAAAGGCCTGGTAATGGAAGGCAAATTAGTGTATAATGCAACTTTTTCTAGGATTTCAGAGGTTAATTTAGAGGCTGCAAATGGGGTACCTCAGGTCACAACGGTTAATGAATGTGTTGGAAATAAAAATCAAAAGTCTTGGACCTCTGGCCTGAGGGCAAGATCACATCAGGTTTTCCATAAAGGTTTTAGCAATTTTTTTTTTCTTTTTTTTGTTATGTGGTGGAACAGCTAGCTTACCTGAGAGGTATTTTCCATCGTTCCTTGCAGGCAAGGCAGTTTACCTTTCTTTCTTTTTCTTTCCTTTCTTTGTGTGTGTGCATACGTAAATACATGTGGCTATGCGTAGGTGTTTGTCTGTGTGTATATATGTATTTATGTGTCCATTTATGTCCCCATTTATGTCCCCATGTGGCTATGCGTAGGTGTTTGTCTGTGTCTATATATGTATTTATACATGTATGTCTGTGTAATTTGAATAGAATAGTTCAGTTGGAAGGGACCTTTAAAGCTCACCTAGTCCAACTGCCTGAAGCAGTGTACAGAACCTAGAAACTTACAGAAAGCTGGGAAGCATCTGTTTGTTGCAATCCTATGGCAGCTTGCCGTGATGGTTTTAATTCCCCGGGAAGTCACCAAAGGGGCTATGAAGGGATCAAACAAGAACCTGGAGACCTGTTAAGAAGCATCCTGAAAATCACTGAGCCCAGGTTCTCTGACCGCATGGATGGTTTGAACAAGGCAGCAGTCAACACCAGAGGTCTCCCTGCAGAAGAAAACAGAAGGTGTTATCATTTATTATACGCTGGCCCAGGCAGTCTGAGGATGCACAGTTGAGCACCATCGTCCCAGCAAACCATGGCCCCATAGTCTCGTGAGGGGAGTACAAAATACAAGGTGTGTTAAAACCTGTAGGTGTTTTAAATCCATTTTTTTAGTTGTTTACTTTTAGGTGAATATATCATACCACGTTTTGAAGGTGTAGCACACTGATTGTGTGTTAGAGCAACTGTTCTTATACGTTAGAGACTTGTTTAGGAGAACAGCTTTGTGGGCACCATGTCCCTCAGGCTGAGAAATTCCGTGAGTGCTACACTTCAGTGTAATTAAACCCAGCGGGTTTTGTCCAGACACAGTGGGCGTGGTTGGTGAGCTGGACAGGGGGAACGAGTCACTCCAAAGAGGAGGGAATTCAGTGAGTGGATGAGAAGACACTGCAAGAGCTTCCCCAAGGCTGCAGCAAATCTTTTTTTGGAACCTTTTTGTGGTGCCGTCTGTTAAGTCTTCCTGTGACCTTTCCACTCCTTTGAGGACAGCTGATGGGAGAAGTGAATCGAAGAGTTACCTGCGGTTCCACCACAGCTGAACTCACTTGAACGCTGATCTGTGTCTGGTTAATTTTCTGCCGGTCCATACGGTCAAAATGCGTGGGAGCCTTGCCTCTGCCAGCAGGAGGTAGTGCCACCAGCCCCAGGGGCCCACAGGGCATTGTGGTGCAAAGGGCAGTGATGGATTACCAGTGGTTGCCTTGAGTCCCTGTGGCAGATTTGGGTCGAGTCATGGGACAGCTGAATGGAAATGGGCCCAAAGATTGTTCAAGCAGGAGCTGAACGCCATGTCGCAATCAGGAGGATGTACAAAAGAGTACCTGTGGACAGACAGCTTTAAATTACGGTAGAGCTGAAGGCTGGTTTCCATTATGCTAAAAACAGGGACCCCTGCTTTCAAGAGGTTACGTGACTTGGCAGTACTTAAGATGTTGGCAACAAGACACCTGAATACTTGCATCAAAATAAATAGCTCTGCAAGACTGGGGCCCTTGTTCTTCCAAGATGTATGTACATGCTACGTGGAGCTTCAGGTGTAGCAGTGGGTCTTTTCAGATGTAAGTGAGCAACACTTGCGTGTGTGAAGCTAACCCAGCTTGAGAGTGTTTTCAGTGGTAGAGCCCACAAATGCTTGTGAAATTTATTGTTGAGGCTTTTGGCTGTACAGCTGATGGGGTACACGTTTAAAAGGAAATTATGTATGCATGTATTTCTGACAGTTTCTGAGATAGACTAAACTGAGTGATGGCATGAAATTTTGGACTCTTCTACTCCTTCTAAAATCAATGGATATTATTATCAATGAAGAAAGGTGGAGTGAGGTGGCTTTTTTGTCTGATAATTGGTTACAGCTGAAAAAAGGTATTTCAGAGTGTGCATCCATAAATTCTCTTTATTGGATCAGCCTGACTAAGCTGACCTAGCGGTGTATGTGTTGAAGAGGAAGTGCTGGTAATATGATATAGAGGAAGTACAGACTGTGTAGTATGATAGCGTACGAACTGTGATAAGAATTTAAAGTTTGTATGCTGGTGCATTTTTTTGAGAGTTTTTTTTTTTTTTTTTTTTTTTTACAGTGAACGAATAAAAGCCACTAGCAAGATCTCTTTCTGTTTCAGAGGGAAAACACCCCTTGCCTTTTTTCTACCGCTAGTTAGGTTCACTACTGAACGATTCAGCTGAAGAGGAAACCACTGGCCTTAAAAATCACAAGAAGTGATGTCTCTCTTTTGAAGTAGCATTTGTTAGAGAACTTTCTCTGCTGATCCTGTAAGCGTTTTACAGTTCAGAAATAAGCTTTGACTAAGAATTCTCGGCAGAATCATAAATATGTAATTATGTAAGCAACCAGGATATGTAGCTCCTGGCTTGTGCCCAGTGCAGTGAATCGCAAGAGCAGAGGGAACTGGGCCAGCATCAGACCAGAGGAACGTCCTCTGTAATAGGATGAGGGCCACTGCTCTTCCTTTCCTGTCACCACTCCTGGGTTTTAAACCTCAAATGTACCTGAAAACAGGCTGCTTCTGCAGCAATAGATTGTCTTCTCTTTCCATTTGTTACTGTTCATCCTTGCTGTCCTCCCCCTTGCCCTCCTGCGCCCTGTTGTTTTCTTTGTCTTACTGCTTTCCACTGGTCTGGGTTCCCGAGTTAATAGCAGTAGTGGTGCAGCCAGCATCAGATTATATCTGACTTGATCGGCATGCCATCTGTTTTGGAGGGGAGGGAGAGCTTGGGTTTCTGCTGTGGGTTCAGTGCCATGTGCCCGCGGCGAAGTCGTGCAACCTGGAGTGACCCTTGTTCCACTCTGTGAATGATTGTACCGAAGGACTGGGAATGTGGCGTTAAACGTTCTTGACAGCAACTGGCTTTGTTGCATGTCTGAAAAGCAAGCTGGCTGTTGGGTGCATGTGGAGCAGGGCACGCAGAGAGAACCCAAGGACAGGCCCTCCTGTCTGAGCACACAGGCGTTGCCTTCCGGAGAGGAGCAGCACTTGTGACACGTGTTTTAGGATGTCACTTGTGTAGTCAGGTCGTGATCCTGGTTTCCTCGTTGTCAACAGCAAGTTGATAATGGTTCAGCTCAACAAAAGTAAAAGCTGCCCTTAGTTTCAGTGGTGTAGATGCTGGGAGATAGTGAATATTGCTGCAGAACAACAGGAAGTCTGTAGGTTGGGGGAATGGCACTGAACATACGTACTTGTATTTGCTCAGGAGAAGCTGAGACCTGCGGGCCACCCAAGTCAAGGTGCTCCACGCCTGTGTGGCCATTGAAGTGCATGTCAGGCCTGGAAGCCACCAGCGCTCCATGCGAGCGTAAATGGAGGTCTCTTGTGCTGTTCTTGCAGGGATTTAGCGAATGTATTCGGGACAAGGGATCTGGATTCCCCCAGGGCTGATACTGAGTGTATGCACGTAGGATCCACATCCATGAATTCAGTGTTTGCACAAATGGAGGGTATAAATGTCAAATGTGAGACACTGTTTGGATTGCTTGCCCTCATTACAGGTATTTTCCCCTTTTGTTTCATATCTTTTGGCTATAGATGGGCACTGGCTTATTACAGTCTGCCTGTGTGTTAAGATGTTCTATCATATCTTCAGGTATTTGACATCTGTTTCAAAAAAAAAAAAAAGGTTAAAATCAGTAGCATGAATTGAATTTCAAGTCTCTCACACAAATATGAAAATGAGAGAACTTCATTAAAATAATTAACTGGCAAATGGAATTTCATGAAAATCAAAATAGGCACTTCACTGGTTTAAGGTTGTTTTCTGTATTAATGTAGTCACCACTTGTGAAAACAGTTCTTCTGTCTGGTAAAGAGAATACACTAAGAGGCAACATGCATGTAAGATGGACTATGAAGCACTGACTTCAAGTATGTGCTTATTAATGACAACCTAGAAAAAGTCAGCAGTAGTTAAAATGAAAAGGGGGCAGCAGATTCTTTTTTCGTGAGTGAGAGAAACAAATTTAAAGCTATCAGGTACATAACACACAAATTAAGGGGAAAAATAGATGGTCAAAGGTTAAAGAGGGAATGAAAACACAAGTTTTATGGTCACAAGATCAAATGAGGCATTAGTTAATTTTCTTTTTTTGGTGCAGTTCACCAGGAGTTCAAGTAATTCAACTGAGTGATTGAACTGGAACAGAAAAGAGTGCCAGAAAACTGATTACTAATAACATAAACAGAAAAATAATCAAATGAACTTAAGACTTGATGTCAGCATTTCACATTAAAATGCTTTTGAAACGGCTGGAATTCCATTCTGATTGCACGGAATCTGATTTACATAGAAAACAAATTTATAACAGTAACAGCTGATAAATTATCCTGCTAATGAGCCGTCAACTTGGATTTAACCAAGAAGTGGCTGAGGCACAGAAGATGCTTTCTGGAGACTGAGCATCTGGGAAGTGGGAAGTGCCCTGGGGAGTAGGTAAGGGTACATGAACCCAAAGAAGGGCTGTTAAGGGATGACTGTTAATTGCATGAATTGCAAATGGAAACAGCGCTGGAGGTGCTTGCCCTAAGTGGAAGGTACCATACAGGTTGTAGTTTCCTACCGTTGGAACCCCTGGGGCGATCGGCTGCTCCCTAGCTAAGATCACTGCTGCCTTTTCTCGTACAGATTCCTTGCTTTTTACAATAAGCAGATAACTAGTTTGCTGATGAATTTCTAAATGTGGGTGCAGCTTGGAATAGATTGCTGGCATACCTTTTCACTAGCCTAATTTCCCAGCTTCTATTGACTTTTCCTTTTAAGAAGAAATAGAAAATAAAAAAAATCCTTTTGTGCTGAGTTGTTCACTTCCAGTTATTGCCAAGGTATTTTCGGTGCTGTTGCAGTTGGCTGGATAGCTGGTTGAAAGTCCACCCCAGGCAGGCTCTGGGGGCTCAAGTGCCCTGCGTTCTGGCTCAGGCTGAGCACTGTGCTGAGCAAGCAGCTGTGGGGTGGAGTTGCCTTCACTGACCTGGCCAGTTTTGTTCCCCTGGCTGTGTATATGCAGTGATCATAGGCAAAACTTAAGCACATGGATTTCGTGGACACCTGCAGTGGGATCTGTGTTGTCTTTCTTTCCTGATGTTGTTTGGTTTGGGTTTCAGAGAAAAGAAGGGAGCTGATCTGGTGAGACTGTTACAACACTTGCTCCAGCAGTATGTGGGACATCATTAGTAAGAGACTGATGAGATACAGAGGAGTCATTAGGGTAAGGAGGTCACGCAGTAAAGGGGAGGTCATGGCATTTGTGATCAGAGGAGGACTGTTGAGCCTAAAGGAAGTCAGTTGGCTTAAGAACTGCGATGACTTTAATTCATTTGCTAATTAACTTGGCTCCAAAATAGGATGTGCAATAAAATTTGCTGATGACGTTAAGGCGGGCTGTGCTGTCAGAGCAGATGAGGAACAGACTACTGTACGGGAGGAGCTGGATGGCCTGTAGGACTTGAGTGGAAAAAGTGGACTGAAATTTCATAGTGCAGCATTGCATGATTGTGCACTTTTGGGGTGAAGTCCAAGGATGACGTTTCACCAGTACCCTTCAGTTCTGAATAATGTTGACCTGAGGTGTGTAAGGCGAGGACAGACCTGTGGTGGGATTATGGAGGTGTTACTGCTGCTCATGCGCAGGGCAGCACTGCTGAATCCCCCATGCAACACTGCACTGATCGGGCAGACCATGCTCGAGAGAGGAATGTTAGGTGGAGCAGGTGCAGAAGGCAACTACAGAAATGGTGAGGGGGGAGCAGAGGCTGCCTCGCAGTAGGATGTGGAGAGGCTGGTTTGTTTATCTCAAAGCAAGTCAGAGAGGACATAGAATTGCTTTCTTTAAATATATGAGGACTTGCCAAAGACTGGAATGAGTACAAGTATTTTTAATGTTAGATTGAAGACAGCACTAGGGCAAGAAGAAATGCATGCATCTTGGCAAGGGGTGTATTCAGGCTGGAAATTAGAAAGCAGATCTCATCCATCAGGGGAGTAAGACTGTGGGATCATCCCCCAGTAATACAATGGGGGGCAAAAAGGCCTCGGTCGTGTTGAGGTGGGCACTTGTTGCAGACTGGGCTCAAGGGGCAGCCCGCTGCTCTTCCTAACAAGCACTGTTTATTTGTGGTATAACAGATTTGGTCTTTGAAAGATAAGGGAGCTTAATTTTTGTAACCTGCATCAGCTGTCTGTCAGCTATCTGTGCTGCCTTTTGCCAGACTGGTAAGTTTAAGAGTACAGAGGTAAATCATGCCCTCCTGTTGGGGGCATGGGACAAAACTGCTGTCTGGAGAAAACAGCATCATGAGTACCAACACCAAAGGTCAGCAAATTGAGAAGCATGTAACAGGTCATGGATTTGGAAAACAACTTCCATCAAACACTTATGGAAATGCCTCTAAATTTATGCTTTGAAAAGGAGCATTACATACTTGAATTCTGAAGCCTTACATAGCAAACCTGTGGAAAAAATATTTGTTTGGGGTTCTTAAGCTTCTGTCATTATCCCAAGATTAATCTGGGACTTTTTTGCATAATGCATGAGTGGAGAAACGTCAGCGAAGGCACAGCTTGAGCAGAGTGTTTCTGGAAGTGCCAAGTTGCAGCTGTGGGTGACATCTACTTAAAAAGATCTCAGCTATGCAAGACTTATGAGTTTGGAACCCCCAGTGCTTGCTTTTGGAGAAAAATGCATTCCAGCTTAAGCAAAATGAATTGTTCCACATATTTTTGTGGCTTGTAACTCATCCGGTGGAAAGTCCACAGTGGTTTGTGGGCAGTGTTCTGGAGCGGGAAGGGTGCTCTGAGATCCTAGGAGGGGATCTAGGCCATGGGTAAATCCACTTGCTTCCTTATTTATCCATGTTCATTTGTGTTTTGAACAGTGCTGCTTCCCTGGGAATTTACCTCTGGAAAATGGATGCCTGTCAGACCAGCTATATTAGAATCTATCTAACCCTGCCCCATGTATCTGTGCTCTCTACACCCCTGCAAGCTGCCTGGAGGTCAGCTGAAAGCATCCCCTGCCTCACTGTGTGCCCCTGAAAGGGTTCCGTAATGTCTTGGGCTGAGTGAAGAGGGCTCTGGAGGAGAGCAGCAGTGTGCTGAGAGAGGGGCGCAGCGGCTGCTTCTGGAGCAATAGGAGAATGCTGAAAAATCCTCCAGAATGGGATATTTCTTCCTTTTCCTTCACCAAGTTTAAGTGGGAGAAGTGACTGTAGGATCTCAAGTGCAGACTTCACTGCAGGATAAGCATCTGTTTGTCACCCGCGACCAAATCCGGGCAAGCTGCGTGTGATTTTGGTCGCTTCTAGGAAATCATTTGTTTGGGGAATCTAAACCCACTGGAAATTTGCTGAGTGAAGGCAGAATTCTAGCAGGCAGGAGCACGTGCAGCGTTCTGCCTCGCACTAGGGTAGTGGCCATGCGTTTCTAGAGAGTCAGCTGTTAACGAAGCATTGCCCAACACAGCTGCAGCCAGGAGCAGAACTGGCCTTTGCTCTTGCGATGCTGTTCCTTCCCTCCTGCACCCTGGCTCCCCAGCGCACCTTGCTGCCCTGTGCCCGCGTTTCTGCCCTGTGCACAAGGGCGAGGGGAGGAACCTGTCTGCAGGAGGCTCTGTTACAGGGCTGGTGTGAAATAGGAGCTGCCACGTGCTGCCACTGTGAGTTGTGTATAGGTTGTTTTTTTCCAAACAAGGAATGGTCTTGTTCTGCAGCTGCTTATCTAGTTTTGCTGCGCATAAACCAAGGACTAGTGTTTAACCCTGTTTCAGTACTGAAAATACTTAATGTCATTGACCACAGAAGAAATTACTGAGTTTAGATAAAGATGGCAATATTCAACAATGTACTTACCCTAATGCAGAAACAGCCAGCACACTAGGAGTGACTAGAAAAGCTGTGTTGCATCTCAGCGCTTTTATGATCTTTGAAAACTGTTCAATGCTTTTTGCCTCTCACAGGAAAGGGTTTTTAAAAAATCCTAATGGGATGTGCTAGGAGGATGTAATAAGCAGCAGTAGTGATGCGAACTGTTTGGAGGGCCTTGATCAGTAAGAAGGATTGTAGCAGATGGTCTAAGGAAGATATATTAAAGCAACAGAAGTCCCACACGGGAGATTTTTTTTGTTGTTGCCATTTGACTTTTATGTTGTTTATCGACCTTGTCTAGTTAGATTACAATCTCTTCAGCACAGGAACCAAGTCTTACATGTTTATGCAGTGTTAGCACAAAGCGGCCCTGGTCTTGAAAAGGGGTCCTGTGGATGCTGCTGCTGTTCAGAGAATTGGTGGTAATAATCATGTTCATAATGTCTGGTTTTAATTGCTGTGGAGCAAAAAAAGCTGCCTGAAAGAGAACAGAAAGATGTCAGTGAAATGAGTAAAATCCCCATGCTATGTTGCATGTGTTGCTTTTAATTGTGCATGGTTTTTGGTAGATATTTTGTGTACCTCCATTTTATCCAAGTGTATGTAACCACGTAGCAGTTTCTGTAAGGGTTTGTATGGATGCACATTGCAATTTATAATTACATAGTAACAATGACTGCCAGAGGGTTTTTGGTTCTGCAGAGCCCTGGCCTTGCAGCCCTGTCACTCCCTTGCTGTAGTCTTGCCGTGCAGATGAGCCCGGTGGAGCCCGCGCGCAGCCCGCGTCGGCTCTCCCTGCTGCACACCTGGGTGGGTGCTGCCCCACGCTCTCCCCGCAGGGCAGCGTGCTGGTGGTGACCCTGCTTTCTCTCAGGTTCCCGTGTTGCGGAAGGAACTGAGGGGCAGAGCACAGAGGGCTAGATGTGGTAATGCAGCGCTGTGCAGTGAGAAATGCTGCTGTGTAAACGTGGTTCATTTGGGTCCAGAAATTGGGTCAGCGTTTAATTGCATTGCTGGGGGTAGCTCAGGCTTAAGCGGTTTGCTTCTCAGTGTAAACAGGAAGAAAAGCGGGTCTGCCGCTACCCTATTCTGGTACTTAAATGATACAGTATATGCATATAAATACAGTGTGCTGTAGGTCAGGAAAGCCCTACAAACTTCTTCCTGCTTGCAAGTGCTCTGAGCCTCCTTCTCGTCAAAACGAGCTGTTTATCAGTAACGAATGCTGTGGGAAGTGTGCAGTCTGCCTCCTCACCTGGGTGCTGCTGTTCTGGGCAGGCAGATGAGATGGCTTCACCTGAGGCAGAAAATAACATTTTTTGATCTGTGTTTGAATAATGTTTTAAAAAGCTCAGCAGATTTAGGAGCTAAAGTTAAAGCCCATGATCACTTAACAGAGCTGCCCTGTTGTTCTGTCTTCCTTCCGTAGCCTGAGTAACGCTTTTGCTCTCATCTTCATCCACAGAGAGGCTGTATAACTAAGTAACACAAGTGCTTTTCCTGCTGTGCTGCATGGGGTCATCAGATTTCACTCTCCTCTTAATTGCAGTTCAGGGGAACGATACGATGGCGAAGGATTTATCGTTTCTGTGATTACATAATATATAATAATACTCAGCTATAATAATAAAAAATCAGTTAATGCATTAACTGAATGAACCCAGTTGCAGTCAGTGGAAAGGCAGCTTTAAGGGCATCCTTGAGGGGGTGGATGCTCTGCCAGGAGGTTGCATACTGTGGTTTGCCTGCTGGGAAGAGCCCTCAGGTGCCGGGGACCCCGTTGGGTATGAAACAAGTGCGTTCCCCGCTCAGGGCTGGGCGTTCATCTGCCAGCAGCAGGGGCTGAGTGCCTGTTGTTGCCTTGTTCTCTCTGTGCCAGCTGTGTTCTGGAGAAGTTTTTCTTGTGGGTTTTCTGAGTGGTCTGTAGGAACCAGCACCTCCCAGGAAACCACTTGTTCTTATTTTAATAACATACCCCAAATCTAAATTCTGTCCCTATTTCTGCTAATTAAAATGCACAACTCCTGTCAAATGCCCTGCATTCTGTAATGTTTTTTTTTTTTTTTTTTGCCTGTAAGCAGTGTAACTAAAAAGTAACTTTGAGAATAATCTTTTCTTTCTGCTGATAACGTTCCCATGTTTTAAGATGAGCTGTTGCAATTCCAAGCTGATTTGGAGCAGGAGAAACTAAACGGATACAAACTGGGCCTTGATTTGGTGCTGGTGTGTTATCAGCAGGGCCTCGAGAGGCTAGTTGTGGTGTCACAGCCTAGAGGTGAGTTAGCTTATCTAGCCTGGGCCTTGGTATTTATTCCTGGCTGATCCCCACTGCCATTGCTTGAATGAAATTCACTGATAATGGAAAATTTCACTTAGCTGGTCAAGCCCGTCCTAATCCTGAAATGTTTTGAATGATCTGCTTAGGGTTTAAGGATTTTTCAGCATATAAAAAGGAGAAGGCCCAGCAAAGTACGAACGGGACCGTGTTCATCTTTTCTTACTTATCTCCTTTAAAAGTACCCTGCAGCTTTCCTGTTTACATGTGTGACAGTTATTAGAAAAAATAAGTGAGTGAGAGTATAATGGCTATAAAAATAGCCCATGTGATGAAAGTGGCTCTGGATCCTAGCTGGTCTCGTATTCTGTTTCTTCTCGCAGTTCTTGTTCCCTTTTCTCAATTTTTACTCCTCTCCTTTTTAATAGTTGTAGTCTTAAAGTGAATTTTTCAGATAGAAGGGAGACCTTGGAGAAGGAAAAACACAGACAGTCCTGTTACCCAAACAGCAAATGGTGATCTAAATAATCCAGGATCCTTTTCACTCCCCATGGATTTAGAGGTGAGCCAGCAACGTGCAAAGTTATTTGCAGCTGCAGTTGATTTATTTGTACCAATAGTTTGGTATGGATAAATACATGAGAAATTAAACAGTTGGCACGGGGCCCCTGGTATGGGTAAATCTTAAGACAGAGGAGGATTTTTTTTTTTTTTTTTTTTTACAAGAGCACAGTAAAAGAGGGGTAGCTGTAGAAGGAAGTTCTGTAAAAAGTGTTATAAGAAGATTGCTGCTGGAAGCTGATGAAAAGTGATAGGATTTTACACCAAGAGGAGAGATGAGCAGCAGTGATTGCTGTGTTTCACTCCCAGTCTGTCTTTCAGAGATTTCTTACTATTCCAAATATTCCGCTCTTCGACTGTAAAATGTACCAGTGTCCACCAAAATGGCAGCACGGATTATCTCTTGTTGAGGAGATGGTCTAAAGCCTGTTTAGGGAACTGTTTCTATGTAATTCTTTCTCTATTCCTGTTTGCTGTTTGTGCTCAGGTGCGTCCAAAACGAGTCCCCGTTCCCTTTCAGCAGACGCAAGGCAGTTCAGAGCCTATTGCCAGGATTTCTTTTGCCAGTTCTCCCTCTCCAGTGAACCTCTGCAGCGTGCTTTTTTTTCCACTTTTTCTGTGGACAGCATCAGGTATTTGGAGAGACAAAGGGAGGAAGGATGCTTCAAGGCAAATCTCAAACCAGAAGAAAACTGAGTGGTATAGACAGTCTTCTTAAAAATGTAACTCACCACAGTGACTTTTGACTTCTGGAATCTAGTTTTGCCAGAGAATTCCTGAACTGCATCATTTTACAAAAGCTGCAGAGGAGGTCCCTGCTGATGAGACTGGCTTCTCCTTTCCACACTAGCAGAGGAGCTGGCAAGGTCACAGAGACAGCAAGACATGGCCACATGTGATGTATCCAGCTTGGTTGGCTGGCAGCCTCCAGGGCATCTGAGCTGAGCAGGATATTTTACGTGGGTGCCTACAGCTTTCCCCCACCAACTGGTCATTAGTATCGTTAGAGATGATGTCTCTCTCTTGTTGGCAACTTTTCCGTATGAGTACAGTCTGAACATCCAGGAGTACATTGCAGTACGTTGCACTTCACAGCACACTGCTTGCAGAACTGGCAGTCAGAGATGGTCTCTGGATGGGAACTAATAAAATCAGATCCAAGAGTTTCTTATTAGCGTCTCTTGGTCAGCCACTCCTCCCACCTCATTGCTACACAGGAACTTTGAGATACAGCCATGGCAGTGTCCAACCCAGCCTCCTACAGATAAATTACTATTTCCCCCACCCCAAATAGACTTCTGTATGGAAGAATGTCTGTACCAGCTCATGTGATGTAATAAAGACTGCAGAAATACAATATGACTTTTGTGCGTGTGGTGCCTATCATGAGAGTTAGGTGTGAGGGTTTAAATCTGGAGGGCACACAATAGCGGTATTGTAGTTAGCAGTGGCTGACATGTCTCTCGCAACTCAAAGTAGGTTGTGCTATAAATACAGCCTCTTGTTTTGCAATTGACATTTTGCTAGTGGGTGGCTAATTGCTAATTTGAAGGGAAATAGACCAGAGATCTAATATTAATAACTAATTAATAGTTATGTGGATATTTTAAGTCTATTTTTCTGCTTATTTTTAGGCATGTATTATTCATGTGCTGTGTACCCTTCTTTGCATATACATGTTTAATTCTGAAACCTTTGCTTCAGTAACGTTCAAGCCTATGTGCTTCTGCAGACAGAGGCTGGAATGCCAAAGCAAGTTGGTCACCTTTCTTAAACCCCCTTTTGGAGGACAGTGATTTGAAAGTATGAAAATGGCACTTAAGGAAAATGTTTTAAGGAAAAAGCCTTCCTCGTGAACCGAGGCCTGCAAGGAAAGCCAACAAGATGTTGCCTGCCTTCTGTCACTTTAGTTTATGATTACTGAATCAGCAACGGTGCTGGATGTTCTCCCAAGCGTAATGTAAAATGTAGGGGAATCTTTAGGCTGGTTTGCTCTGGGAGTTGAGCATGGCTCCGTTGCTCTATATCTCGCCTGCCTGCCTGCCTGCCCTCCTTCACCCACACTGCTCTGCACATCAATGAGTGCCTGTGTGATGCTTGCCCTTTGAGTAACTCATGCATGAGGAGCAAAAGCTCCTTTGCCACCATCGGTGCCGTTCATGCCATTCATTTTGATAGCTGTCCTACGAGATGTAAGCTCTGTCCCAAAAAGCGTTTGCTCCTGCTGTACTAAAACCTTACTGGCTGCTGTCTGTGAGACTCATGCCAGAGGAGGCAGCGGAGGGGCCTCTGGCAGCATGCCACGCCTGCTGCGGTGAGGGGTTCCAGCATTTGTGGCAACCATGAGGACAAACCTGTCATTAGTACCAGCCTGGCAGCAATGTGCAGATGGACTCAGGGCCTGAGCATTTCAAGAAGTGCCGGGGGTTCGGTTGTTCTCCGCTTGTTAAATGCAGCTGATGGCCCTGCCCAGTCCCAGGGGCCTGGAGGGGTGGCTGGCAGTTCTGCGGGTTGGGACCCTGTCTGTTTTTCTGGCTCCTGAGTTGCAGTACTCGCTTCTATTCTCAGTTCCATGAGATTCAAGGAATGCTGTATTTGTGTGTGCTTATTGCATGTGTTCCTGTCGGTGCTGTAGTCCTGTTGGTTCCAGTGTAACCATTGCTCACAAGGTGCACGTTTAAAATGCCTGTACATCTTGGCAGAGTGGGATTCCATAATAAGAGTTTTTAAAATCTGTGTTAAAAATTCCCATTTCTCTCGCATTTCGTGTGGTCACTGAACTGTTTTCTGGTCTGCTACAAAGCATATCTGAGTACTCTGCTTGTCCCTGTAAAGTTGACTTGATAATCTTTGCTATCAAAAATAGCAAAGCGCTTTTGTCAAAGTATGAATATAGCAAGAAGAATCTTGAAAATCGCCTGTGTGCCAGTCCTTGTAGTGACATGAAAGCACCTGTCAGATGCCAAGCCCTAGGAATATCGAGCAGTGATTTCTGCACCAAGTTCTTCCGTTTTATCTGCCACCAAACTGTGGGCAGCGGCACATCTGGGACTGTCACGCACCCTGCGGGAGACTACAGGCACAGACAGGACCTAGGCTGACTTCTGGAAGTGAGCGAGTGAGTTCTGGAACTGTCACACCTTTAAGTTTTGAGGTATGAGACTTCTGAATGGCTGGGTTTCTGTTTGGTGTGCGTGTATATATTGTATTCTCCATCTGAGTGAATCTTCTGCCTCTTTTCCTTGATACCGTTTCCTAGTGTTCTGTACATACCTCAATAGGTGCTTCTGTTTCGCCTCGGTATGCTAAAGGCCCACTGACTCTGAAGATGAAGCAGTGTGACTTTCCACAAACATAAATATTTTTCAATGTAATTGGAAGATGCTTTGAAATGCTGTCTTCAGGCCTTTACAGCCAAGAAACCAATCAGAGGCATGGTTATAACATGGATTAGTTGGGTTATGACAAGATTCCAATAATGTAAAATTGCTGCATGACAAATCAGTTTGTGTAGATTTTGGTAGTTGCTGCCTTTAATAAACTGAGTTGTGAAGCAGTGCACAGCTGCTGTGTTTCCAAAATTGGAGAAAAACAGGCTCCATTTCATGTCAGAATCTGTTCCGGGAGGCAGAACTGTGACCGTCTGTAAGCGTGCTGCTCTGGGACCAGTGGGCAGTCCCTTGGATGTATGCTACAAAATGCCAAAGGAAAAAGTAAAGGAAGAAAAAAGAATAAAAAGACCTGTCTTCCATGCACGGAGAATACTGGGCAATAGGCAATGCAAGCTGCTTTGCTTAAATTCTGTAATTCTTGGGTTGCTTTTATTTCGTGTGAAAGGCACGTCTCGCATGAAGAATTCTTGGCACAGCACAGCTCAAAAACCTGTCTGCTGCCATCAGAGCATGTAGAGATGTACCCACTGCCTCCTCGGTGTACCTTCAAAAAAAACCCTCATGTTTGAGTAGCTGAGTGCCATCACTGGACTTTGAAAATGCCATCTACTCTGGTAATATATATCTTAAATCGTTAAACGGATGGATTATGGCAATGACGGTGGATAACGAGGAGGAGAAGAGAGGTGCGTTGGGACATTGCGTTGGGCTAGTCAAAGCAGAACACAGACGTTCTACTGGTACAGATCTTAAACGTAGTCCTCTTCTGGTCAGAACCTAGAGTAACTGTTTTGCTAAGGAACAACGTTTAATAGCACCGTTACGCGAGGAGATGTAACGCTGAGCAGCTTTGTTTGTCTGTAGCTTTTTAGTCTGTGTCTGGTTATTGTCACCCAGGGGAGCTTTATGGGGAGCGTTGGCTATTCGGGCTGTAAGCTGAGATGATAAAATTTTCCTGGGGTTTTCACTTGGTATGACTACTGACCCAAAGACTTGCAGTGATCAAGGCTGCGCCTTGCTGTCTGCTGCAACACGTGTGGAAGGAGTCAGGCAGAGCAGGCACCACCCGACCCGCCTTAAAGCCTGGTTTGGTGGTGCTGTTTGGAAGTTGAGGAACTGCAGCAAAATATTTAGCAGCCACTGCAATCATACTTAAAAATTAAACATGTTTACTTACTGTTACTTATTTCATGGAGCAATTCTAAGAGGCTGATGTGAATTTTTCAAGCCAAGAGTCTGGTTTTCTCAAAGCTGCCTCTCCTGTTAGTTTTTTTTTTTTTTTTATCTTAGGTGTGGCAAAAAAGGAATCTGTGCTGCTGTTTGCAGGGGGAAAATGGAAAAGTCTCATTTTTGCAGATGAACCAGCCCTTATTTTGTTAATGCATTAGTTGAATTTCAGTTTCTGTGCTGGTGACATGTGTTGGTTGGATGGTCTTTGAAACACAGGGATTAGAGGGAATAAGTGGTAGTGAGCAGATCAGATCTCTCAGTGATAACATTTGTTTTTATGCAGACAGAGGGAAAATCAGACCAGGAATTGCGCTGCCCTCATAGGACAGACTGAAGATAAGGG
This sequence comes from Alectura lathami, assembly GCA_013399715.1. NCBI lineage: Eukaryota > Metazoa > Chordata > Aves > Galliformes > Megapodiidae > Alectura > Alectura lathami. Next base: position 57,206 of record VXAV01010419.1, read on the forward strand.
CTTGTTCGTGCGTTGCGCTCTCTGTGTATCCAAAATGCATACGTTTCTCTAAGTTCAAGACAGAGACTTAGGTTTTTACCCAGTGTCAGTTTATACTCCCCGTTCCCTTTCTGTACGCACGCATTTCATCACTTTAGCAGTGTTCTTGGTTACAGCCATGCTCATCACACAGCAAGGAAACAACATCAAATGCTATTAACAGGCGCTCCAGTGGGGGAGAAAGCAGTAAACAATGCTCCTTAAAAGTGGATAATTTCTCTGCCCCTGATGGGCCACGTTCAATTTACACATCAGTACTTCATATGAGCACATAATTTACTACTTTTTTTTTTTCCCCCAAGTGTACATGATTTAATATCAAAACAAGAAAACCCCAGGCAATTGGTCAACTGTTATTTGTGTGTTAAAAATCCTTTTCATTTTTGATTATTAAAAACAAAAATTGCATCATCTTAAGAAGTCCAAATCTAATATTAGTAAAGATTTCAGCTATAACTCATGGAAAAGAAGATTCTGTAACAGGAATTGCTGCCCAAAAGCTTGGGAGGCTTCTAAAAGCATTCTACGGGAGAAACTCAGCCTGGCTTGGGTAGCTATATTCCTTCAGTTTAGAGAAATACAAGAGATGCTTTTTTTTTCCCTGAATTTCTTTCAGTTAGCAAAACTAAAAAGGTGGTGGGAAAAAAACAGCAAACCAGGAAATGGGTAAATAGGTGTCTGTTCCTTAAAGCGAGGGGGTGCCTCTGGAGTGTGGGTGCGTGGCTGCAGGCTGAGCAAGGAGCACGCCCTAGTGGCAGGTTAACCCAGCCCCGAGGGTCAGCTGCACGGCCCTGCAGACCGGCTGCTGCAACCAGAGGAGTGGATTTTTAACGCTTTTCTTTAAACGTACCACATCTGTTGCTGTCCTTTGCCAAAGAACTGCAGTATATTTACACTGGGCATCATCATGTGTGCTGGTAGTGGTTTGATAGAATACCTGCTCTGGAAGTAATTTTGAAATGTGGAAATAGCACGTATTTACTTTGTCTATGTAGTTTTAAAATCTATAGGTATTTTAAGCTGTAGAGAGAAAGATCTTATGCTCACAACACACAAATTCCTACACTGTGAGCATTTCTGCAATAGATACCATCATTAAGGCTGCCAGTTAGTGTCATGTGAAGTGTTGGATGTTGGATCTCAAAATCATCCATGTTTTTGCTTTATTTTCTCTTCTTGTCCTTTCCCTGAGGCTGATTTTTTTTTCTTGCCACCTTTTTAGCTGTTCCCCTCCTCCCAAGCTTTTTTTTTTTTTTTTTTTTTTTTTTAAACTAAGGCTGTAGATTTGCAGTTTTGACTTTATTTTCTATTTTTTTTTCTCTAGATTCCCTGAAAGATTTCTAGCTAGATGTCTTGTAGGAAAGAGAAATAAAAGACAACACATGCAACTGCAAAGCAATCCACAGCAGTGCTGCAGAATGAAAGTGTGAGGACTAAATCTAGTAAGGGGAATTCCACCCTGTGGTGTGCTTCATTCTCACCACATCACTTGGTAGGAACACAACTAAAGGTGGAGTTCTTATCGTACATGCTGTAAATTCTAGTCATGTCACTAGCCTAAACCAAAAAACAGTGAATCTCTTCTGTGTAATGTGCAAGGCTTTGCAGGACGTACAATGAATTTTACTGTACGTACTACACTGAAACCTGCTACAATTGTTTGCAGGATGACTGTGACTGGGGCTCTCTGATCATGCTGTGTGATGCAGATGGATGCAGCAGCAGCAGCAAGCTGCTGGATCTCTCTGAAGCCTGCTTTTGTTGCTTAGTCACTGCGAAGAGCCTGGCTAGGCTGGGCTGGGCGCTTAATCCTCGCTGTGTGCCCTCTCAGCCCTCCCCATCCCATGGCAAATTAGTTAACTGTAAACAGATTTCCTGTTGTTGTTGTAGGGGAGGCTGACAGAGCAGTGAGCTTCTGGTGTTCTGTGTAGGTTGTGCTTTTATGTGTGCTCTGTGGGGAATTGAGGAGGGGAAAGGAATTCCTCTTGAACTGGCTTCTGTTCAGGATGTGGAAGTGCACTGCTTTCCTTCAGGGCCTCCTTGTTCTTTCGCCTCCTTGGCATTGTTTTGGGGGGTGATATCAATTAGTTACTTGAAACACTGTGTGCTCTGAATGAATGATAACTGCTTAACGCAAAATGCAAGAAGTTCAAAGTGTGTAAATATTGAAACTTGCTGCTCCCTTCTGTTAGTTTAACCAGCAGGGTCGGCAGCCCCTTTTGATGATCTTTTGCACCATCAGTCATTTTGTAGTTAAAAATTTTTCAAGTGTTTCAAATGTTGCTTCTGATTTTTTTTTTTTTTAGTTCAATTTTAGCAATGCAGTTAATGTACACAATTCAGTTCACAGAAAGTGATCAAAGCGGTGCGTAATAGCCAAACAGAGAATTCAAAGCGCATTAATACAGGTCAGGACCTTTCCCTTAGCTTGAGCTGTGCCTGTAAGTGTTGCTACGGAGAGGGACCAGGGCACTTCAGATCCAGGCTGGTGGGTTGGACAGAGTTTCCAAGAGATGGCAGGGTCAGTAGGAATAACGTGACTTTTCTTGCTAGGAAGCTGGTGATCTCCGTCAGCATTTACTTCTCACCCATGTAGGTAACAGTGGTAACAGACGGAGTAATGGAGGGCTGGTTCTGAAGGTGATGTACAGCCCTAATGCGATGTGCTGTTGAAGGCATGAGTTGCCTTTCCTGATTTTAGTCCTCATTTTAAGGAGGCATTCTGGAAATTTCAGTGTTATCTATAATGTATTAGCGAGCCTCTGGCTGGAGTTTAGTGTTTAGAAAAAAAGACTGCTGTTTTCCTGATCTTCTCCCATCTGGGCGAGGTTTTCTGTTTCAATAAATGTGTTCTGCTTCAAACAGCATTTTGTTGATGCATGGGTTCTTCTGTTGCTGTGCCCAGACAGTGTTCTGCTCTTTTGCCTTCAAGCCTTTCTCCTTAATCCCTTGGTTTATGTAAGCTTTCTTTCCAATGATTTCATCTGTAATGAGTACCTGTGGCGGGAGTCACTGTTACACAAAGGTGTGATGGGTAATTGTTCTGCTCAGCTTTGGAGTCGCTTGTGAAAATTAAGTCCATGAGGGTATTCTAAGGATTCTTTCATAGAGCGTGCTCTTCTTAATTTGTTGATGTTGAACTCGGATCCGCAATAGTCAGTTTTGAAAAACACTGGGTAGTTTGATTGTGGCCTTGTGTTTCCTATTTTTCATCTTACTGTTGAGACCTTTCAGTTGTACACTTTAGCTAATTCTGGGGAAAAAAAAAAAAAAGCCACCGCATCAGTACTTTGCCATTTGTACACTGGACTGTCACAAAGTTCCCATTTGTCTGTATGAGCAGCCAAAAAGAACAGAAATTCCATTAAAGCTAACGCTCTGTTCTGTGCTAGGGTTTTGTTCTCAACTAAGAGTGAGAAGAGAGTAGAATTGAAACTGTGCCTGTAATTTTTTAAACATATCCTATGTAAGTAATCAAAAGATGGTCTTTAATTTTTGTTACTTTATTTTGTTCTTTAAAAATATATTGTAATCCATAGGAACCTGAATGTTGTTTTAATGCTTTCAGTAAAAAGACTGGTAGAGAAATAGCTTTTATCCTTTTTTCATCCATTAAAATAGATATTGATAGAAACTATCATAATATGGTTTGTGTTACAGGTGGTGTAATACCAGGGGCTGCACTGCTGGCACATCACAATTTTGTGGGGTTTCAGAGAGTAGTTCTGGTAAGGACGCTCAATGATTTCTCTCTTTATTTGTCATAAAGGTGGACTGATAATTTGGTACAATTTAGAGTTAGTAATTGCAATGACATGCATTTACCATATTTGTTAGGTATCAGTTTTTGCAGTCCACTGAACCTCTCCGTTAAGTGTTATTTTATTCAATGGTATTTTAACAGCTCCTTTTGGAGCTGTTATTGTCTAATGTGTAAATCCATATTGACTTCATTGAGGGCTGTTACAGTATAACACATCAATTCTCAGCATGGAAATATTTAATAAATAGACCGTTTGATAAGGCATCTTGTACAAGCTGTACTGTCTGGTTGGTGCGTAGATCCTTAGTGTGCATCAGCTTTCAAAACAAAATGGGGAAAGGGGGGCAGAAGTTACTGTGTTGCCTTTATAGTGTGGGTTTTTTGTTGTTGTTTTCAAGTACTAAAGTCTGGGCTTCCGAAAGGAGGATATGAATATGTAGTTCAGAGAGCAGATATTCAGGCCATGTGCTGTTATCAGTTTCTTCTTTAGTTTAATGTACAGTCACGATTTTGCAATTGTTAGCTTTAAAGGTATGTAGCTGCAATCCCTCTATCATTTCTCTTGACTTTGCCTACTTTTCTTAAACATACTTTCTTATCTTTAGCCTCCTCTCTTGTACGTGTCTAGAGTTACAAGGGAGATGAGATTACCTTACTTTTTCTAATAAAGGGAAAATTCATTCTGAACCGGTCTAGCAAGAACAGTGCTTGCGTATTGTGCAAGAGCACAATCGAGTGTTTGTTCTTTCAGCAGTGGGTAACTGATACTGCGTTTGTATCTGTAGGATTGCTAATATATGCTGTAACTTAACAAATGTCTTGTGGGTGGAGCAGATGTCTTGTCTTTTTTCTTTTTCAAATCACAGTCCCTTAAAAGCTTATAGCGAGCCCGCCTTGTCTGAAGTCCATAGAGGGCACTCAAAGACAGAGGGTGTTTGTTTTAAAAAACCTTATCTGGCAGGTAGACCCCCACAACCTAGAGAAGGAAATTGCTGACTGTTCTTGATGGCCTTGCTCTTGCAAGGTACTGTTGCACTGGCCGTGCTCCAACAAATCACTTAAGCAATTGAAGTCAATGGGACTATAATATGCTTAAATATTCCTCTGGATTGATCCGCAGCCCTCTATGCTTTCACAAGCTCTTCTCCATCTTCTAAAAACAAGGAGTACACAGGAATTTCTTAATGGAGTTCTCTAGTCAGCCTAAGAGACTAAAAAGTCCATCTGTGTTGGAGATGTCTTCCCTTNGTGGCTGATAAATCAGGGAAGTAAAAAGGATGTTATTTGAAGGTACAAGTGAACAGTTGTAGAGATTGAAGCCATTTCCCCTGATGTAATTGCATTAGATTGCCAAATCTAAAATATGTGGGCATGGTAGTATCTGTGGTGTGTGTTTTCCAGCCCTGTAAATAGATAATGCCTTCAGTATGCACAAATAACACATGTAGACTTGCATTAGTTTCTAAATCTTGGAGTGGAACAAAATAGGCTTTCAGATTTATACGAGAGAAATGGCATCATGTAGTTTTGAGTAGCATTACTCGAGGATATTAAAAGGCAGTTCTGCAAAGTAAAGACATCACAGTTTATAAAAAGAAAGATGATGGGAGCTCCTTGGAGTCTGAAAAATACTGAGAATTTCTCAAAATGCTATGAGCAATTTGTGCAGTCCTTATTAAAGTATAATGTGATCTTGCAAAGTCATGGCCTTCTTCCCCTCTATCATCTCTTCATTTCCAAATAACACTTCAGTTACTGGGAATGGGTGCACAGAATTTTTCACGTGGAGCCTGTAACTCCTGTGTTTGAGGTGAGGTAAAGATAACCCAGTATGGTGGGTTTCTTTTTTCAAAAGCTGTCCTGCCTAATTTCTTTAAATCTGAACTAGCAGTGGTTAACATGATAGCTTAATTCTGCAAAAGCTAGCATAGAGGTCATGTGTGGGACAATTTGAAGGCCATTTCTCTGCAGCTGCCTATGTAATAGTAGCCTGCAGTTATAAGCCGTGGTGTATTTCCATCTCTGCTGATGTTTGGCTTTTCTGGATGAAACTGTTTTCTCTACAGGAAACATGAAGCCGTGATTGTGTTTCTGGCTGCACCAGTGGAGGAGACAGTTTGCCTTTTAACAAGGGGGGGATCCCTATCAGGCAGATGATGCATCTTCAAGTTGTAAATCACTGCTTAGAAGGGGATTAATTCAAAAATTGGTGAGAACAGACGTCTGATGTTGGCCTATGCAGCCAGAAAGAGGAAATGTCCTGGGTTTGAACTTGTTATCTGAATTGGATCCTTAGTGATTTCAGTCCATTTTACACAGTAGTTTCTTCAGGAGACTCTCCTGCCTCTGCTGAACCAAACTGCCAGCTTTAAATTGTAAAGGCTTTTTTGTGTGTGAATGGGCACTCAATGTTGTAAGCATTTGTATACAGCCTGAAAGGAGGCTTCTTTCACAAAACAAAAATGTTATATGCAACAGGCTGCTTTGGTACAGCTTTTTATGTACCGTGTGCTACATGGAGATGTGAAAAGAGTGTTCTTTTGAAGCATCTTCTAATATTTTTGATGAAACTCATTTTGCATGCCTCTGCAAGCGTGTTCAGATTCTTCTGCTTAGTCAAAGACCCTCAGTACAGTGCCAAATGAGCAAGAACCTTTTGTACATTTCTTTAATCTTCAGAGAGCATCAGTGCAATTGCTTCTACAGGCGCAGGTGACTTTACAACATGTAGGAGCCATCTGGGGCTGTGTCATGGCAGGCATGTTCGTAGGATCTCTGGGAATGTTTCCCTTACAGTAGTATAAATATGCCTCTAGACTTAAAAACCAATGAAGTACCAGAACTTGGCACTCATTCAGCATCGCCCGTAGTCTAGGGTAATTTGTCAGGTACAATACTCCATTTTCAGAGGACAAGGGAAAAAGCTTGTTGTTATTTTTCAGGGTGTTTAGTGAAAGAAAAGACTGTTCTTGATGATTCAGATATTGGAACAGCTCCCAGTAAAGGAAGGATACATTGCAGGGTATGGAAAATCTTGTCAAGGGTGATGGCGGTATTGTATGTCCTCTGTGTGTGTTACAGGCACATCGCTTCAGCGTGTGCGCTGTTCTTAATATTGCGCCAAAAGACTCTTGATACATCTTCATTTGGGGGGGGGGGAAAAAGCAGGTGCTGAAGGTAGGATGGGGGATTGAATTAATGGCTAGAAAAGTTTTGGATGCATAGGTAATTTGTTCATGAAATGTATATCCTTGAAGGGAGAAAAATCAGTACTTTTTCATATGGAAATACAGGTACAGCTAATACAGATGGAGATATTCTCTGCCAAAATAGTAATAAGGCCTGGATAGTGTTTTTTTTTTTTTTTTTTTTTCCTCATGACAAATTACACAGTCAAGCTTTGGGTTGTGGAGCAGAGTAGGATGTGGAGATGCTGTGACTGATGGTGTGCACTAATGCATGCACAGAACCAGGAGATCCTGTAAATTGAGGAGGAACACTGGCAGGCTTAGAAAACAGTTACTGCAGGGTTACCAGGGACAAGGAGTTCCTGTGGCACCTGTGTCCCTGTGCGAGTCTCCTGTGTGCAGCTCAGCCCGTGAGGCTCTGCGTGCTGTCCCGCAGCGGTGCGGGGCCATCTGCTGCACCAGTCAGTTCCTTGACTCCCGTTCTAGAGCGCGTGGTGGAGACGATGACAGCCGTGAGGGAGAGGTGACGAGAGAGCGGTGGCCCAGGAATGCCCAGTCTTTCATGCCAGTCTCTTGTGCTTGTGCTGTCGCAAGGGTTTCAGCTCCGCTGTGCTCCAGCTGAGCAGCGGTTACAAAGAAATGAGCATGCTCCGTCAGGCTCACTTTTTTCTTTTAATGTTTGTCTCTTAATTTATTTCATGGTTTTTGAGAGATGTGAACTTCATCATAGAAAGTACCCCAAGAAGGCGAGTACTTTGTACGCTGCTCTTCATTGGAAGTCAATTCTGATAGACCTCGTTAGAGTTCAGGTGTTTCTGGAAAACTTAGCTGCCTAATTTCAAAGTCCATTGGAAGTTAAATACTTCAGGTTTACAGTCCACTTTAACACTCGTTTTTTCTGAAGTAAATTTTTAAGTGATCATTTAATTTTAATTCATTCAGCTCACTTTTCTAAGGAATGTCTTGATATAGTGATTTCTTCCTGATTATTAGTCTTTAATTAAAAAAAGACGTGGCTGAACATGGTTTCCTGCTATCCTATTGTACGTGGTCTTGTTTGCATTGGTAACTGATTTCAGCTCAGATACTGCAGTTTGATCATGAACAAAGATGTGTTAATGATAAGACAGCTTTAAAGACTTAGAGCAGCGGTCTTCACCTTTTTTGATACTGCTGTTGCATTTGGTGTCATTAGACTTTTATTTGGGAATGAAAAGAAAGTGTTGTAGGTGGTCACAGTGGAGTGGTTGTGAGGAAAGTACATCTTGCTTTGCAGATTATCGATTAAATAAGACAGAGGTAGTTGGAGGCATCTGGGAATATTCACGTGGTCAGTTGCGGATGCATATTATTTCTGGTTTTGCAAAAGGGTTTTTCCTTTTTTTTTTTTAAGTTCTGAACTCATAATGGTTATCTACCTGCATATCCTCACTGGCTTATTTAAGTCAGCTTTACTAACTGGGGCAGTCAAGAAAATGCTTGAGTAAAGGAAAGACAGTTGAGTTTTTAAGCTAAGGGTAAACATTCTTAAGCCTTCCTTAAAACTCCTCGTTCATGCATAACGTTATAGGCAGTCATGGGTTACATGTCTTTAAATCTTTTAAGTGAACATCTTGGGGCTAGAAAGAACTTGTCATCTTGCATTTAATTTATTCCAGGCTTTAGGATGCATTTCATGTCTGCACTTTGAAAAAACTTGGAAAACTAAATGCGATCAGTGTTGGCACATGTTTTCAATACCAAATTCCACTGTTCAATTGCAGTTACATTCTCAACATGTTTAGTATCTGGGTTATTATAGGAAAACATGACTACAGCACAGTGTATTTCTGTTATTGACGCTCAGAAGTACCAATCTACCTGCTTGCCATCAGTCCATGACTCATGAGTAATATTGGCCTTGTCCCCAGTAGTTAGAAGGTGTTATAAAAACACACTGCCATCCTAATGTCATTAATTCATTGTTTTCCCTATCTGAAAGGCACTGTTTGCTTTTTCTTCATTCTAACGGGGGGGGGGNCTCTCCAGTAGTAGCAGGCTCCGATGTAGTTGCTCGCGGTCACTGGAGCTGGGATGATACCTTTGTTTCCATGTTAGACTTGAGACTGTAATGAATTGTAGTTGAGAGATCTGTGATTCCTGTGGGGTTCCTAAGTCTTTCTCTTCTTTCTTCTCCTTTTCCTCATTCCATTACTGTATTTTCTCATAGAGCTTTTCCATTTCACCCTTTGTTTTTCAGAAACAGTGGACTCAGAGCTGTTAGTACTCAACAAAACATCTGCCTCCAGGAAACGATTGGCTGCTTTCATGCACTCACAAGGGAATCTCAGAAAAATTATTTGTTATCCCCAAACTAGATGCTGCCAGAATACATAATTCCAAAACTTCTTTTCTCATGGGAAAGGCATATTAAGACTTAAGCTTAATAATGGGGGAAACAAGTCAGCTTTATTTGCATTCAGAATAGGTCAGCCCCCTTCATCTGTTCTGTGAGCAGAACACCTCGCAAATCTTTCTTCCTTTGTTCTTCCCTGATCGAATTGCATGTTTGTATCCTTACTGCAGAAGTGATGTGCCTGCTTTTCTGAATTCGTGTAGCAGTGGGGGAAAGCACTCATCCAGTATTGTGAATCCTTTCCTCCAGATGGGTTTGTAGGGCAACGCTTCTGTGCCTTGCGCTACAGGAGATGCTTCCCTAGTTGAGTGTGTGCAGTTAGGATTAGTGCAATTCTGTTAACTTCCATACTGAAAATAAAACCCGTACCTGTTATCATCTTTGTAGATGCTAAAAGCTGAGATGAGTGTTCAAGATCATACACCAAGGGCAGGGCAAGTCCTCTGTTGTGTAGCTGTGTCCAGGCCAGTGTAAGCATGGTTGGTTTTAATTTGTCTTTGGGTTGCTCACTGGGAAGGAGGGACCAGGCTCAAAGAAATGCAGGGTTTTGAGATAATTACCTGAGTAAAGTTAGCAAGCTAATAAAACAGAAAAAATAAGCATTTCCCAAAAAAGACCCACCCCTGTACGGTTGTATGCGAGTGCTGTCAGACCCCTGGCAACGCCGGCTTGGGTTCCTAAAGGCTCAACATTATGTGTAGTGTGGCACATCACAGAGGAGGATTTGGGATCTTTTTATATTCCTTCTGGTTGTGGAAAAGTTGTGCTTAGCTGCAGAGGCCAGCACTGAGGGAAGGCCCAGGCCAGCTCCAGCAGGCATGGTGGTGCCTGGGGCCTGCACCTGCTCTGTCAGCCTCGCTTCTGTGCAGACGCTGCTGGCTCACACCTCTGCTCTGTCCTGGGTGGGCATGGCTTTGAGGCATGGCCTCAGGCCTGAGGTCAGACCACGGTGCAGGTTGAGAAGATGGTTGCTTACTCCTTGCACACTCTGTAGTTGGGAAATGTTAACTCACGTTGTACTGTGGCTCCCTAGGGCAGTGGGCACAGCCCTGAGCTGTCGGAGCTCACCAAGCATTTGGACACCGCTCTCAGGCCCAGGGTTTGGATTTTGGGTGCCCTGTGTGGCGCCAGTGGGTAGACTCAGTGATTCTTGTGGGCCTCTTCCAGCTCAGGATGTTCAGTGATCTGTAACTACAACAAAGCAAGTCAAGTGGAGGGCTTGTATCTTGCGAGCACTTCAGGTGGTGGCTCACATCATAAGGCTGAATGAAGAAAGATGAATAAAATGAACAGAGTTCAGGTGGAATGAATATCACTGGCGTTAAAGATGATTTTTTTTCAGCTACCAGTTTATCTTGTGCGAAGTGTTGGCAACTCATCTGTTGTAATAGAAGAAAGAGGAATGTAGAGTACGACATTTCTGAAGGCAGTACAGATAAAGTCAGCGCTCTTGGAGGTAGTTGGAGAGATGAGTGCAGGAGAGCAGAGTTACTGTAGGCCATGTGTGGTGAGGAGGTAAAAGCCAAGGCAAATGCATAACCACAAGCTCAAGATCAGATGAAGGCCAGAATAAGGATCACCAGCTTGAAAAAGGTAGTGAGTACAACAAACAGGTGCAAGCTGTAAAAGGGTGACAGTACTGGGGAATGGAGCCCGTAACCTTTGTGGAAAAAAACCCTAGTCAAAATAGGGATGCTCTTGTAGCTGTGCAGAGATCCTTTCCAGAGTGACTGTAAGAATTGCAGGTGCTGTTGTGTTACCACCAGGAAATGGTATATCAGCCATAATGAACAAACAGTGTCAGGCTGCAGGGCCACAATAAGGTTTCCAGAACAATCACAAAGAAAAGTTGAAAGTCAGCTAATTACAAAAGTGTGCTGAAACATCAGTAGTTTGCATTAACAAGTAGATAGTGTTGGTTCAAGCTCAGGGTGAATCTTTGTTACCCATCAGTATGCAGGTCAGCAGCAGTCGCACAGTGAAAAACTGTGTCACTGTTAGTGCACCAATATCCATCAGCTCAAGCAATTGATGTAGATGTAATCACTGTCTCTAATAGAAATGAAGTCAGGGTAATGGAACATTGTCACAGGATCAATGTCTCCTGTTTTGAAAGTAAACCCCCCCAGCTTTGCCTTTGCATTTATGTACCAGCAGGCGACCATATTATTCAATTCAATTGACACAGGCCTTTAGAGCCCTGAGTGATCTATTGTGGGAACGACAGGAACAACATACTGGAAAAAATGGAATGTTCTTGATCAGACTTGCAGACTGTGGGGTTCAGTGCGTTTTCCAGCAGTGAAAATGAGAATAAATCAGCTGACAGCTCAAACTTAGCACAGTACAGAGATCGTTAACCCCGTTTTTAGCTTCAGTTGTGTAATTTCTACATGTTCTTGATCAAAAAGTTTGAACCATGGCACTTGTGTTCACTTTCAATGATGTGTAGTTACAAATAGAAGACTTTTTGGATGTTGCCCCCCTCCCTTAGTCTCAACAGAAGCTCTTGATAAGGCTTATTTTGACTGATTCAAGAGCTCTTCTCATTCAGTTATTTTCTCTGAAATTTTTACACAGCTTGATCCAAGTGAGGATTAATGGGTGTGCTTCCCACATTCATCTATAATTAATTTTTCACTAGGGCTTTTATGCAAAACAGGACATTAGCAGTCCTATATTTGCACAGTTAAAACTGGATGCACATTTAAGAGTTGTATTGCATTGGATTTTAAACAACGTAGCGGGTAATGCTTATTCTAGTTTTCATTTTTTCTTGCACTTGATTCCAGAAATGTATTGCTGTTCAGTGTCTAGATCCAGGGAATGTCAGCAGGATGTTATTTCAGCACTGACTCAGTAAAGCCATTTAATAAATTGACAAAGCCTTCTTGAGAGAAGGTCTGTACAGCTGATTGCAAAAGTCTTAATTTATTTGAATTCAGTATTCCTGAAGAATTGTAACTTCATCTAAAGGGACATGCCTTAGAAGGAGTTTAAGAACCTGAACAGCATGTATTCGAATAAAGTATCGGTAGCATAAGTATCCCAAGTCAATCTAGGGATTTACAAAATTTGGCTGCCAAGAACCACTCTAAGATGCTCTGCAGCTGTCCAGGAAGGTGTTTGTAGCTCCAGAAGCCATGGAAGTTATGGCTTTGTAGCCATAGCATGGGAAGTGTGGTACGGAATATACTGTCACTGGTCTCTGCTGTAACAGCCGGAATCCCAGTCTCCTGGGTCACGTAGCATATGACTTTGGGGAGGAGATTCATAGTTCAGTAATTAAATACTACTTTGCTCTAGGCAAACCCAACAGATAGGTTTCATCTGCAGCTTGTTTTGTAATAGTACTCAGGACTGTGCTTGGTGTTTCTGGGGACTGAGCACTCAGATAAGTAGACAGTAACTTATTTTTAGCTAAGGGTTTGGGTGGTTTTATTATTATCTTTTTTTTTTCTTTTCTTTCAGGGTTGTAATTCTTTTTCTTCAGAAAATTGCAAACTGGCTTTGTCATCTTGTGTGCTTCATACTCTCAAATTGGCACAGAAAGACAGAGACTGTTGCCATAAATTAGGTCACTAAAGCTGAAGTACAGAATACAAATATTTATTGCCTGAGCTAAGGAAAACGGTTCAGATGAGGAAAGGAAAATTTAGTATTTGGCAATGAAGCTGTATACTTGAGATTAAAAGTAAAAACAAAGCACTAGAGTTAAAAGATAAATGTGTGGGAAGCATCTCTTGTTTTAAATTCCTATAAGGAAAACTGGCAAAGCGTGACCTTATGGTAGATTGCCAAGAAAGCTCATAAGGTAGAATGACAGATTTTTTGTGTAAGTTCACAATTGACTTAGATTATTGAGTCTTAAAATCAAAAAATTAGAGGGAGGGCACTTACAAACAACAATTTAGAAACACAGGTAAAAATGCAGAAAATGGGACAACATTCACTGTAGAATATATTACAAAAAGGCTTATGCACTTAGTTTTAAAAATATTTACTTTTACATTCAAAAGGCTAGAAAGAATTCCTAGCCTTGATCAGATGGAGAATCTCCCTAAGGACTCATTTGTATTGTGCCCAGTACAATATCGGGCCCCATTTCTCAAAGGAAGACGTGAAAGAGCAAATAGGATTGCTTAAAGCAGTAAGTCGGTACAGCTAAAAGAAGAAGAAAAGTTGTCTTCTAAAGTATGGGAAAATGTTTGGTTTGATTGAAACTGATTTCTAATAAATTCATGTGCAGAATGACATACAACAACGCTGGTCACATACTGTGTGTTTAAAATACAGGATTTGCCAATATGTTCATATAAGTTTTCCATTATCAGCAATTTCTAAACAGTTGTGGATAAAAACCTCCTTTAAACGCTTTGTGCTGGGTTTGGAAACCGTTCGACGTGGAGCTGCCGTGTCGTGTGGAGGAGCCCTGGAAAACCATTTTGTGTAGAACAGCAGCCACCAGGAGCAGCGTTTCGTGGGACCCCAGATTCAAATGTCAGTTTTACAACCTGCTCACACCTTGGGTTTTCTCTGTTGTGCGAATGAAGTCATGCTGAAACCCCACAAATCCCAGGGCCATGCCCTTTTTGTATTCTTTTTCACGTTTGAGTTTGTAAGGCAAAGAAGACATCATGGTATTGGTGCCTCAGTTTTGTAATCAACCTGGATGCAGTTGGACAAGAGGTTGAGGTCAGCGTGCCTGCGCTTTGCCTGTGCTACTACTGTGTGTCACCTGCACCATGGTGACAGCAGTCATTTAAAAAAAGAAAGGAAGATTCTTAAGCTGGAATTAAAAAAATAAAATAACAATTGTACTCTTCTGTATGTTGCATACATGCTGACAAAATATTTGTCAGGTTTTTATGGAAGAGGAAAAAATTAGAGGACTAGTGACAGTATTTTTTATTGGTTTTGTAGCCAGGCTTCTGTTTTCCGTGGCTAGATGGAGCACTCTGTTTATAACCGAACATTAAACATTTTTCAGAGCTGCCCAGACAGTTAGCTGTTCCCTTTAACATATAATATTTGGTATCAAACTAAAGATTGGTACGTTCTGGGGAATTATTATTCACAGCAGCCTGTCAGGCTTCTCTGTTATCCTGCCTAATTAGGAGGTGTTAGAGCCCACCTAAAACTGCACAATTGTTTCTTTCTTCAGCTGTTGTTTCATGATAGAGTGAATCTAACTGTAGTACACCTACTATGTATGATAAAACTGTAAGAGATACAAAGTGCTAATCTGGTGCTTAAGCTTTCTCTGCCAGTTCAGGCTCTTTGTTTTTTGATTTTTCTTTTTTTTTCTTTAAAGCAGAAAAGATGCTTTTTTTTCTTTATAAAAGAAGAACAACCAACTGTTAGGCAGGGAGCCATATCAGGTAGCATCTGTTCTCCAGCATTTGGCATGAAGATGGGATAAGAGTACAAAGCTAGCATAAACATGTATAGTAGAACAACAATTTGTCAGAAATGCGGTCAGATTTGTACTGTTGGGTACCCACTAGTCTGCAGATCCAGTTCCCGTGATAGTGGAACTTAATCTCTTTACAGTGGATTCTGCTTGTAAATGTTACCCAAAGTATGAAAGAATGGGGATGGTCCTTGAGGGCAGGTAAGATGCTGCAGGCTGGTGTTTCTCACTCACTGCAGAAATACTGGCACAGTGGAAGACGAGATGGAGTTGGTGTGCAGATTCTGGGACAGGAAACCTAATTTCCTTAGAAAAAAAAGTAGATTCTGAATGGCTTTGTTTGATTCCAGCCATTGATTCACCGCTCGATTGAGTTGGGTCAATTTGTCAAAAGCACAGAAGTGCATCTTTTCTGGTTGTTGCTGATGTGTGACATGTCTAGCTTTTGACTAAATCCTGAGGCCAACATAGGATGACTTTTATTCTGTGGCTGGTATGTTTTTTGCCTGCTAAATTTGGGGATTTCAGGGGCTTTCTGTAGCGACCTTAAAAATGTCCAGAGATACCTTGATGCTGTGTTGATTGGAATTCAATAGTTGCACTGTAAATCTCACCAGTGTCTGTGGCCCAGTGGTTTGGGGTGGTGTGGGGGGAGCAGGGTGTTGGGTTGCCTACATACACCACAGTTCACTCTCGTTGGCATGCTGGCATTGCTGAGCATTGCCTGGGCGTGTGTGGCCTAAAACAGAGCCTGAGAGTTGGCACGCTGGGGTGGGCGTAGTTTTAAGCAGTGGATATTGATCCCAGGACATTCCTGCCTATCTTGACTTCATTGTCTTGTACCAAATGTTTAGAGTGAATTTTGTCACTCTAGCTTAAAAAATGCTTGCTGGGGTGAAAACCACAATCCTATTTCTCTTAAATTGTAGTGAATTTGAGAAAAGATGTGCAGTTGTGGGGAAGGGGGCAGGGTAAGCTTGCCCTAGGCTGGAGTTTACAAGTGCCAGGGTTGGTTTGGAAGTTTCTTCTGTTACTGGAGTAATGTTTGCGTGTACAGCGGTGCCTCCATCCGCAAGTGCTGGGACGCAGGAGGAGCAGATGAGCAGAGTGCAGTGGTGTGCGGGATGCTGTGTGCGTGCTTGTGCAGGATTCAGGTGGACTGGTTCTCGTGTGATCCCAGGGACGGAAAGTTCACAAGTACTTACGTTCAGCAAGCCCTTGTGCACATCCTTTGGTGTAGTTCTACTCGTAAGGAATCAAGCTCGCAGGTACAGGACTGCTCCGAGGTGCAGAACGAAAGTATGGGCAAGAGGAAGATTTCCCTTTAAATCACACTGGGAACTAAGGCAGCAGTGTGGATGCGCCTTACTGCTCCCTATTTCCTGTAAATCCACGGAATGTTTTCAAGGAGACTTGGAATTTTTATTAGGGCCAGGAAAAATGGCCACAAGTATCTTGTTACATCGGAATGTGTTTGGAATATGCATTTGCAAGTATTTTAAAATATTTTTATTTTATCCTTTGTAGATTAGTCTGGAAATGTAAGACTGACAGGAATTGTGTCAATTCTACTTACATTTTTGCAACTTCAGCGTGGAGCGAGGGGGTGGCGGTGTGTGTTGAGTCCTGAGAACATGGCTGGTGGCTTTGGGGTCAGTTGTCCCCTCCAGTCCCACCTCTCTCGTCCCCCTGTTCCCCTCGCTGCTGCAGGGCGATGGGGACCTGGGTGTGACCAGAGCAACTCCGCGCTCCCCAGGGCCGCTGAGGGGCTGCCACGGGGCTGGTGGACGCGGTGTCTGTGGCTGAGACCTCTCTGCAGTTGGGCGTGGGTGGGGCTCGGGCCTTGCCTGCTGTTTTACTTTCCCCAAAGCTGCTGCGGGAAGGCGCGGACAGCCCAGTGCCTGGGACAGGCAGCAGCGGTGCAGCAGGTCGCGGTGGTGGGAGGTGGAGGTCAGGCAGCACTCGGCTGAGACCGGCTCCAGGAGGTGGCCATGCGCCGCGGGGCCTGGTGCTGAGGCCTGGCCGTATGCCGTGGCCTGGTAGGCCAGGCGGCCAGCGTCGACTGAAAACTTGTCAGAGGGAAAGAATTATCGAGCCCGCTTCTGTCTGTAGTGCCACTGTGTTTTCTCTTTTGGGATGGGAGTGCGGGTTGTTTGGTTTTGCTTGTTCTTTGCACAGTTCCTCACTTCCCTGGGGTGCGTGGCAGCTGGTGTGACGGGTGAGCCGCGGCCCTCGTGAGGAGGGGGCACCACAGAAGGGATTTAAACAAGCACTGAAAAAATGGGTAAAGCAATATCTTGATTTTTTTTTTTTTTAAATAAACTTTCGCCGCCTTTTCAGTTTCATGCCCTCACTAGGCAAGCTGTGTATTTATTTAACACATTTTTTTTCTGTATTTTTGGAGTTGTTTCCATCCCTAAACCAGTGCTACACTGCCACCTCTTGACAGCTGGGCAGGAAAGCAAGTTTCCAGGAGCTGAGTGGCAACGCTAGTCTTCCCATGCTGACAGCTTGCTTACACTCTGAGCCAGCCTTGAAAAATTATACTCGTTTGACTTGGGTGGGGTGAATAACGTTTTTGACAGAAGAGCAAAATGTTAGCTTTTTTTCTTTAGTTATCCAGCTACGTAACATGTGACAGGTAAATTTGTGACATTTCAACAATTTTGCTTTCAGCGGGGAGCCCGTTTTATATTAATAATACAGATGTTTTCTATGTAGCAAGTAGTGCTGGTATCCAATTCCTGCGTTTTGATCCATCTTCCTGGATGATTCAGTGAGGTGTTAAAAATCGGTAACAGACGCATGGAACAAACACTACGTTTTGTATCATGTAAAAAAGGCTTCTTCGTAAGTCTTTTTAAATCTAACTACTTTTTTTTTTTTTTTTCCCTTGAAGGATATTGTTCCTTTTTCTGTAGAACTTTCCTGCAACAAGCAGTCTTTAAAGATGACTTGCTCCAGGTTTGACATCAAATACAGCTAAATAAGTCAGCATTTGTTGCTGCAGGTGTTGGAACCAGTGGCCAATTCATGAAATGGCTGAAAATGGCATTTATTTTGCGTACTGCTCAATGAATGGTTCCTCAAAGTATATTGTAATTTGCCAGGTATATGTTATACATCCAGTATGCAGGGGCTGTGAGTGGGTACTGCAAGGGCAGTATCAGTGTACCTCTGAGCTGCATTAGCAAGGAGTTGTACTGGAACGATAATTTTTTCCTTAAATGGAGACGGGAAGGTTTTATGTAGCTCTGCATTTTTATTTATTTGCTTAAGAAACTAAAAGCATTTTCTTCTCTTCCCCACTGCAGCCCCTGTAAGTGCAGGAATGCCCAAATCCTGGGTTTCCATGGCCGTGTCCGGCATCATTCGGGGCTCCCTGTCTCCCATGCACCACAATCCCATCTCTCCCACCCCAGTCCCTCTGACCAGGCTGAATCCGAGCAGCTCTAGGCTGTGTCACAGCTGCACATTTGTCCCATGCTCTCAGCAAATCCAGCTGGCGCTGTGCTGTGCCCTTCCCAAACCCCCAGCTATTGGCTGGGCTAGGGTGGTTTTGGGGGTGTCCGCATGCTGATCAACCCCCCAGTGTTCATGTTGGTTTCAGGCAAATACACTCTGCTGTCTAGGTTCATCCCGTAGCCTCCCATTTCTGGGGAAGTTAATTGGATCTCCCCTCTCTATCCAGCTGCCAACACTATGGAAGAAGACTCGTGTTGCTGAGAGCTCTTCCTGCTGTCAATTTCCCTTCAAATTGACTGGTGAAGTTTAAAAGTTGGATGGCCAGAGAGACAATGTGATTATTTTCTCCTGTTTTCTTGGGAGTCTTGCTAGGAAGAAAGTGCCTAGAAAGAATATATAAAGCCTTTTACTATTTGCCAGCCTTGTAATGCAAATAATAATCTTTTACTTGTTATTTCTGCTGCATTCATGGCTTTCCCACGTGGAGCAGCAGTGGCATATGATCTGCACCTACAGCCATGTAGCTGGTAGTTAACAGCACAGACTTGTTATGTTAAACCACACCAGGGAACCTGTACTCCAGGCCTTTTATTTATTTATTTTTTTAACATCGGATCCAGGTCAAACCTTGTCCAGTAGCAGCAGTAAGTCACTTGTCTTCTCTGACTTCAGCTCCAAAGATGAAAATAATGGTGGCAGCTGTGTGAAGCACTGGAAGGACTGCTGGTAAAAAGTGCTGGGCAGGTATTAGGAGCAGGAGTTGTTTACTTGAAGTTATGGAAAGGTCAGGACTTTCTTTTTTTAAACATTCAGATGTCATGGGAATGCTCTCAAAAGTGAGGCTTAAAGGAAAAAATACTATATTCTGTCTCATCTTCGTGTTTTAAAGTCTCTTCTTGCTTTATGTTTTCAAAATTTGTCATCAAAAGTATGTATTTTCTGATGCATTGTTTTTCTTGCCGTGTTTACTTTTTAATAAAAAACAAGGGAAACGTTATTGTACATTTACATATGTATGTATGTCTTTATATCCATAAATGTTTTTGAAACAGTGAAATTTTGCAGAAGTGTTACTAAACATGCTGTTTAAACTTTGTCTCTAATTGTAAGAATTACTTTTGCAAAGCACAAGTACATGGCTAAGATATTTTCCATTTTTTAGTGGAAGTGGTTGGGCTTTCTTTGAATGTATACAGTCTTGTAGCCCATATTGCACCTTTTTGCTAGAGCAGGAGCACCTGAAAATTGAAGTAGATTAGAAAGTAAAAGTGAGAAATTGCCTAGATACCAAAGTGAAAACAAGTACTCTGTCATTGTTATCCAGATAAAGAGAAATCCAGGTTTTGAAAAAATGTGTTCCACAGCAGTACTGTTGATTAGGTGAAACTCATTTGATTCTTCGTTTGAAGCCCTGTGAAATGAGGCATTTTAAGTACTGGTGTTAGGGGGGACTGCTTCCCCAGTCCGTACCAATTTACATCATTTGAGAATCTGGCCCTTCGGTATTTAATTTACTGACCTTAATGTTGCTAAGAGACAAATGACATTTTAATGGTGATGGCAGACTTACTCTCGTTATTGAATAAAATCATTGTCTGTGCTGCCAAGAACTACGTAGTTTATAGACATATAGCATTTGTTGAGAAATATGTTTCTATTCCTAAAAAATGTTTAATTGACCTACTTTCTTATTTTTAGGGCTGTGTCCTTTGTTGTGACCTCATGGTTTAACTGGGAATAAAGATGAGTATAAGCAGTGATGAGGTTAACTTCCTGGTATATAGATACTTGCAAGAGTCAGGTGAGTGTTTTCAATTATGGTTGTTTTAGCAATGCTTAATTTCTTTGGTTTTCATCTGCAGCTGACTTTAGCAAATGCAAACTCATTTAATTATTTTGCCAGTAGGCATGTGCTTCTGTCTGAACTGTTTCTTGGTGTTTCTTCTCAACAAGAGAATGAATTCCTGCCAAGTTGCCTTCTGTAACTTAATCATATTTAGTCATTTGGAGATTTCAGATGGCAGTCAACCAAGGAATCACTTGATTACTAGACACGCATTTTCCTGGAGATCATTTTTAGCTATGGGATCACAATGACACTTTGCACCATATTCTTCGGAGNTGGTGTTGCATGACCAAATTCCTTGCCAGAATGTGGCTGTGTAAGGGCAGGTGTTACTGCTTTTCAAAGAAAGAAACGGCAACTGTGGCCATATGACTGGTATCGTCTGAATCTAAATGCAGATGGTCAGACTTTTTTTTTTTTTTTTTTTTTTTTTTAAAAAA
>VXAV01010419.1:77785-90069 GCA_013399715.1 Alectura lathami
ACTTGGATTCTCAAACGTCTTCCTGCAGGACACTTTCTTGGAGGACTTCCTCCTTCAGTGTAGGGCTAGCCAAAGTCTCCTGCTTCTTAGGCGGAAGAGCAAAACACATGAATATTGTCAAACTTGCAAAGTAAGATTTTTCTTGCTGTTTATCCAAACTGTGTCTGTAAAATATGAATAAGAATTCTGTAGCCATCCCGTAGTGTATTTTAAAAAACTTCCAAAAGAGCAGCAGTTTGGGTTGCATGTTGGAGTTTCTAATGTGACCATATGGCTGCAGGGGTTTTTGTGACGGTGGTTGCTCTTGAAACTAAGAGTAGAAACCACATTAGCTTTTACTCGCAGCTATGATATTGATTGCTTAAAGCAGTCCACATTTAGAACAGGCAGATTTGACTGGAAATGAGGGCATGCCTCAGTATATGAACAAATGATGGCTGTCAGCTGGCAGTAGGGAATATGGTGTTAGCAATATGTAAAAGAAATCTGCCTTTTAAATCACAAGGAAGCTCAGATGTTAACGTAACAGTGCAAGGGATCAACTTCGGTGTGTATGTTATCTTGCTGTCTCAACATCCACAGATTATTGTTTTTCATTCCTGTTTGCTGATGGGGGGCTTCAGGCTTCTTGAAGACTTGTCTAATGGTTATGTATCATAAAACCAGATATGTGATAAAACTAAATTCAGAGAAGTAAGAATCCATTGCCTAAGTTAGTGCAGCGAGTTTCTACTGAGTAAATGTTAAGATCACTAGGTGAATTTTAGGAATAGTGTAGAAAAAGATAAAAATTAAAACAGAACCCACGTTATACTGGGTGGATGGAATTCGTTGGTCCAGTTTTACAGGTCTAGTTCAACAGTGTTTTTTTTTTTTTTTTTTTTTTTTTTTTGTGGTTTTTTTTTTGGTCAGCTTCTCAGATTCCATCTGTTTATCAAACCTTAGCCTAGCACGTTGCCAGTGACCCTGACCTGAGGACAACCCTTTTGCTGATGAGAAAAGCTCAGCCTCTTACATGGCTTGGCAATGGCACAGAATAGATGTTTGGTTTTGGAAAATAATGTCATAGATAATTGCAAGGGTTAGAAGTATATGTCTTTTCTTACATTTCTATCCAGGTGTCAGTAACCAGTCCTGTCCTACTTGTAGGTGTGTATATATTCTTGCTTTGACTGAGTACATACCTGCAGCTGTGCTATTTTTGCTCAAAGGAGTTTGTGCAACATCTGTCCACTGCTTATAGACTTCTCAGGTTGAGACAAAGAAGCACCAGAAACAATTGTGGATGGCAGGGTTTTTCAGTCTCTGCTTGTTAGAAGATAGAAGCAGCCCATTGTTCCACCTGAAGTTACAGAAAGCTATTATGCATTCTTATTCCAGCTGCAGATAGCTTTTGTCACAGAAGCCAAATTTTAAAATTGCTTTATCTTCATTTGAAAGTTTGCAGGCAGCTTCTTAGTTACCTGACAGGAAAAAAAAAAAAAAAAAAAAAAAAAACATCTNAGTAAAGTTCATTTGCTGAAACAATGACTTTTGTCTAGGTTAGATTTCCTTTTCAGGGCTTTCGAATAAATAATAAGCAGCTTCCAGTGCTGCACCATAGCGTGCTTGTACCTTCTTAATCAGTGCCAAAAGAGGCACAATTAAGGCAGCATCGTACCATGAGTTAATTCTGTTCTACCTACAGATTCATTTTATTTTTGTGGATAAAAAATCCGTGAGAAAAAATAACAAGTGAATCTTTTGAAATAATATTGCCTATACTATATTTTATCTTTTTATATTTACTTATGCACAAGTGTTTGCCAGTGATAAAATGAATAATCGCTGTGCTTTTACTGTGCTTTTATGTAAGCTTAATTTTTGTCCTTTCACACATTTTAAATTAGGAACAAGAGGGTAACAGAAGTGTTTTGAGTTTTTCATATTTTATAAGTGTGTTATACTTATAAGTGTGTTATAACTTTCTACAACTCGCCTAGACTCCTATGCAGAAGCTCTTACAGCACTTTGGCAAACAGCATTGTCTATAAATCCATTTTGATGGTTTTGCCTTCTCTTTAGGGTTTTCCCATTCAGCATTTACCTTTGGTATAGAGAGCCATATCAGCCAGTCCAATATAAATGGTGCTCTGGTGCCACCAGCTGCTTTGATTTCCATCATCCAGAAAGGTCTGCAGTATGTGGAGGCAGAAGTCAGTATTAATGAGGTAAGTGGCCTTTGCTACAGGAGCATGATGTCCTTGCTTGCAGTAAGTTTGAATGCTAGTATTATTTCTTAACTTTCTTGTATCCTATTTATTTACTTTTACTTCAGATTCCTCACTGCTGGTGTTCACCATGACTCCAGTGGTGGAACCAGAATGGAGTGACATAACTGGGTAGGGGTTCTGCCCCGTGCAGCCACACAACACCAGGCATGGTGTTCTGGCTCATTGCTTAAAGGTCCGTTGTCTGCAGAGTTTTTACCCTAATATAATATTGCAGTAAATCCAGAAAAGTGCAATAAAGTAATCATAGAGACAAGTAACCTTTTACTTTTGGTTTTTGTAGACTTGCACGAGTGAGGTAGGAGAGCACTGTGCAGCTCTTGTTTGGGTGACGTGTTGTTATAATGGTGTAATGAGCGCCAAGGGCACGATTTCCAAATAGAGAAATGGTTTCAGTTTGTGGCAAGGAAGGATGAAGGTATATGCCAGTTTACTTTTTGCCTCTGCTGGCTGATTTGTCTTGAGCAGGATCTATTGAATTTAATGTTTAAGTGGTTATTCCAGCAGTATGGAAAGCTATGCATCTTCCTGCCTGATACTGCAGATATTTACCCTTGATTTCCATTCTCATTTACGCCTGGGAGGTTAGCAGCCTTTATGTGTGTCAGTTATATTACAGGGGAACAGTTTTTCCCTAATTCTGGTATCTTTCCAGTTTTCCTTATGCCTTCTTTTTATGCGTTATTTTCAAAGTCCCAGTGAGGCAAATCTTTCCCTAAGGAAGCCTCAGAAAAAATAAACCAAGTGATTGGAATAGAAGAAGGAGACCCTATATTTATCACAAGGAATCCTTCTAGTTCCTAAAAAAAGATCCTTACAAAGCCCTAGCGTATGTATAACGGTATTTTTAACTGGGTCTTGTCCATTTCAGGATAAAACTCTTCTTTGTTGTTTGAAAGTATGCCAGCACTGTTTAAAAAAAGAGGAAGAAAACTAGTGAACTCTCCAGATAATGTGTTTATGGAAAGTATTAGTCTAGTAAGATAGAATAACTTCACAAGCCAGTGACCTGACTTGCAGTGTTTGCAGCTTTTCAAACAAACCATTAGATTTTGTTGCAGCTGCTCATGTTTGAAATCGTATTTATAGATAGCTTACAGATTTTTTTTTTTTTTTGCTTTAGCAAACAACTTAGCAAACTCAGCAGACCATGTAAGTTTTAATTCCAGAGCCTCTGCCAGAGGCGTGCAGTGGCTTTTTTGCATATTTATGCTGACCACTTCACCTTAGAGTAAAATCCCAATTCCAGCCACAAAAATGATGAGAAGTTAGCTCTAGTGCCATTTGTAAACTGTTGCCTTTTTGTTGTATTAAATCAAAACTTTTACTTGAGTTTTTCTCGAGTTTTTGCCAGTGATGCTAACTCACAGTTGGTGTTGTCTTTTTGCTCTTTCCCTCTGCGGTGATCAGGATGGTACCTTGTTTGATGGTAGGCCGATAGAGTCTCTCTCACTGATAGATGCAGTGATGCCTGATGTGGTACAGACGAGACAACAGGCCTACAGAGATAAACTTGCACAACAGCAGGCAGCAGCTGCTGCAGCTGCAGCTGCAACGAACCAACAGGGATCAGCAAAAAATGGTGAAAATACTGCAAATGGGGAAGAGAACGGAGCACATACTATAGCAAGTAAGTTGAGACAGAAATGAACCTAACCTGTGCTGTGTCATTTCCTTGTCGTTTATCGTATAACCCGTCAGTGTGCCTTAGTACTAGCTATCAGAGAATGAGGTAAATGTGTGTGGGTATTGGTGACCCTGCAGCCTGCAGAGAATGCTTTCTTTGTAGGTGATGCTGTAATGGTCTCTCTCCTTTGACTGTCCCTGCTTTGATGCTGGGAGCTGTAGGAGGAGACAGGAGCTGCAGAACTGGTTAGTTCCCAGCATACCACTGACCGGAGTCTCTCTTCCAGCACTGCTCCTTTCCTATCATTAGAAAGTTTCTCACAAGGCCTTGAGGAAAAAATCAGCGACAGTTCTTTAAACCTCCCAACCTTGGGCCCTGGACAAGGAGCAAGGAGGAGTCTGCTTGCCCTGGGCTGGTTAAAGCAGAGTACTGCTTGCGGTGCTCCAGTGAGCGCTGCTGCTGCGAGCTGCTGCTAACCCAGTGAGCCAGAGATCTGTCGCTAATTCACTGTGGGACAGACTTCCTTGCCATGCTGAGAGATCGCTGTTGCCAAGACAAATGCTGTGTCTTTTGTCTCCTTTACCAGTTTTCATGATTTGTTATGCAGAATTGTTTGATGCAGCTGCTTGCCAGTTTTGTTGGCTCATTAGTTTATTGAACTGTACGGTTTTAGCTGTGATTGCTGAAACAAGTGAGTTTCATTTATCATCACTGTTCAAAAGAACATAATTTACAGTCAGGCTTATTACAGAAAAGTTCAGGTAAGACATTAAAATGAGATTTTGAAAGTATTTTTCTCAAAGTCTGAATTACACATCTGTTTCAACTTTTGCTGTTTGCAGCCCCTGAAGAAAAGGCATTTTTGAGAGAAAATTTTATCAGACCATGTACAAGCTTTATATTTTACAGCTGGATTTTGACTATTTTATTCAGTATTAGGTATTATAAACTTGGAAATATAATCTTTCATTTAAACAAATAAGCTTTCTACTTTGATACTTTCATTTAAAAATCTCTCAAAAGCATTTACTCATTAACTGTGAACTGGAATGAGTGCTCGTACACTCTCAGCTACTGCTAAACATGGTGTGCCAGCAACCCCTGCTGGCTGGTACACCAAATTCTACTGGCACTGATTCTCTTTAATTGAAAATGTTTTATATGATTTGTTGTCTTAAAAATACTCATGTTCTAATAGCTTTTTCTGTTTTCTCACACATAGAAACAGTGACAGAAACCCTTTATATTAAATTAAGCAATAAATGTGAAATAGTTTGTTCAATCACAGTGAATAAATAAGGAGCAGGTGAACTGTTTAACGTTTTTTTTATATTCTGTATCTATCCTAAGTGTGAATTTATTTTAATAATAGAAAATGATTGATGGTAGCTGGCAAGAAAACTGTTTTGTCAGTTGAATTACCCCCACTGCGATTTACAGAGTGAAATGGGTTCAACATTGCTTGCACGCAGAAAGCTGTGCATTGCCACCATTTCACTGTAATTGCCAATGCAGCTGAAGGAGCGGTGTTATCAGTTTACCATATCACCAAATGTTATTACATTTATCAAAGCCATTTTGCAAATGAAGCATCTGAAGTGCAGATTTAAAACCTGTTTGAATACAATTGCTGAAAAGATAGATTTTTGAAAACTAATGTGTCATAAACACATTTTTAAAGCAGAAGGTAGGCTAGTAGCATATCATATTATGCAGTGTAATTCATGGAAAAACCATGAGTACTTTAAAAACCAATGTTTTTTAACATAAAAAAAAAATAACTATTGGCCTAATTTTTGAAGTTTTGGAATAAATCTTTTTGGATCCTGAGGTTTAGAAGTGAGGTTTCTCACTTTTTTTTTTTTTTTTTTAATCTCCACCTGTTTATAGTATTTCATAAAGTGATACTTGAAAAATAAAAGAAGGTAACGGCTTTGTCAGACTGGTCCCTGTATGCTGTGAGTTAACTGTGCTCACTCCAGAAGAATCCTGTTCATACAGTAGTTGAAGTGTGTAAGCCCAAGGTATTGAAATCCCCATCTCTCTACTGTTGTTTCCAATAATGCAGATAATCACACGGATATGATGGAAGTAGATGGAGATGTCGAAATCCCTCCCAACAAAGCGGTGGTGCTGCGGGGCCATGAATCTGAAGTATTCATCTGTGCCTGGAATCCCATCAGTGACCTTTTGGCCTCAGGGTATGTGCATTAACCAGGTGTTTACATAATACTGACATTGGTTGATGTGCTTCTGTGTGCTTATGGTAACAAGTAAAAAGAATAGCAGCCTCACCAGTCTGTGCCAAATATCACAATGTTCAGTGTTTACAAAGAGATGACCCTTTGAAATGAAATGAGCTGAGAGAAGGGGTTACATCCTGGTAACTGCTTTGCAGATCTGGAGATTCAACAGCACGGATATGGAACCTCAGTGAAAACAGCACAAGCGGCTCAACGCAGCTGGTACTTCGGCACTGTATCCGAGAAGGAGGGCAGGATGTACCGAGCAACAAAGACGTGACGTCGCTGGATTGGAACGTAAGTAGAAACAGCAACGCTGAAGGAATCCAAGCAAATTGCAGCCGTACCTTTGCACAGTCAAATTTTAAGTGACAGCAACCATACATCGTCTGTTACTGCTCCTGAGTGTGTTGTAACTTGTATCATACTGTAGGGACTTCTTTTTAATAATTGTAGTCTATGGAATAAATGCCATCAGTCTTATGCAGATGTCTTCTGCCTGAAATTTGCTTTGTGCTCCTTAGCTTTGGTTATGCAGTAAAATTAAATAAATAAAACGACCTCTTTGCTGGCAGAGTGAAGGTACACTTCTAGCAACTGGGTCTTACGATGGCTTTGCGAGGATATGGACTAAAGATGGTAAGTGAACTACTTTTTAATTTTCAGTATATTTCCTGTATTGTGGCTCACAACATAGCTTTTTATTTTTTTTAATGTATTCATATCAATATAAATTTTCAGGTAATCTTGCCAGCACCTTAGGGCAACATAAAGGTCCTATATTTGCGTTAAAATGGAACAAGAAAGGAAACTTCATTTTAAGTGCAGGAGTGGACAAGGTGAGATAATCTTTGGTAAAATTAAAATTCTTTGCTTCACCGTTATAATCTAACTGTAAACATAGTAACAAAGCCATAGAAGTAAGCGACAGAATTTCAACTGAAGGCATGGGACGTAAATATGTACTGACAAAGAACTTGTTATGCTAGCTGTGTTTCATTGTGTTTTATAATAGTTTATTGAACTACTTTCATTCACTAGGTGTTAATGTCCCTGGATCTCTTCCCGATTAGGTTAGTGTAAGCTGGAAAGGAAGTGCATTGAACACATTAACACTGAACAGTTGCAAAACCAAGTAATCTAAAATTTAGTGAACCACTTGATGCAAAGCCTCAGGAAAAAAAAAAAATCGAGGCTGATTTGGATATCAGTCAAGCCTGAGAATGATTTGAAAGGTTAGAGCTGGAACATAGGAAAGTCAATATATCTGATGGGGGAAGTGCCAGCAGCGTAATGCCATGGAGTCCATTGTTTAACCATGTTTTATTTCATGCCTCTAAACAAACTTAAAGGCTCTCAAGGTCTTTAAATTCAAAGCTGCTGTTAGCGTGAGAGTGTTTATGAATGGTAGGAAGGACACAACAGTGGTGAAGAATAGACCTGAGATGAGTTCACACAGTAATAAAAGTTGTTTAGTTTTTCCTGTTTATAACCAATTCAAGGTGCAGAAGTAAGACCACAGCTCTGCAATACGTAAAACTAACAGTGCCGCTCTGAAGTAGTGATATACCCCCAGATCTTTTCCTCTCCTTATATGGCTGTCTTTTGCTAAATTGACTGAACCTGGTTAGCTTTACCACACAGCTTTCTCAATGCTTGTGCTGCCACAAAGGAAGGAAAAGAGTAAATGTTTCAAAGCGTGGAAAGGATGGGATTCTTCTTTTGGCAGTATTGACGGTTTATGCCACTTTTAACATCTTTGTGGAGCTTCAGCTTTAGTTTGCAGGAGAATATGGTGGAGGAGATGAAAGCCTGTTGTTTCAGTCAATAAAACTTATTGGACAAAGCAACTGAGGTTATGCTTTGCAAAATATTCTGCATTAGCAGAAGGACTGGCTCAACCTTTTATTTCTTTTTCATAAATAATTTGTGTGGTCAGTTCATACCTCCAACGAACACAATATCAAAATTTCTATTGATAAAAAATTTTCATTGATGAAGTAGGTCAGGAACACTGGCATATAATACAGGCATTATAAAATCCCATTTTTTTCATAAAGATTTCTTTAATTAGAAAGATAGCAGAAGTATTGGTAGAGAACAACTCAGAACAAAATTACACCCATACCTAAAAATCAAAGAATCTGAAAGGCTTGATTTATGAGGCTGTTTGTATAAAGAACTCCACAGGGACAAACAGGTATTTGAAATTCTGATTTGAGTATACGGGTATTTGAAATTAAATCAGGTGTGTGGAGTGGATTAGAAGAACATAAATAGAGCTGAAGAGTTACATTTATTTAACCAAAAAAACAAAACCACAACCCCCTTCTTCCCTCCAGACCCCAAGAAGTTATGATAAACACCTTTTTAGTATTAGAGCATGCTAAGTTTCTCTTCTGTTGCCTGTAAATCTACCACTAGTTCCTTTAGTACAAGATAAAGCACTAGAAATATTTAACCATGGGTAGGTTTGGGCAGTGGGGAGTAGGCGAGGTGATTTGATACGCGTGAATGGTGGTAGTTGTGGGAAACCAGCAACCTGTCCAAGTTCATGTCATGTGTTGTTAATTTATTGTTTAATACAGACCACGATTATTTGGGATGCCCACACTGGTGAAGCCAAGCAGCAGTTTCCGTTTCATTCTGGTAGGTACTGATTTTGCTCGTTTGGGATTGTCATCCAGAAACCCCCCCAAAGGTGTCATTTACTTAAAAAAAATAAAATATAAAGCACCTGAAGTTTACTGAGTCTGCTTACACCATTTTGAAGTCTTACAGGCAGTCTTTGGATACTGACTCACATATCCATAGTTTCATGTAGTTTTAAAACTTTGTAACTCACAATTTTATTGCATTTGTATGTAAATCACGCGAGGTGGTCAAAGTATTGCCAGCTTGCTGTAGTACCCAGGCAGACGTCAAGTGGGTGGGCCACACAGGATTTGTTTATCACCTTAGGACTGCGTTTGTCATCTTCCTGCTACAGTAATCCCATCTCCACATCCCATTATTCTTTCCTCCCACTGTGCTGTCCCCACTTGGTTTGGCCACAGACCAGCCAGAGGCCCTTTGTGCTGGCCAGCTGGGATGAGAGAGCCACCTCCCAGGTGGTTGGACAAATTGCTGTGCAGGCTGCGTGCTGTGTGAGCCTGCCGGAATCAGCTGGGGAACAGAACAGAGAGGATGACAACCAAGTCACTGAGGGACCTTTGAGAAATGTCTCAATTCCACTTTTTATTCTCTGTGCCCTATGTTTTCGGTGGCATGACAACAACCAAAAACATTAGTTCTTGATTTACTCCAAGCAGTGCTGTCTGCCATAAATATCTCAGCCTGACCAAGTGGAATATGTGGACCATGATTAAACTCCAAGTTACCACACCTTAAAATGTTGAAATTAAAAAAAATAATTAAAGAAAAAAAAAAGAATAAATCATACTCCCTTTCACTGGCTGACATCTTTCAGTGCAAGCATGCACTGTTAGTGGAGATGAGCTGGGTGTGACATTGAAGCTGTGGGGATCAGTTTCTCAGGTGGACTATTGAGATTTTTTGGTAGATGACTTAACCATAGCTTGTTGTCTTAATGCACTGTCTTCTGTATACATTTCGTTGCAGATATATCCCATATTTTAGTGACTAATAAATTTTGTCCCATTTTTCTTTGTAAGACTGTTTTCATCTGCGTTTCTTGTTCTAAGTGCTTGATAATCTTCAGAACTGCTGTAAAATTAATAGTTGCTTGCTGTTGGCATTCTAAGGTGTTGCATGCTATGTTTGTAAATGAAATTTCTGCAGAATACATGTCACAGTTTTAAATATCTTGTTCTTTTAGCACCAGCATTAGATGTTGATTGGCAGAGCAACAACACATTTGCCTCTTGCAGTACAGACATGTGTATTCATGTCTGTAAACTAGGACAAGATAGGCCCATCAAAACCTTCCAGGGTCATACAGTAAGTACTGGAAAAATGACAGATTGCTCTCTGATATTTTTATTTATGAGAGGGTGGGGGCGGCAGGGAGTGTCAGTAGTCCTGGCGGTGTACAGCACTTGTGTAGTGGTTGGTCTTTGGCAGCGGGCAGTGGTGGTAGCAGTAGAAGGGGGAGCTGTAGTTAAGATCATGTGGTAAGTTCAGTCCCTTTCATTAGAACAACACACACTCCTGTATGCAGCTTCTTTTACCAGGATGGCATAGCAAAGGTGGGCTCTGGAAGAAGAAACAGCTTAACTTTGGACTTTCCTATGTGTCATGTATGTTGTGTAAGAACATGTGTAGGAAAATGTGATGAATAGGCAGTAAAAAAGTTGTTGTTCTTGAAGGTGGGGTGAGCAATGAAAATTAAATGTTAAAGTAGTGATTATTGTCACAACTGCTGCCCAACTTTATCTTTTGTATGGTGGCGTTTGTTGTGGAGATGAAAACTTCAACTTGTTCTCGCTGTTCAATTCTAGAATGAAGTAAATGCAATCAAATGGGATCCAACTGGCAATCTGCTGGCATCCTGTTCTGATGATATGACTCTAAAGGTAACGGCTGTTGTCTTCGTAGGGTTTTGAAGTACACAGCGTTAGCCTGGGCAGTCGACGCATATCATTGCACTTGCTGATCATCAAGTATTTGTTTTTTTTGATGTAAGAGGATGAGGCAATCCCAGCAACCCCTTTGCTAATCAGAGCCAAGCTTTGCTCCAGAGAGCTTGTTACAGGCTGCCACCCTGAGACTTGGAGCATGATGTATTAGATGCTTTTAGCTGTTTACAAAATTAGGTTGTTAATCATTAAGCTGTCACGCCTGTTGGTTGCTTTTGGTTAAAAAGGAGTACTTGGAATGCGTGTAATGTTGTAACACTACAAAAATGAGTGACTAGGTCCTTTCCTAGCATTCTTTTGTTTTCCTCTTCTTTGTAGTTAAAACCTTTAGCGCATTGTTTCTTGTGAGGTTGTGTACTTCCTTGTTCTTCCAATTCAGCCAGAGGCATTCTACAGTTTGAACTGCACCAACACATTTCCCCCAAATAATTCACGTACAATGTCCATCACTCTTAACAAAATAGAGTTATTGTGCTTGATGAAAGATTATCAGGGATGAGTTGGAGTCCTAAGGAACTCCTCCCCTGTGGAAGGTATTGAACAAATGCCTGGCAAAGCCAAGAAAATGCCATGATGGCTTCTGCAGCGTGCATCTACTGCTTTGTATGAAAACTGCAAGTTTCTCTATTATCCCCTTATTTCACTCAATCAGTGTAGCAAGAAGTTCATTTAAAAATAGGGCTGTGATATTTTGTCAGCTCAGACATGAACATACACATATTGCTCTTCTCATTTCAGCATCTGTTATCATCCGTGCACTTTCCAAGTGACTTGTGGTTAGCACATGCAGATTGGTTTCTACAGCCAATGCCTTTGCTACTTACAAACCCCATCAGGTACTTAGGGAACGGAGGGCGCTGCAGTAACAGTTGTTATAATTACTCTAGAAACCCATCGGTCATAGCAAACGTTTTGAGTGGCTTGAAGGTAGCAGTCAGGCTGCAAATGATAAAGGAAAGATATAAAATGTATTTCAGTACAATTTTGTGCTAAATGTCTTTGTGTTGTCTTCCATTTTGTCATAGATCTGGAGTATGAAACAAGACAGTTGTGTCCATGACTTACAAGCACACAACAAAGAAATTTATACTATCAAATGGAGTCCTACAGGACCAGGAACAAGTAACCCAAATGCCAATCTTATGTTAGCAAGGTACTACCTAATCCTGTCTTTAAATGTTTTTAAGGCATCGATCTTTGTTTCACTTTTTACTCATGTACATGTGCAAAATGTTTCAGAGCATGTAGGATACTTTATCATAATACCTTTGTGTTTCAAACAAAGTTTTGTAAAGCTGAGAAATAATCTACGTTTTGTTCCCTTGACAGTGCATCCTTTGATTCTACTGTTCGGTTATGGGATGTCGACAGAGGAATCTGTATTCATACTCTGACAAAACATCAAGAACCTGTGTACAGTGTAGCTTTCAGTCCTGACGGCAGGTACCTGGCCAGCGGCTCCTTTGATAAATGTGTACACATCTGGAATACACAGGTAGAGCTCTTCTGTCTGGTTAGAGCGCTTGTTTCTCAGTCCTTTCCAGCA
>VXAV01010419.1:93829-115475 GCA_013399715.1 Alectura lathami
AAAAAAAAAAAAAAGAGGTTGTCAGATTTACGTCACAGGCATTTTACTTAAGGAATGGTTTATATAACAGAGAGAGCTTTGCAAAGTTACCAGTTTTATAACACTATTTCAATCACAAGTAATTTTGTGGCCTATGATTGCTAGTCTCTAACCTATTTTCTGTTTTTTTTTTTTCCCCCTACAAGTTATGTGTAAATTGATTTTAATCAAGATAATGCAGCTTTGACATTTTAGCAGTTGTCCTTTAGGCATTGATTTCTGCTATTTCCATGAAATAAACATGACTTGAAGCAAGTCTGAGTTTGACTAAGGTAGGGTACCAATTTGCCAGTGGTAAAGAGAAGTCAACGATACATTCTTTATATATACCCCAGGAATATACTACTATCATATACAGCATTTAAAACCAACCAAGAGTCATATCCATAAAGGCAGTCATCCATGATGGTTCAGTGCCAGCTGTTTTTAGGGTTTTGGAACATATTACAAATGTTTAAAGCAATTACCCTGTGAGTTACAGGGTGTAGGAAACCTAATATATTGAGTGTCTGGCACTTGAAATATTGCTTTTATTGCTGGAGGTCCATGACTGTGGCTGACCTCTGTCATTAATGAAAAAAAAATAAAAAATAAAAAAAAATTCTGTGCAATAATTTTAAACTGTGCTCCCAGGAATAGACACAAATGTTTTGAGTATGTTTAAGCTGCATTTTTCGTTTAGCAATGCATTTGTCAATTGCACTGAATTTAAATCTGAAAGTCAGAAGTGATTCTTGATAGTACTTTTGTATTTTAATATGGACAGTTTATGCATTTCCATCAAAGTTATTGGGTGATTCTTTCAGCCAATCTCAACAATTGTGGTGGAATTCCGTGACATAGCTGCAAAATCACACAGCCATGTTTTAGGGTATTGCCATTTTCCTCTTTCTCAGTCATCAGCTGTTTTGGTTGTAATTCTAGTTGCTTGAGCATAGGATCGCATACTAAGAAATAGATGAAACAGAGCTTCAGTGTCAGAGGTCCAGGGTTTTCAGGTGCTTGAAGCACAGTCCAGCAATGCCAGGTCTGTTCCCTCGAGTGCTCTGGACACACAGGCTATCACCCCAACCTCGTGCTAATCAGCAGAGCCCCACGTAGTGGAGTTGTGCCCGGTCCCACCAGCGACGGATCCGGCCAGTAGGTGTTTTATTGTTGTCCTTTACTAGCATGCCACAGTGCTGCTCCTGCTCACACCTCTTTCCGCCTCTTGTTTTATATACTGTTAAATGCATGCATGCAAGGTGTGCTAGGTTCTGTGATTCTGTGAAGCAAAAAGAAACAAGAAAAAAAGAAAAAAAGAAAAAAAAAAAACATGACATTACTATATTTTATAGCACAAAGACCTTGTATTCAATAGTGAGGTAGCCTATCCAAATTGTTCCTTTAAATTGAGTATGCCAAATGTCAGCACGACCCCGGTTCTGTATAAATGTGTGCACACGCTTAGTCCGACGTCCTGGGTGACCCTGGCGCGCCCGTTCCGAGTGCGAGGGCAACTGTGTGCGTAAGCCTTTGCGTGCGGCGGAGTACCATCTTTTCCAGTTCAACACGCTAATGGGCAAGCATCCCAACAGGGGACAGAAGGAAGGGGGGAAACTGGGCTCAAAATTAATGGTGGAATAAGAAAGGAGCTGCTCTTGAGTTTGCTGTCGTTCTGTGCATCAGTGTCAGAACCCCGTTTCTCATCTCTGCATAATTAGGTCCAGGTTTCCGTAGAGTTCCTCTTTTTCTGTTTTGCTCTTAACTTTTCCTGCATTTTTAAATTGATGTAAAGGTTCCCAACCAGTGGACTTTTTAGTGTAGTTAAGAGAATATCTAGGTCCTCGTAAAAGCTTTTTTAGACTCTTTGTAATGTTGATAAACTCGGTTTATTCTGGGACTGCAATTGTGCAGGGTTATTTAGCGTGTCTACTAGATGATTGGAAATCTTATATGAAACACTAAAAGTGCCTCTTTTTCTGGGTTGGGTGGAGGGAGGTAATAGTTACCAGAGTCAGAATGACATGGCATTTTGAAGCATGTTTCTTGATTTCATGACACTTTAATGCATCTTGAGAGAAAGGCCAAAGATTTCTACCAATTTTAATTAATTTTCATTTTAGAAGCACTCCTTTTTCCTTACACTGCTTACCTCATGCTAGGATATATTGAATGGGACGTCGTACCTTTGAGATGTTCTGTGTGATTAGGAAGAAGAGTAGGTGGAATAGGGTGGCTGTGCCAGTTTGCCCACGAAGCAGTCTAGCAGCTGATGCGTTTAGTTCTGCTGAATGAAGGAACTTCATTAAAATTGCAAACTGGGTTTTTCAGCTTGTAGATGAAAGGTTGTGTGTTTTTGTCTGTTTAGCAAAGATGAGCCTTGGGACCCAATTTTCCAATCTTGACTCGGTCAGAAATCCCATTGTCTTTCACTTCATGAGAAAACTTTGCCAGAGTAAGCACTGGAGGAGCTGGGTCTGTGTCACACCGCACAGCACGCGGAGCCGGGGCTGCTGCCGGCTGCCTGCAGCAGGGCTCTGCCCTGTGCTCCTTTCCCTTGACCAGCGCTGTGTCTTCTGACTTCACCAAGCCCCGTAGAGCCGTTCCCCAGGGGATCAGTTCCCACTCTCCAGAAGTCTGAAGAAAGCAGAAGCAACATTGTGGCATGTTAGAAGCAAATAAGGCTTAGGGAGACAGCAGTAAATCTCCATCAAGATCCCTGACGTTTTCCTCAGGGAGAGAGCCAAGGAGCAGTCTTCACTTCTCCCTCTAGAGAGAGCTCTGAAGTACCACGTGGGTGACGTGTGGCTGTCCTCGCTGTCTGATCGACGGCAGAACAGGAGAATCTGCCGTTCCTTACGGAGTGCAGGTTTAGCGTTAGTAGGGCTTCAGATCACTAGTTTTGAGTACATATTCTCTTCCTCTGCCTTTAAGTTTGCAGCTTGACAATAACTTAAGGCATGTTTTGTTTTGTTTTCTTTTTTAAGCAAGCATTCATTTTTACTTCATGATGTTTTTGACATTTGTGGGTAAATACAAGGAAACAGTCTGCATGTTGTTGCTAGTCCAGTGTACTTTGCAATCTTGTCCTCAACAGACTGCAGTGTGCAGAACAGTAATTCTAGAATACAGAAGTAATTTTCTCTCTCTCCTGACATTGACATTGTAGTTGTAATGGTTTCATTTGGAGTTACAAATCCTTTGGGTCTAATTCTGTGAGCCTACCTATAGCACTGGATTAAAATGTCTGCATCATTTCTTCAGTTATCCAGTTAAATTACAACTGTTGTAAAAGTGTAAACCAGCCCATGACAGTTTTTTGTACTTGTTTAAAGGACTTTTATTGTTCAGTTTTCATGATTATTGTCTAAAGAAGACTGATATAGATGTTCTATACTGTCCTGGACCATGTTAATTACACTTTATGATGTATTTTGGTTCTACATCACAATGATTTGTCCCCAAGGCCCTTATATCCCTTCTAGGCACATTTTCTGTTGCAGTTTCCCTTTGCATTGTATTGCTTTGACAACTGTAATTTGAATCAGATCTGAAAGAGGTCCAGAATAAAATATATTTTGATATTACCTTGGCTGAATGTTGTATCACAGTAATTTAAGTGCTTGGTACAGACGAGTTACAGATGAGTGAGCTGGGAAGGTGGTAGATCCGAACAGCGTTTGTTTTGGCGTGCTTTCATTTGAGACAATATGCAAGAAGCAGTGGAGGGTGATACGCTGTGCAGTTACATACTCAGTGTGGACAAAGAGCAGATCCTCTGGAAGCTGGGGCTGTCCTCAGCGCTCGTGTGCCACTGTGCATTTGCTGCAGTTGAGCTGCTTCCTCACGTGTGCGTTTCAAGTCCTTCATCCCTTTGTTCCCCATACGCTTGTGGAAGAGAAACTGGTTCTGGTGGTGTTCCCTTGTTTAACTGTTGAAGTTAATGTAAGTACACTATCAAAATCTATTTATTTTAATACGTTGAAACTAACTGAGAGGCATACATAATGGATTAAAAATGGAGGAGGGACTGTATTTTCAAAGTGTAAAACCAGTCTGGGATTCTGTTCACATGGCATGTCAGCATGCTTCAGGGTTTCTCTGTCACTGCCTGAATTGTAAGAGAGCAACATGAAGCAATTTCATGGTTTTCAGTCAGGTTTTGTGCCAACCTCACAACACAGAAGGTTTGTGCACCTTGGAATGTTGTTAGTGCAAACGCTCCACGCGAGGGTATGGCTGCCCTGAGCTGCAGGAGCCGCGGGGGGTGTTGGGGTCCGTGGCCCTGGGCATGCACAGTGGCAATGCCGCTGCTGTGCTGAAAGGAGGGGACAGCCCACCGGGAAGGTTCCTTGTGCCATTGCTGCCTGGCTCTTCCCTCTGAAGTTCAGCTGTCCTCATTCTGTGATCATCTGCTGTTTGTAATTCTGCAGGAACTCGTGATCTTGGGGGTTCACAGAATGCATCTTCCCTGTTTCATAGGGAAATGCTTTACCAGGAGTCTGAGCAGCGCCCCTCTCTCCCTGATGGCGGGGCAGCTGAAACAGAGCGATAGCATGGGAGGGATTTATTTGGTGGTGATGTGGAGGGGAAGGATGATGCCCCGGTTTGTACAATGTGTCCTTAGGGAAACCTGACGCAGGAGATCTGCAGTGCGGAGGCTGTTACTTGGGTCACTGCTGGAAGTCAGGGAATCACAAACAGAACCACACAGGATAGTTTGAAGGATTAAAAAACACAACGGTTTCATTGACTTAGTGTGAAAATGTCCAGCTCCTAGGTTCGTTCCTCAGACGCCAAGTCAGGATTGTGGTCTCAGGAAGATGTCAAGAAGTCTCAACAGGTTAAGAACTATTGCGACTCTTGTCTTGATTCCGCTGAGACTTTTTTTGGTCTGTTCTAGATGCCGCTGTTCCTCACTGGGCTGCTATAGATCGAGTTTTCTCCCTTCCATGTTCAAGAAACAAAGGTCTCCACTCACAGCAATGCTGAGGGGGTGTTCCTAATGATTTCAGTGCCAGCACACCTAGCGTAGCACTTCTGAAAAGATGGAACAGATAAAGGTGTTTTTTTTTTTTTTTTTCCTTACAAATATCAACAGTCCATGTATTACAGACTAGGTTCCCCATTCTACTACACCAAAGTGCAAACCAACAAAAAGCACCATTTGCTCTTCTTGCACACTGTCCCAGCTGTAACAGGAAAAAAAAAAAAAAAAAATTACAGGTTCAAAANCTTTAAAAAGAAAAAAAAAAAAAAAAAAATTACAGGCTTGGTTTGGACAATTCAATTCACTCTTTTTTTTTTTTTTTTTTTCTTTCCTTGCTCTGAATGTTTTCTACTGACAAAATCTACTGACAAAACCATCTCAAGGCACAGGGTCAGCCTCTCAAACAAGCAGGGCATGGATGTCAGCCACACAGGTATGGCTTTTGGTTCCCCAAAACCATGTTGGGTCTTACCGTCTCCTCCTTCCTCACAGAGCTGGGGTCCATGGGTTGCCGGTTAATAAATGCTACTGGAGAATGCTGTCTGCTGGTCAGGGCACGCTAACTGCCTTGGGATTTACATGCTATAAATGTGGAAAAAGACTTTGTGTGGTACAAGAACTGTGCATTCCTAAGGCTTAAACTGGGAGCCGTGGCTGGTCGGACATGTCCCTTAAGCTCTTGTAATGAATCATTCCCTCTTCAGGAACACAGCGAGGAGTTGAAATTACTGATGCTTAGTTCACTTTTTAAATTGTTGTTTGAAAGTTCTGCGTTCCTTTCACTTCCTGTTGGCGCATCCCATCTGTCTTTGGTTTGCCTGAATGCTGTGGCCAAGCGGGATGCCGATGTGGATAGGAGCAAACCGATTCCTGGCAGTGAGTAATTGGGAGCCAGGAGCCAATTCCCCAGGCAAAGAAGCAGGAGTATGTGTAGCTTGCCGCAGCTGTGTTGATTACAATTTCGTGCTCAAGCCTGTAGATTTTGCTGTTTGTGCTGAATTAAATATTCTATTATTCTATAAAGTGTTTCACAAGAAAAAGTTACGTTTCTGCAACTAATTTTCCAGAAAATCAATATAGCTTCTACAGAAAACAAATAGTAACTTTGCAGTGTGTACTTCCAGAGCCCGGAAGGCTCCTGTTTGGAGCCCATTTGCACCCTCAAACCGAGGGCCATGCTGTTGTTTCCGGAACAGCGGTGTTTGCGTTTCAGGTGTATGCTTTTTGATCTGGAGCACCGAGCTGCGAAACACGCCTTGACCCGTTTGTCTGTCTGCGTCCTGGCTCATTACTGTCCGCTTGGCGGCGTGGACAGATCAGCTCGGTGCTTCCACCAAATGCTTTCCCTGTTGCAGGTAAGTGCTCTGGCGGTTTGAACGTCAGTGTTCTGCGGCTCTCCGTGCTGTTTGCACCTGGGTGACATTTTACACGCGTGGATACAGGCATTGGGAGGGTTCTGTCCAGCCCTTCAGTCCTTTCACTCCACTTTATTGGGGAGGGCTTTTAATAAGCATGATCAAATTGAATGCTGCTGCTGCTTTTTGGGGGTTCTGTTTTGAAAATAAGGGGAAGTGACTGCAATCACCAGCCTGGAAGGGAGCTCAGCAGCCAGGCAGGCTGCTCGACAGCTGCTCATCTGCTCTCTAAGGCTTTCCTGAGCAATATTCCACTACTGAGATAGCGTTAACGATAAAGTGCGTTTCTGTCTAGTCTGCATCCTACTTGTAGCGATTAAAACGTGCTGTTTTGTCCACCTGACTGGGGACACGTGGGGGGAAGCTGTTTCTTTATTATTCGTAGCAGCCTTTTATGTATTTGAAATGTGTTATTGTGTCTTTTCTTCTTTAGGCTGGGCTGTCCTCGGTGCATCTTAATCAATTCATCAACACCAGCTGCTCTTCTTGACAAACAACCTAATGAATACTGAAATAAGAATCTTGTTTGTAAGAAATATGGTCTCTGGCACTAGCAAGGAGGCGGGGGTGCTGTGAAAATGAAATAAGTCTCTCAATTTTGAAATTCTGCTGTAATAAATGTGAACAATGGCTCAATAATTTATGGGTTTGTATTCCCGATGTTCCAGCAAAGGTGGGCCCCCATTGTTCTGTGGAAGTTTTACGTATACACCTTTTTCCTCTTCTGCAAGGGTTAGTTTGCGCTGCTACCCTCCTGGTTTTCAGCTAGCGACAGGCTTTGTCTGGAGTGGCCCAGCAGGTCCATGGCAAGCCAGGAATAAAACTCAAAATTCTCTTTTCTGAAGGCATCTAGCATACCCTGTCCACAGCAGCAGGGTTGGAACTAGATGATCTTTGAGGTCGTTTCCAGCCCAAGCCATTCTCTGACAAG
This sequence comes from Alectura lathami, assembly GCA_013399715.1. Taxonomy (NCBI): domain Eukaryota; kingdom Metazoa; phylum Chordata; class Aves; order Galliformes; family Megapodiidae; genus Alectura; species Alectura lathami. The sequence goes on from VXAV01010419.1 coordinate 101,187, forward strand.
GCAGGACGGAGGACCTGGCTGAGGGCTGTGCCTTCCACCTGGGCCATGCTCCCAAACCCGGCTGCCAGGGATGTCCCAGAAACAGCAGGAATGGGGCAGGGTCCCTGGGAACTGGAGATGTGCGTGACGCCTGCAGAGATCTGAATTGGTGAAATGCTCCAGTGATCTGCTAATACACTTGGTAAGAGTACTAAGAAAGAGAGAAATTTTGCATTTTTTTTTTTTTATTAGACATGCTTTCAGGCAGTAAAGGTTTTCTAATATCATAAAAATATATTTCAGTCAAAGCTGGTTGTGTCTCATGGTGGAATAAGGGAGACCTACATATTCCTGATTTCTGCCCACACAGCTATCTTGTCTCCCAAAGTGCTGCTTTTAAAGAGACCAGTGTCACAAGGATTCAAAAATAACCAAATCTGTTGTGAGTGCAGAGCTTTAAGAGCATCCATTTCTTAGAACCGGCGAACCCCAGATGCCTGCAGGCTAACCAAGATGTCATTTCTCACCTGAGATCACGAACAAATAATGGACACCTGGTCTGCAAGCACCAGGATCAGAGCAGTGAGTGTCCTTCCTGCACGTGCTCGAGTATCAACCTTCTCTTACACACAGAGGGGGATTGCTGCTGTTTCCAAGCTGAGACACGCTGAGATTTCTGGAGGTATTCTCCAGCGAATGGGCACCTGAGGGTGCTCTTGTGTCTCTCTGCATGAGGAATGACTGAGGAAGCATGGCGATGCCTGCACTGTCCTTCCCCTAGGCAGATGGCTTCCAGCTCTGAGCTGCCACCTGCTCTGCCCTTGCCTGCACTGGGGAACAATCTGAGCCCTTCCTCTCCCAGGTCCGATTGTGCCTGCTGCTGCCGTGGGGAGCCAGAAGAAAGGAAATCTGTCAGCCCTAACGGAGAGAGGTGTTAAGGATCCAGGAGTCTCAGTGGGGGCAGAGGGGAAGGTGTGTGCTCTATTCTCTGCTGCTTCCATATCCTCAGGGAGAATTGGAAAGTAAGAGAGGAGATTTTATTGATATTATTTTATCACTGCTGCTGAGCAAGAGGGTTTGTTTTCCCATTAGATTTGTACACCTCCACTATTTTCAAAGCCCGTTCCTCCAGCTGGGATTGCTGCAGCAATGCTGTACGTTAGAGCAAACCCCTACCTAGTCCACAGCAAACTGCAGAATTCTGTTTTCCTTTCTCTGGAGCTTGCCTCATCTTGAAGAGCATTTGCAGAAACCGATAGCAATGTGGGCTGGACTGATAGTGCCGGTGTGTGTCTCTCACCAAGGTTTCCTAGGGCCCCACCTGAGCATAGCGCAGCAATGCAGCGCCCACCTTGTGGAAGTGTGCAGGGAGGTTAAAATTGCATTACAATGCAATCTGAACAAAACTGCAGCTAGGAAACAGAAAAGGGTCTTGGAACGGGAGCAAACGTAGTCAGTAAGATTCAGAGCCTAAGTGGCGTTATTATTTCCCATTTCCTGTAAGCCAATTTGCTGTACTTCCAACCTTCCTTCTCCATACAGAACAGCAGCCGAAGGAGTCATTAAACAAAGATTGGATCCCAAGATTGCCTATCATACAGATATTTCAGTGATAGAAAAATGTACAGTTTCAAGAGAAAGCATGTGCAAGTACCAACTCTCATCAAATTGCAGAGGTGTTAGTTTGTTCAATCCAACCCCCCCCTGTGCTTTAGAGGAAACAATTTACTACTGTAGTAGATAAACACAGCTGTTAAGAAGTTAAAATCAGCCCGCCAGCCCCATCGTCTGCCGACTAAGCGATGGTGCCCAGGCCTTTGCTAGGTGCAGAAGTGGAGATGCTGAAATACACCGCAAGCACGGGAAGACCGAGACTGAAAAGTGCTTTTTGAGCAGTGCTGTATTTACCTTCCCTTCTAGAAGCGTCGTGCCCCTGGACAGTGCCTCTGACAGCAGTTGCAATTAAATTAAAACCTGCTGCTTTCCTGCCATTTGTCAGTGGTGTCCGGGTAAACCGTGCTGCCCCTTTCCCAGCAGCTAGCGCTGAGGTGCGCAGCAGGGAAGGTGCATCCCTGTCATCAGGATGGCCAGATGTGGCGCAGGATGCGGGCAGAGCGAGGTGGGGAAGGAAGGAGAGAGCTGCAGGGTAAGGGCAGCAGATCTCAGCAAGGGAACAAGGGTAAGGCTGAAGGATAACTGGGAGAGGTGTGGCAGAGAAGGGAGGAAAATGGCACAAAAGAGCAAGGAAGGAGAAGTTTACAGGGATTGCACTGCAGCAAGTGGCTGTCATCCAGCAAGCACAGAAATAAGATGCAGATGTCTTCCAGGAAAGGTTTGCTGTCCAAATCTGCCCGTATCAGCAGCCGTAACTAATCCAAGCAGCCAGTTTTGTTTCATCTATTTTTCATCAGCCCAGGAGACTCAGCAGGTGCCAGGAGCCACCCGCGAGCCCTGCTCCTTCCCTCTCCTCCCCAGCTGAAGCTCTGTTGCTTTTTCTGTTTTCTGCCTGTCCCTGCACCCTTCAGCAATAATATTCTTCCTTGGCCCATCTCTCTGCTGGGCCCACGTACGTTCCTGCATCTTCTGCCATCTCTGGACAGCTGCTGAGTCTCTGCTTCTCCTTTCCAGCTGCCGGAGGTGATGACATTTCTGTACAGCAACCAGCTGAATTCTGAATCTTATGCACGAAAACATCGATGCACTGCCTCCACGGAGGAGGTCAGAACCTGAAAGCAAGCATCATTGCAGCTTCCTCCCGGTTGAAAACGCAACGGTGAGCTGCAGGAAGCCACGTGGTTACAGAGAGCTGCCTGTGTAGGCGCAGCTCCCAGGTAAGGGGGAACAGCAAATCCTGACAGCGAGCTGCCTCTGGGGCCGTAGCCATGTTCTGGGAGCTGCTGCGAACCCCAGGCTTGGCGTGGTCAGGAGGAGGGAAGCGGGTGGTGGGAGATCCTCAGGCATTTGCCAATGAGCGCTGGGTAACCCACCCAGCGACGTGCCTCTGTGTGTTCCCATGTAACAGTGAAGCTGGTGTCAGGCTCTTGCATCCGCTGGAGGTGTGATTTTTCTCTGAGATATGCAGCTCAGCATCCATAGTTCACTGTAAATTATTAATGGACCATGCCCTGTTTTTTTGAATCCCCGTGCTGTTGATTGAGGAACACCTCTGCCTGAAATAAGGTTTGTGCAGCAAGTCAGCTACTGCAATGAAAACCAGAGGATTAACCAATGTTTTGCATCAAAGCAAGCAGTGGCTTAGAAGTTAAGGGTGATGCGTTTTGCTTCATAATCATTCCTTACATTTTTCACAGGAATGAAAACTCAGGTTTGGGTTTTGGGGAGGTTATGAAGGGCTGTCTACTTAATCATGCCTGGTTGCTCGTTCTGAAATCATTAACAGCCATATAAAAGTGCACAGGAACAACATCCGTGATTAACAGCAATTTAAAAAGCCAGACTCACCAGATGATTTATCTGCGTGATGCGTGTTGGATGTTTCTGAGATACAAAGTTGAAGGTTTGAGAAAATGAAGTTGTTCTATTTCACTAGAAATTGTAGCCGTTACTTATTGGGCTTAATTATTCCATATGCTAATGCATTGCTGCTCGTGCAGCTGCTGGCAGCGGAGGGCTCCTTTCGGGTGGTTGCGTGCATGCTAATGAGCCCCTGGGCCTGTTGTTGTGCTGCTGCTCCAGCTGTCTGTGGCCCTGGATAACAACAGCAGAGGATCCCGTGTTTAGCGCAAACAAAATCTGCAGATGACAAATGAGTTTCCTTAGAAGTTGTAAGGACTGATGCAAATCCAGAGTGTGCTGTGAAGACGACCATGGGCACTCATTAGAGAAGTCAGACGAGCTTTTAGAGGAGATGGGAGAGATGATTTGGGCAGTGAATTGAACTTTTTTAGCTGCTGCTATTCAAAATGCCTGTCAGAGATAAAACTCTGTTCTTCCTTTACCTGAGAGCCTCACAGCTCCAGGAAACCTGGACACCAGTGGTCCCTGTGACACCTCTTGTGAGTCCACGCTGCTGGTTAGGGAGCGTCTGTATCTCAGCACCCACTTCTCTCTCTGACTTACAGGCACAAGCTGTGACCACAACGCTTTGTTCAGTTCTCAGCTTTACCACGTTTATGGCCCATCAATGTGCCTAATATCTGCTTAACAGTCTGCTTTTGCTTTATTTCCATGCCTCTGTGTTATCTGCAGTAGAGCTGCCTGTGCATTTGTTGCCCCAGATGTACCGAAACCTCATAGGTGTCAAATGCTGAGCGCCCGTGGTTCTGCGCAGCCACCAGAACCCAGGTTTATGCCAGGCCCTTACACTGCCCAGCTCACCTCTTCTGGGTGAGACGCTTGTGCCTTATTGCCTCACTTCATTGCTGCTTCTCCTTAAAAGCAAAATGCAAAATGCCAAAAAAAAAAAAAAAAAAAAAAAAAAAAAAAAAAAAAAAAAAAGAGAGAGAGACAAAGACAGAAAAGACAAGCCAGGCTCTGTTTCTGCTCTGAAAGATCTGAGCACTGTTCAGACCTTCTGCATCTTACACAACCCTTCGCAGGTATGTAATTGTCTGGCAAAGCCGTGTATGTACTTTGCTGTCCCCTCTCTGTGCTGAGACAAAGCTGCTGAGCCTATGTTCTTTTAGAAAATAACAGTAATAAAAAAAAGACTTCGAAGGAAAAGACGCTGTTCCCACGCAGAGCGTGCTAGTTTGGGCAGTTTGATGTCCTCTTTTTATTAGAAATATAATTGAATTTCCAATAGTTACACACAAACAACTGTCGTCTGGGAATAAAAAGAAGTAGACGTATGCTAATTGAAAGCTCTGATAATTACACAATCTTCAAATTAATTAACAAGCCAAAGGCAGCCAAACATTAGCATTTAGAAAGCGCTTTGCTGCATTAACCACTAATGAGTTCATTTAAATCTATCACGCAACCCATTTTGGAAAGCATGAGCCATATTTAATCATATTCAATCAGATTTAATAATGAAATCCTTAACACCAGGCATTGTTGATTGTGAAATTACCAGAGAATTTTAGTTGTTAAGTACAGGGGATAGGATATTGGTGTTTACTGTTAGCTGAAATGTATCTTGAGAGGGTTACAGAAATAAAAGATGCACGTGTCCAGGAAAGCATATTCTTAAAAATAAGTGAGAAGTGCCACAGGATTTCTGTATCCATTTGTTGCTCTTCCCTTCATTAAATGACAAATAGGAATACAGGTTACTTTTGAGAAATGAACAAGTAATTTCTAAAACATACGTGGGAATTCCGTGATCAAAAGAAAATATTTTGTTTTAACTGTTTGAACTGTTATTTTGTTTTAACTGTTTCTTATTTTCAGCCTCAGCAATTGTAGCACTGCTGTTGGCCCAGCTCTGCTCTGCTTCATTCCTTTACAGCTGAAATAACACAAAAGTCATCACAGGAGCTTCTCTGCATTTGACGCAGAGTGACTGAGGTGGAACCTCCTTCCTTCCATTGCTCCTCACAGAAAGCCTAATTTCTGGTCCCACTGCACGCACAGTGTGCTTTGTTATAGACTTAATAGAGCAGCTAGATCTCCATCAGCTCAAGAAGGAGACTTCCTCCACCCAAGCTAGTGAAGTTACTAAACTCACAACATTGCTTTGGATAAAATGTCTTTCTCTACAATGTGCTTTGTTGAACATCTCAGCCGTGTAGAGATGTTTGGATGAAAATTTAATGCCGACAGTTTCTCGCATTCGGTGCTGTGTGCCGCAGCCGTCCGCTAGGCTGCCCACCTGGGGTGCAGCAGGCTGCAGAGAGGATGCCAGCAGAGGCTGTCCTGGTGCAGACGCTATCTTGGCATGGGATTCTTCCCATTTCTCATGAAAGGGTTTGTACAGTTTTGTTCCCATTCCTTGAATTTTCATGGTGTGGATATGTGCTGCCCAGGACAAGCCAGGGCACTGGAGATAGCACCAGACCCCCACAGAATGCACTGGTATCGTACAGTCCTGATACGGCAGCCGAGCAGTGAAGTTAGGATAAAAGTAACAAACATCCTAAAACATATGGGGCTCTGAGGGCTTATTCACATCCTTTTCCTTGGGGAGAAGTTTATTGGGAAACAGAAGAAAAGGAGGCTGAGAGCTGAACAAAATCAGAACTGTCTGCCCAGCTCTCTGCAGGTCTCGGAGAGGAATTCTCCCTCCAGCTCCAAGGACCGAGTGCTGTCCCTGAGGTCCCTCCTGACTGCCATGTGATGCTTGTTCAGGTGATCTCCAGTGCTCGTCTGCCCCGAATGTTCGTCACGTGCTGGGAGAGAAAGATTTAGCAGCATGTACACAGGTCAGATTTTCTTTCTTCTTCTTTCTTTCCTTATTATTATTATTTTTATTTTTAATCAGAAAAAGAAAGTTGGAACATTATTAGAAGTTGAGAGGTTTTCAGTCTTTGGGTCTTGGAGTGGGGGTGGAAGTTGTTTCATTGCCTTTCTAAAAAGTTGCATAGTTCCAGAAAAATGAAATCCTTTCCTAAATAAAAGGGTTTATTTGAAAACACCTCTAGTAACAACTCAATTTATCTTGAATTTCCTCCAAAATGTCTGTAGTCTACCTCTTATCCAGCCTTGTTGACTCAAATTCAGCTTCCCATTTTTGTGACTCAGGTCAGGGAGAAAGGGATTAATTCACTAAGGACCTATAAACACACAAAAAACCCTCTTTTAACAGTGCATTTCAGCTGTGAACCTCAAAGAACCTTATCAGCAGCAAAATGTTTTAGAGAGAGCAGGCAGGCGAGGGGATAAAATGCCAAAAAGTCTTATTGAGCGCTTGTTGACGCACTTCACAACAATTTCTTAGCAACATTATCAGGCGTTCAGTGGAGGAGGGAACTGGTGACTCACTTTGTGGACAGCACATCATGTCTGTCCTACTGCGCAGAAGAAACTGAAGAATCCTAATTCCCAATCTCTTGGTGTGATTACAAATCTTCTTTAGTGAAATGGTAGTTGTAGGAGTTGCTCCTTTGCATCCTGGTGCATAAATATTCACCGGTTATGGCAGTATAATAGAATAAAATTGCCAGGTCTCATGAAAATACAGACTACAACACTTGGACTAGTTCAAACCATAAGAGGATGTAGCTGCTAGTAGAGATAAAAGCAATCGCAAAAACTAAGTGACTATGTTTGAAGCTAGATTCTTCAGCTTTTAAATGCTTTAAAATTAGATTTCTATATTCACATGGCACATTCCCTCTAATTAGCTAGTGCTTTTTGGTAGAGCACACTTTACAAGCTAAGTTGCAGGGTGTTGTGTTTTTTCAAGTTGAAAGCCATTAACATTTTAGAACTTCTATACAATGGGAAAATTGCCCTGGTATAAGGAGTGATTTTCTGTGAGAGTAGTTAAACCTGTGCCAGCCAATCTGTGGGCGTTCATTTTTCATTTAAGAACTGTTTATTTTCCCTTAATTTAAATCAATTGAGAATGCATTCAAGTTGAACTAAATGCATTCCTGGAATTTGCAATGCATACTTCCGTATAGCTGTTTGTTCTGCCCAGGCTTTGTTGTTTCTCAGGCTGAAGCAGACTGAATTGACGCAGCCACCCCGTGCAGAAATGCCACCTTCTCCCCCGACTGCCCAAATACCAATGCCCTTCCCAGGCTGATCTTGAAACGTGTTGCCCAGGAGAGGCCACGAGCATGTGGCATCCCTGATGCGGGGGGCATTGGGTCCTGCTCCAGCAGCTACTGCGGGCTCTTCCCTTGTTCTAGAAGTTGAGTTATGTGAGCAGTGCAACGCTACCCTGAGAGTTGTGCAACGTCTGCAAAGGGAAGATGCCACAAATTTAATTATATGGCACTCTGAGGGGTGCTGACATATTTTCAGGGAGGTTTGTTTTAAGTGATGTGTAGGACAACCTCACAAGATGCTCATATAGCAGGCAGTGTGTGTCCAACTGTGCTCTGGAAATATCCTACTCACTTGAAATTGCGTTTAGGAGAAGGATTATCAGATTAGACAGGCCCATGAAACATTTGTTCTTTTTGCAAGTTTCTCCCTCACTTTTTCCTCTGAAGGGATGGTGGGAAACTCACAGGCCTGCTAAGCTGAAACAGGGGTAACCTAATCTTTATTTCTAAAATCAAAGTAGTTTTCCCTATGGAAATGTAAACCACAGAAGGAGAGGATGTGACAGTGATCCCTGATTGCCCATGACTCTGCGTATGATCTTCCCTTATTGACTGGCCCCACAAAATAAATAAGACATCAGGACGTTGACAGATGTGACTATGGCAAATGCTCCATGTTGTTACGCCCCCAAGGAGCCATTTATACTCTGTTGACTGTTCCAAGTGTTTTCCAATCTGCTGTTAGCTGACAAGGTTGGTTATCCGATTCTTGCAGGTAACTATTATAAATACTTGCTAAGCCTCCATCTGCATCTACAGCAGGGTTGTACTGTTATTAAACCTTGTATTTGCATGTGTAAAATAAACAAAAGCAATCCCTAAACTATTCCACCCTGAAAAAACCCAGACCTCCACGCTCCCTTCTGCAGGACCACCCAGAGCGCAAGGCTCCCAACCCACGGGAGCATCCAACCACACGATGCTGGCTGCAGGCTTCTTGCTGCCAGCCCCGCTCTGAGCCTCAGGAGTGTGTTTGGACGTGCCCTTGTTGAGCATGTTTCACTTTCCTTCCATGTTTGTGGCAATGTAACTGGGGACCGGCATCAGCAGATGTCGCGCACCAGTCGTTAATCCGTGTTGAGCAGGTTTCTGGCATGCTGGGTCACTGAGGTTTCCCAGGGAGGGAAAACAATCAAATCCTGAACCTGCATAAAAAGGCACTGAGCGGTGACACTGGGAAAGCTGGGGATTTGACTCATGCCTTGTTATCAGATTGCGGTGAGTAATACACAAGAAATCTTCACCTGACTAACAGCACCCCAGGTCCACAAAATATGTTTCTGCCCCCGTGTTTTAATGATTTTCTCCATCTAAGTGTCTAATTTTGTTCTTGGGTGGTTCATTAAGCTGGGACTCGTGACATATGCCATCCTGTTCCCATCTGAGCAAGGCTTAGAGACTGAGCTCAGGGTGATCTGTGCTGTGGAGATGTGCATGACGTTTTCCACCAGCCTGGATGAACCTGGATGCATCTTGCAATATCAGGCTGCAATTAAGTATAGCCCCACAGCCAGAGTCAAAGCAGCAGAGAAATGGTACTGCAGGATCTTGCAACACGAGTGCTGACTCTTGTGCCCCGATGTATGGTCACATGTGAAATAGGAGAGTTAAAATCTCTTTGAAATTAAAAACCTGTGTGTCTCCAAATGCCAGAACTTCAGAGGTGTTTGAAATCCAAATCAGGGGTTTAGTAGCTTAAGCCTCATCCCTAATTGAAATAAGCGAGAGCGCCTATGCTCTTTACCAGTGTTGGTGTCATAAATATCTCCATTAAGTAGCAATTAAGCTGCTGGGATTTGGGATGTATGCCATTATAAGAGGTAATTATAAAAGAATTGGATTAATTAGTTCCTGAATTATTTATGTAGACATAAATATTGCACATGAGATCAGTGTTAAACAGGATACTGGCATAAAAAGAGGAAGGGAATGATAAATTGATTTATTCTATTTCTTTAGTTCTTCCTCAGCAAAATTCAAGAAAAGTTAAGTTTGCTAAAAACTCACTATTCCCATTGTTAATGTGCACACATCACCTTATCAGCTCTTATAGAAATATACTCCCCTGATAAAGCCATTCTGTGTGCTTTTTGTAATCTCTCCAAGTCACCACAAATAATAAGCATTGAGAGTTCTCTCTTGTCAATACAATGAAGTCAATCTTCTGTCTGTTGCAGTATAATTTAGACCTAGGGGAAATGGCTGATTTCACAGATATTAACTTTATCGAATATACAAACAGCAGATGTATTATAGGGGAAAGAAATTTTGTGTGAGCAGCACAAAGAACTCCAGCAATCAGCAAATTCAATCTGCTTTTGACACTATTGTGTTCCCAGAGTATAAAAACGCTTGTCAGCTGTAAAAGTAACATAGTACAAAGATGTGGCAAAGTGAAAACAAGGAAGGCTATTTAGTATGCAAATAGCCTAGAACCTTAAACAGGAGACATTTGAGAAAACAAAAAATAAATGGTTTGAAATAAAATTGTCACCTCTAAATGTATCTGTTTTCATATTTCATGGCACAAATTGATAGGGTCTGGAAGAAATTTCCTGAAATGTAAAATACAGTGCTGAAGTGGGACAAGGCCATACTGTTCCTCTCGAGGCATACTGATCAATGGAGAATACATACCTGGACCTTTGTGGTCATTCCTACAACCACTAAAGGGAGACCAGACAGGCCATCAGGAGTACTTATTTGGTATAAATATGTTAAAAACATTTAATGTATAGCTCTTGTTTGCTCCCTGTCTGTAAGACAGATGCCAAAAGCTAATACCAGGTGGTGCATCCAATGGCTGGCACCCTGGGAAACCCGCGTCCAGCAGAGGTTGAAAGCAAAGTGTCAGAGTGGATCCTTCCCTTGTCAAAACAGTGCACAGCAGCAAGCAGGGAACCTGTGTGAGGTGTACCGGGAGCCTGACTGACTGCCAGGTGGTTTTGTGGAACTTAATTTTTTTCTCTCATTCTTCTGTCTGAATGGCAATGTAGCTGGTTGCCCTCCCTTCTTTTGAGAGCTCTAAATAGCATGACAGTAAGTGTCTTTGAAGTTTTGGTTATTTCTTAAATGTGGCACATGAGCTGCACTAGAAGAGGACTGGTTTTTTTTTTGTTTGTTAGTTTTCTTTGGAGGGAAACATTTGGGGAGGATATTTTGCAGCACCAAAAAAAAAAAAAAGAAAAAAAGATTTTTCAACCCTTTCAGAAAAACTGAAATACCTGAAGATGAAAATGACAGGTGAAAGGAGGCTGGGACCTGGAGTCCGAAGTTCATTTAGTAGCAGTGAGCACAGAAAGGGAAATATTAGCAGACAGCTTCTGATGGGCCCAGTTTACAGCTTGATTCACAAGGCTCTAAATGTGCAATAAATCACCTACTTGTAATTACCAATTAGCACAGTCTGAGTGGTTTGGCACAGCTCTAGAAGTCAAGATGGAAGCGACCAGTCTCAGCCATATGTACGCTAGCTGATTCTACAGAGATGACTGATCATTCTGCGGGGTTTCATTTCTTTTGAGCCGGGTGCAAGTTTCTTTAGTTTTAGCTGCTTAGTCCTCAGGACCAGCAGAAGCCAAAGCAAAGGCAGCCCACAAAGTACTGCACCTGTGGTCAGCTGTCACCACAGGCCTCATCTTCTTAACAGTATCTCCGGAAGAGTAGGCCTGGGACCATATTATATCCACAAAGCTACTGGTGGGGCTGAAGTCAGTCTGGCTGTTAAATGAAAAGCTGCTCTACAACACAGGCTGGAAGAATTACCTTCAGGGAAAGGCAGTTTTGTTAGTGTTGAAATCTCAGGTTTCTGGTGATTTGACAATTTTTAAAGGAAAAAGTCAAAACAAATCATTCTGACTTCCTTGTGTGCATTAATTTCATTTCGGTTATTAAAATGGCCAATCTGTTTACTCTTTTGCATACGATGTTTTGACATGATAAAATGAAGTGGTTCAACATTATAGAAACAATAATTTCATGTTTCTGTCTCATCAAACTGTTTGCTTTTCTATTAGCAATGAGAAAAATAAAATTTGAGTGTTTACCCTGAAATTTGGAAGTTCAACTTTCTGGAAAGCTATAACTTTACATCAGATTAAAACTTTCCTGTACCAGAGGGGAAAAAAAAAACAACAAACACCTTTTATGCAATTCTGGTGAGATTTCAACCTTTAAGTCACCTTGCCTGGCAGCAAGCAGCTAGAATAAAAGTAACAGTGAGGGCTTGGGAGTTTCTGGGTGTAACTGCTGGTGCTGAATTTGCTGGAGGGACATGTGGAGTGACATTTGGGCAAGGGAGTTGGTTTGTCTGCATCGCGCTTACCCACCTGCCAAATGGGAACAGCACCTGTCGTTCAGTGCATCCTCAGGAGGTACTGAGATTGTGCTAGCACTCCCCCAAAGGCACTTCTGAGGTAAGATGCTGTTCAAGTGTACAGCATTGATCACAGCGCAGCGCAGAGCCCTGCTAGCTTCATGCTCGCTTTAGTCCCTGATCATGCTGAGTACCCCAGCCTGGCGCCAGCTGTGATCCTCCTGAGGGCTGTGAGCTTGGAGCATTATTGGCATCCCAATGTGTGGTGTGGGATCACCTTCACTCTCAAATGGCTACAGTGAAAAGGCTTAAATACACAGACAAATACCAATGGGGTCTGCAGAGAAATGTAAATGTTTATACAAGGCATCTGCAAAAGCCAGTTGATTGTTTCCCAACCACTGGCCAGCTTATGGCAATGTGGGGAGCAGGCTGCTCCTGGGCATACCCTGCATCTTATCTCTGCTCTCCTGGGCTGACAGTGAGGTGCTGTGGGGACAGCTTTGTTCCCTGAAATGGCTGAAAAGTGGAGGGGGAAACCTTGCAGCTGCTTTAATTCATTTATCAGAGAGGCCCACATGAGCCTCTGTGGCAGCTGTCTGTATTCCTGTGTCACGGTTAGGAAAGAGAGCCACAGGGCAACTCACCCCAAATGACAGACACCTGCCCTGTGGACCAGATGCTGTGTATTCCCAGGCTGTGGTGGTGGGAGTCTCTGAGATAGGTTGTGAGAACCTTGGGGAATGGTGAAGAGTTGAATCCAAATTTCCCTTTTTAGGTTCCAGGTTTTCACACCTCAAAAGCCAAGAGTTCTGCATAGCCACAAGCCTCCAGTAATGTCAGTTTAGGACCTAACATATATCCTTAGGCCCCTTAGCCTGTGGAGTCAGATGACATGATAGTGTGTGAGTGGCTTAAACAATATATTTATTTACTGGTATGATTTAAGCATTGATACGATGGTGGGTTGTGATTGCTCAAGCAATGCATAACTTTTTATTTTTTATTTTTTTTTAGTGGAAAAATTGAGGGGTATCAGATAGTTGCAGTCACTCAGCAGCTCAGATGGGGAAGTGGTATAAAGATACCACTTCATTACTATCTGCAGTGTTTACACTTTCCAGGATACTGCTGACTGCCATTAATTGCTAGAAGAACTTAGTTCCTGCAGAACAGGAACTGAACATAAATGCCTGCAACAATCCTTTCTGCCAGCTCTTAGTCTGGTGCTTTCTGGATGAAACGCACAAGGTCTGTTGGGAACAAGGACCACGCAGCTCTTTTCCCTCTGCTTCAACCACAAGATAGAGCATCTCACCGACAAAACCCAAGCAGCCTTGGCTGTTTCAGTTGTCAAGTTCCAGGAGTGAAGTCCTGCTTGCTGAAGCCAGTGGTGAAATTCCTCCTTGACCTCATTGAGTGCCTCATGCTCAGTCCCTGCCCCATGCAGCTGCTGTGTGGCACAGGAGTTGGACAAGGGCTCTTCAGGGCCTGCTGAGGCCTTACCAGACCTGCAGTGTCTGTGGAACGGGGAAGTTTGCTCCTCAGGGTCACTCAGTCTCTGGCAGCTGAGCAGATCTTCAGGGCAAGTAGCAATGCTGTGAAAGGCAAGAAGCTCATTCAGGGAGGTTGGTAATTTAATGCTTTTTATCTACTCTCCCATTGTTCCACAGGGTGGTGGGGCTTCCTGGCACGGCAGGAGGTGCTGCAGGTGCTGAGGCCATAAAAAGGGTAATTACAGGGTTTTTCTGTTGGCTGTTTTCCACCAGGTCCAAGCTGGCGGTGGAGGACAGCTCAAGCCAGATGCTGGTGGTCCCAGCCTGAAGGATGCTTTCCACTTCCCCAGCCGCAGTGAGCAACACATCAGTGTAATTTTGCCCAGCCTGTGCCAAATGTGAAGAAATGGGTTTTGGGGTACTGAAGGGGCAATGGTGCCTGTGAGGGCCTCGACCCCCAGGGCCACCCAGGAGGAACTGCCACCCTTGGCCATGGTCTTGCCACACCCCATGGTGGAAACTCCGGTATCCCCTGCCCAGGCAGGTGCTGCCTGAGCTGCGCAGCACACGGCCCTGAGGCAGTCGTCATGGCGTCACCGACGGCAGCATCACCCACCTCTCCCCTTCGGGGCAGATCACTTTATTTTGCCCACTTTACTCCCCTCACCCTCTTATCCTTGAGGGCAGCATCGCCTGGCAAAGCCTGCACTCCCTGAGGTGCGGGGCGGAGCCGTGAACCGGCTGAAAACGAGGGAAAATGGCCCCCGACACACAACGGCCGCAGGCGAGGACCCGGCGGCGGGTCCCGCGCTGCAGCCGC
>VXAV01010419.1:115503-130403 GCA_013399715.1 Alectura lathami
GCGGCGGCCGCTGAGGGGCTCTGAGGGAGCGGGCGGCCCGCGCCCGTTTCTGCCTTGTTAGTGCGTTGCATTGCCGGGGATTGCGTTTGTCTGTCTGTCAGTGCTACCGGGGAATGGCAGGGATGAACGTGAAAAAGCTTGCAAATAGCTGCCTGGCTTGAATGCTCCAAGCTGGGAGACCACTGAAGCAGCCTGTTGTGTGGAATTGTGCGTGCCTTGGCAGAGTGGTGCAGCTTCCCGAGCTGCGGCCATCCTTCTGTAAGGTTTTACCTATAAAGCATTATCCCCACCAAGGCCGCAGTGCTTCCTGCTGGAATTGCTGCTGAGTTCCGTTCTGCTGTGCTGAGAGCAGGGGACTGGGCTGGAGGTCAAGGATTCCTCTCTGCCCCTCAGGTTGGCCCTGGATCTCCATGTGTCCTCCCTGCATGAGGGAAATCCTGGTGGAGCCAGGGAGGAATGGCGATATTTTTAAGTGAAAATCCCATCTTCTGGTGACAGGCACAGCTAGGGGCCACCTCTGTGAAACACAAAGCCATGGCAAGCACAGGTGACGTGCACCAGATCACTGGTCAGAGTCCTGGTACCGCTAGGTAGTCTCCCCTTGGTAAGAAAGGGTGGAAAGGGGAAATTTGTCCCTTTGAGAGCATGCATGGATCTGCTGAGGTGTGGCATGTTTCTAATTTGTTTGCCCCAAATCTAGTGCTTGTTGGTGTAGGTCATACTTCTGTACTGCTCATTGACCGAGTGATCTCCTGGAGACAGAGCCAGCATAGGAGATGTGGGAGACCAGCCAGAAACAGGGCAAAGCCACCTCTGAAAGCCCCCCATAAGCAAGGGGCTTCTTATTCAAACTGCTGTAGCCTGCGGCAATGCTTCCCTCCCAAGCCCATCATCCCAGGGCTGTGTGGTGGGGCCTCATGTCTTGGCTGCAGGCAGGAGAAGGGGAATTCGGACAGGCTACCGCTTCTTACTCTGTGCTTCTCACCCATCCCTGTACACCAAGGTAAAGGAGAGCGAGGACACTAACACATCACCGAGCAGGACAAGATCTAAGTGTAAATCTCAGGAGCTCAAGTTCTCAGTTCCACTCTGTGACCTTTAGGAAACCTTTCCAAGAGCTGCTTCACAGTGAAAGATTTTCTGCAGAATTTTAAGCTTGGCTGCAAGAAACAGACTTTGCCCAGAAATCTTCTGAAAGAGGGGAAGAAAAGATCCTTGGCCTGTTTGTGTGAGATTTCTAAGCCCGTTTCTAACACTCCACAGGCGGCAGGGTTAAGCAGGTGAAATGGGATGCTGTGCATTAAAATTGCAGCTGAAGCCTCCTATCACTCATCATAGCTGTATTATTCTGCACCACTCCTGGCAACTGAGAGCCAGCTGTATTATTCTGCACCACTCCTGGCAATTGAGAGCTAAGGAGAAAGTGCACAGAAAATTGTAGAACATCCATCTAAACACATAATGGGACAGCCATGACAAAAGTGTGAAAACACACTTTTCCCCTTTCCAGGGGCTGTGAATGACTGTCACATGCAGCAGCTGAAGTGCAGGGCTGAGAGCACCCCAGCACCAAACTCAGTGCCCCCGCAGGACCTGCCTTTTAAGCTGGAGCATGGAGCCGTGTGCTCGGCCAGTAGCCCTCTGTAACGTGCCTGAATTTCCATCTCAGCCCGCTGCCCTGTGGAGCAAAGATGAGCACTGTTTAGCTCTTCAATAAAGTAAAATAAAATTGCTAAATCGTGAAAGCGGGAACCCAGCTCTGTATTCCAAAAGCCTCAGAGAAGAGACATGCCTCGCTGCCTCTAAATTAGATCACAAATTTTCTGGCTGATGGCAGCATCTCAGTGTTCACCCTGAAGGCAAAGATACGAACAAATTGCGTTTTACTATCACAGGTTCATGTATCCCTGACACATTCCCACAAAAGGTGGAGGAAGGTATTTGTGTGAAATGCGGTGGCTTTGGGGAACCCAGAGGAATTGCTGTTCTGGGGAAGACACGGTGGTGAGCAGCGAGGAGACCATTGCGCTGCGTGTGGTCAGCAGCTGGCAGCGCTTAACATGTGTCCCCAGTTTGGTGAAATATAATACTCGGGGGGAGAAAAGGCATGTGATGGATATGTGTGCTGCAATCTGGAATCACTCATGTGGTTTATTGCCGGGCTCTTTATTCAATCAAATTCTCCATAAACACGGGAATCTCTGATGTTGAGATTTGTTATCTACAGCATCGATGGATGTGCATCTGCATCTCTTCCCTTGTCAAAAGCATTGTCATCAGGCTGAGAAGTGCCCAGCCATGCAGAGTGATTTTGCTACGGGGTCTCTCTCCTTTCTCTTGCATCAAGATCTGGATCAGACCTTCAGGAAGCACAAGGTGACACTCATGACAAAAGAGGAACAGTTTCAGCTGCGTTTCTAGTCTTGGCTCTGAATTCTTCCTTTGTTCCTCTCATTGATTGTTTGCTACCGATATTAATGTCTTCTGTAATGAGGATGTTTTCTGAGCAGCAGGCAGTGACACTTGTGCCCTTGTCTGTTCTCAGCTCAATAAGCTGCTCGAGCTTGAAGCAGGCATTCGAGTGGACCTGGGGCTCTCACAGACCCAGACCACAGGGCACGTTGTCTTCAGCCCCAGATGCTGTAGATCTCTGCAGAATTCAGATAAATTTGCTTGTAAAGTCTTTTCATATTCCTAACAGGAGAATGCTAAAAATTAAGGAGATGAATGCACCTCTTTACTAGCGGTTTATTAGCATGAACATATTCTTGGGCTGATGCAAGAGAAGACCCTTGATGAGAGGTGGGTCATTGCAGGGTTTTCACAAGAAACTGTAGATAGCTGTGAATGCTTGATTCCACCCCTGTCTTGAGTTTGGCCACATTAATAAAATAAACACCCCAGAGTAGGCTTAAGACTTTTGCCTGTTCATTTAACTTGATTCAAGAATAACCTTTTTCCCTGTTGAAGACGTACCCAAAAACTTCCCTCCCTTTGCATCTTGTCATCCCTCCTCCAGGCAGCTGTGGCCTCTCAGCATTGCTGTCACAGATCTGTGCAGAACTACTGCTGGCCCTGGGTTGCCTGTGCATCCCAGTCCTGTCCTAGACCTGCTGGGAGCCTTCCCTGCTCAGAGGCATTTTTAGACATAAGAAAGTAGTTGTGGCTGTGAGAGGCAGTGTGTTATGTAGGTTGGTAGAGAAATGACATAACCATAACCAACGTTTAAACTAGGGAGGGTCTGCAGTGACCTTGTCCCTCTGCCCTGCCCCTGTGCAGATGTGTACATGGGTGTGCATAGGAAAGAGATGTCTCGCTCTGTTTCGAGGAGGCAAACCATTTTTGCAGCGCTGTCAGAGAAACAAGGATAAAAACTTCTCAAACATCCCTTAGTAATCTAAATGGTACTGCTGTCTGAGATTCTCTGTTTGTTTTACGTGGGAGGGCTAGGCATTTTTACAACCCAACTTCAAAGGTTAAACCTAGTGAAGTCAGCAGGAAAATATGTGAATTTAACCTTTGGCTATGGCTATATAAACCACTTAATTTCATAAAGTTTGCACTGGAATGACAGAAGGTTTGTATTTTCTGCTTGTCAGAAGGATATAAACTTTCACTGTGGGGAGGAAGGGCAAAACCGCCCAGTAAATGTTCTTTAAAGATTGCTTGTGAGCACACGTGGTGTGAATTCATTTCGTGGCAACACATATGCAGACAATGTGACCTCCTCCAGAACTCCCTCTTGTGTAGGATTCTGCCCCCAGCTCCTTGTGCACAGCCTGCTCGCTGGCAGGGCAGCATGAGAACTGGGAAACTCCTTGGCTCTGTGTGAGCACTGCTCTGCAACAACTAGAACATCGGTGAGTTGTCACCAATATTTTCATCAAAAATCCAAATTGTGGCATCATACAAAGCACTACAAAGAAAGATAATTCTATCCCAGCCAAAACCATGACAGCCAGCTGCGGGATGCTGGCGTTGCTTTAGTGCATATAGACAGTAACGTGGGTGTTGTTGACTGTATCGCAACAACAAGAAGCTTAACAGGTGCCACTGAAGCAGTTAGGCTGCTCTGCTGCAGTTGTATCACCAGTCTAGCAACTAAAAAAATCCCAGCAACAACAACAAGTGTGGTTGCTGTAATCACATTATTTTAGGCAAATCTCAGCTTTCATTAAAAGAAAAATAAAAAAAAAATAAGAATAAAATAAAAGGTTAGGCTCTCATCTTCTTGATCCAGAGAAAAGTTTAAAATGTTAACCAAATATGACCCTGAATTTCAAAGATCAGAAGTCAGTTCCCACCCAGAAGAGCAAACACCATCTGCAGAAGATTAATGCTGTTATTATTTATGGATTTTATTTTATTTAATTTAACTTCACGATTTTAGAGACAGCGCTGTGATGCTGGGGAAGCTGCAGTCAAGATTTTGATCACTGAAGCTTGGCAGTGCTTTGTAAACTGTTGTGCAGTCAATGAAGGTGCTTCAGAGCAGCTGGGAAAATCAAGATAGATCTTAGATTAACCTTGCTAGTTAGTACTAACTGCAAGAAGTGTATTCATAGAATGCCTTGCTAAATTTCTATGTGTAGATCAGGAGAAAGTACACCTGTATTCCTATTTCTTTCTGTTCTGGTTTCTACCTCTATGCTACCATGTTATCAAAGATCTCTGTGTTTGTGCTGATTATACAGATTCTTGTGGTGTATATTTGTTATGCAAATGATTATATTTCCTTATGTTTGCCTCCTGAACTCATGCTTACAAGGGCAAAAGGTCCTCAACCACGTTTAATTTTCTAAAAAGGCACTTGGAGGGACACAAGTGAGAACATGATAGTGGAGGTGTGTCCGTGACTGTTTTGTTGTCAGAATTTATACATCTAATGCCCTATCTGGAGAACACTTAACCATGTGATTGTAATTATTGCAATCATTGAGTAGCAAACAGGTGAGACGTGACACGAGCCATCTTTGCTTGTGCGTGTGCTGCCCCGTGGAGGAGCCTGCGGCAGGTGGCCGGCAGCCGGAGCAGCCCTGGCTCCCACGCAGCCCTGGCACGGCCGCCTGGCTGAGCTCTGGTAATTGTGATGCGACCACTTTTGGGGAAGTCAGGGATGAAATTCTGCCATCAAACCGCTGACGTGTAGCTGGGGTGAATGTGGCCGGGAGTGCTGTAGTCACTGGCGGGTGATGGGCATCTCTAGAGGGAATTTCGTCTGCCAGATAGGCGCTATTTAAGAGTCTCAGTCAAGTGCCTGAGAACAGATAGGGCGGACCCAGGCTGAAGTGCCAAAAATACCTTTAAAAACAGGCACTTTTTTGTCTACGCTGTTATTTCTGTTGGTAATGAAGGCAATGCAGATATACATGCCTGGGTGGAAAGCAGGGAAGGTAAATCTATTCATATTTAAGAGTCTCATCCTCACTGCACATTTGGGCACCTACTGTCTTTCAGCATCTCTCTGTTTGAGTTGCCTCATTCATAATTCAGAGGTGTTTGGAGGCTCGGGCATTCCGCGATCCTGTACAACTCCTGTACATCACAGTCAGTGAAGAGGCTGTGAGCAGATGTTGTTTTTTCCACGGTGCTTAGAAAAATGAACCCACACCCCGACCACGAGTCAAATTGGTTGTAACAATAATTCCACCATGTAACGACAGGCTCAACTTCTGCTGGCATTTGCACTGGCGTAACTAATAGCAGAGCTTGCTCTTCACTCTTCTTTTGGCTGTAACCATTCAGCTATGTTGCTGTAGGGAAGGGGAGCAATTCAGGATGTCTGGCTTGCACAAGGACAGTAATGATAGCAGTAATATTTTACATGTCTTCTGCTAACAGTGCTTGTTGGCAGGAGGGAAGAGGGAGGATAGAATTTCTTTAAGCAATACCTTCTTAAGTGGGGAAGTAGAACTAAAAACTGAGTGAGGCTTACCAAGAGCAAGTTAGAGTTTATTATTAGTGTTGATTAGTTTTCTTCTTTCAGGTTTTGGAGTGTGTGGCTGAGTGATAAGGGATGTGCATGAATGTTTATTTGATTAGAGCCAGCAACTTAGTCCAGAGGGTGGTTGCTTTTGCTTGGTGTTTTTAATAACCAAATAATTTCTTTGGTATCGTTTCACAGGCAGCCAGTATGAGTCACATCATTTAAGGCTGTCATCTACCTCCTGGGGTTGTTTCCAATTATGTGATGATTTTTTCCTGGCTTAATTGCTCATTTTTCTTCATGATGAGAAGTGGACTGTTGCCCTCCGATTGGAAAGCAGCTCTGAAATACCTGGCTCCATCTTCTTGAGAAGATATGTGGTAATTAAAAGCTGGCCAGCCCAGTTAGGTAATAGTATGGAAATGTTCAACTCGGATTTCTACATTATGTAGAATGTAGCAGATTAATTTGTGTCTGAATTGAACTGTGAAATGCTGAAAATTACGCTTTTCCTGAGGTAGCTGGTGGATCCCTGTCTGTAAACATTTAGTCTCTGGCTATGCAAAGAGATCTGCCCCAAGAATGGGACTTTGAAGCAAAAGCTTGACAAGAGCTGACTCACTGCGGTTACATGTAATAAGCTGTGCTCCTGGAGGGAAGTTGCTTTGTCCATGAACTTCGAGCTGTACTCTGATTCAAGAGAATTTGTCATGGGGTCATCACCCTCCCCTCCTTTCCAAAATGTGGATAGGCTCAAATGGCTCAAAACGAGCCGTTTTAAGAAATATTTTAAGTCCACTGCTGTATGCATTTAAGTAACCACATTTTCTTCAGCAGAGCTCTGTAGCTAGATGAAATTTCTTGTGTGCATATATGGAGGATTCGGGCCAGAACACTGACTGAAGTTATAGTAGTAAATAGTAAGTTTTATGAGAAAGTCTGTTTTCTTTTCTAGAAGTGGAGTTGGTTGCATCCAGCTTTGGTTTATGTCTCTGCACTCAAATGTGGTCTGGACCTTCAGAGGTTTGTGCATTTTAGTTACTCAGGATGCTTATGCAGATTATCTTGTCTGCTAGAGGCAGAAAAGGCACTTTGCAATTGCAGAGAGAGGCAGGAGGATCCAAGTAAATTAGAAGAAGAACACATGAACCTGGCCCTTGAAGACAGCTAGCATTCATTGGGTCCTGCTCTGTTTTGTTGAGTCACTCTGTTCATTTTTCTCACGGGTCCATACAGTTGCAGTGATTTCATCTTCATTCAAAATAATACAGGATGGAAACGTCAAGGAAACCTGAATGGGGGTTCCTCAGCATCTAAGGTTAACTCTCATCATACATATCACTCTGTACACATGTTTCTAAGGTGTAAAAAAGTCATTAGCGTATGGAAAATAAGCACGATTGTTTGAAACCTTTTAGAATAAGAACAAGTTGTGTTTCAGTGTCTGTTGGGGTTTTCTCTTGGAGCATAACCCACTGCTTCTTGACTTACTCACTCTTCAGTAAGAGGTACCAGATCCTTCAGCTTCTCTAAGGTACATTTTCCTTTACCCTCCATCTTTTTTTTTTTTTTTTTTTTTTTTTCNTCAATTCAGTGTCTTCCCATAGTCATCTCTAGCCATGGCATTCCTGTGTGTGGTCCTTGTGTAAGCATGGAGTGCCCACTCCCACCGTGTTCTTACGGGAGCACCAGGCACTGCAGAGATCTCTCCTGATCTTAAGCTGACATCTGGTCTAGCTGTGATACTTTGCTAATGTAATGGACAAATCTGCAGGTTGTTGCCATTATGTTCGCTCATATAAAGCACTTTATGCTTTAGGAACAATTTGGCCGAGACAGCAGGGAAACTTCTGTGTAAATATGTCATGAGTTCAAACATTTTAATGTTCACAAAAAGACAGGATATCAATTTAAAATCTCGTCTGTCCCATGTATCTTAGGTCCGCTGATTTATGAAGTACTGTAAATTGCAATCATATAAGCCTGTAACACTCTGGCAGCTATTTAAATAGCAAAACTTTCTTCCAAAAACATGATATATAGGAGACATAAAAGTTTTAAAGAGTGAGTCTGGCTTGATAGGGAAAGAGCATTAGCATTCATTTACTGACAAGAAAGAGCTGATTTTCTTTACAAGAAATGCTGCTTCCATAACCACCTCATAGCTTTTCTACTGCCAAGACCTCGGGTAAAATTCTCCTTGCAGGAGAGCTGGAAAAGGTTAATGTTCTCTGAATGCTTCTGTGACAGAGCCGAGCAGCCAGGGCAAGCCCTGAAATCCTGATCCCTGATAAAACCTAAGGCAAGTGCTCATCTACCGGTGAAACCATACAGGTGCTCACAACCAGGAGGGGAGTGGAAGAAGGGCAAACTAAATCAAGCTGGAAACTCCGAGGAACGAGTGTCACCCTGAGCACACTGCCCTTCACCGAAGATGTTCTGCTGAGCCCCGTCTGCCTCCAGCCTTTGTTCCAGGTGCTGCCCATGGGAGTGGGATGCCAGCAGGCAGCGGTGCAGGCATCTGGCAGGTCTAGGTGCATTAGATTGGCACTTCTGAGATGATAAAAGACACATGAGTCTCATGAGATGGGAATAAGGGATTCGAGCAGTCTCGCTAACTCGCTCGGGTTGGTGCAGAAACCTTTTTTTGTGAGTAAGCTGAAGTATTCAGCATTTAAAATAGCTCTTATCTTGAAGGCCACAATGACAAGGAAATGACTGTTTATGGGCAGCTGTGCACCAGGAGGCAATGAGCAGCAGCAGAGCACAGGGCAGGAGTGTGCACTGATGTGATCTTAATACCAGAGGATAATTGCATCTCAGAATGAGAAAGGGGGTGTAATGATTTTCTATGTAACAAATATCATAGGTAGTAAAGATATTTACAGAGAGAAGAGCATAACTAAAAGGTAATTCTTGCTCTTTAACTCTTCACTATAATTGTCCCCCAATCAATGTTGAAAATGAAATTATTCTACTTGACTGGATGTTTCTTGGTTCACTAGATCAGCTCATAATTTTGAGTACATTAAGATGGAAAGGGTATAATTCTTTTTATTTTGTAGGTGGGCTACATGTGCTCATCACCCTAAATATCTGGCCCCAAACTGCACAAGACATCTGTGACAGAGACAGACCTGAAAACACAGCTCTCCATGTAGAGAGCAATGTACTGTGGCTGTGGGGCTGCTCTGGTCTAAACAAGGCCAGTCTGGTGATGGGGCTGTGTTACTGCAAGGGCAGTGCTGGGATGTGGCACTTGTAAACACCCCACGGGGAACGATCACATTGTGGTACCTCTTCTTCCAGGCAAGTTCATGGGGCTTCTTGCTTGCTTTCAAACACTGACAAAAGCTTCGAAGGAAGGAATGAAAATGTTGCTATTGAATGTAAGCCTAGTACTCAACACCAAACTGAGCTGTGTCATCCAAGGATAAATGAGGTTGCAGGAGCCTCTAAAGTAATTGCTCACCAACAATGCTAAGAGCCGTGTGCATCTTATCAAACAAAAGCCTGTCTCTTTTGCGCACGTAAGACTTGCATTTAATTTCCTTTTAGCCAAAGTCCCTGTTACAGCACTATCCTTCAGGTAGAACAAGATAACTGCTATGCTGATATGAAGACTTGGAAAGGCCACCAAGAGGCCACTTGAAATCGTGCTCAGGAGAAGGAAATATCTAAAGCAGGGAGGGTCCATGTGTACGGGCTCAGCATTTTTCACAGAGAGCTATCATCACATTCATTAAGCCTCCTTCATTCTGCTTTCTTGTGCTGAAGGAGGGAAGAGCTGTCGTAGCTGCAAGTGTGCTTTGTTTAGCAGTGGCTTAGGCTGTTTGTAAGAAACCCAGCTGCAGGGAAGTCAGACCTGTCTGATTTGGTGTTCCTGGGAGCTAAAACAGGGTGTGTCTGAACTGCAGGCTGGCTGGTGGCTGCAGGCATGAACTGCCCCATGTGCTGCATGCACAGTTGCGCCTCGTTTAATTCTGATTTCAAAGTGAAGTCAGAGATTCTGAAAAGGAGTTGCAACATGTTAGGCTGAACATATGGTGCTCTCTACAGAGTCTGATCATCTCCACATCTCATGGCCAGGTTTTCAGTGAATATTTCTACACACCATCTAAATTTACAGATGCAAGAATTAGAATCATAAGCTTGAATTCCTGTTCCAACATGGGAATTCTGTACCAGTACAAACCTTCAGTTTTATCAGATTACAAAAGTTGAAGTCTGAAGTTAAATGGATTTTTACTCTAGCAGCATGGTACAGTCTAGTAAGCATCACCGTATGATGTGCAGCAA
Source organism: Alectura lathami (assembly GCA_013399715.1). Taxonomy (NCBI): domain Eukaryota; kingdom Metazoa; phylum Chordata; class Aves; order Galliformes; family Megapodiidae; genus Alectura; species Alectura lathami. The sequence continues at coordinate 125,729 of VXAV01010419.1, forward strand.
AACTTTATCTCAGTCATGTCAGTACAGGCTCCTGTGCTTTAGGCAGGGGCTGGAGAAGAGCCCGTCTCCTGTACAGGCATCGTGCTCAGAGCCGGATCTCACGAGTGGCCTGGGTATGTGTGGTGCATGGTGCAGAAAGTGCCTTTGAAGTCTGGACCTGAGAGTTCACTGGTGGGCTTATCTCACTCCAAAGCTGTTTTTACCAACTAAGATTATAGAGATTTGTGCGCTATAAAAAATGAAAATTTACCAAAATCCTGTCTGGTCTTGTATTTAATGTTTTTGTTGCTGTTGTTTGTTTTGTTTTGTTTTGTTTTTTCAACTTGTCTGAAGTATGTTTTCAATTTCTTGATCATGTCCAACCAAATCTCTAAGAGACTGCTGAAGAAATATTTTCAGTAAGTATTTTCTTTTAAGTTTGTATTGTTACTCCATAACATCAACTTGAGTCCTGATCCCTACTACAGGGCTCCAATCTAATCCTGAATGAACAGATGGATCATTTTAATAAAATGATGGTGTTCCCCTTAGACGTGTTAGGAAAGAGAATATTGTTTTGGGGAAATGACTTTCTTTTAAATCTGTAGGACAACTTTTCATGTTTCTTAGGGGCCTGTATTCTCTCTCACAGGGTTTCTCTTTGGGTCTCTTTGAAATTTGTGTGAAGACCTTCCCATCAGTGTGAATGGGCTGGACATGGAATCGTTTCTGATGCACAGTTTTCTGAAGTTTTGCATTTTCTGCCTTTTGAGCTGTCTTCCTGTTGGCAACAGAAGGCAGTGTATTAACTTGATTGTCATGAGAAATCACTTCTCTTAAAAGCTTTTTCTCACAACTAAATTCCCAAGCTGGAGACTTGGGTAAAATAAGAGGTTTATACATTTGGAGCCAAATACAGTACCATTGTTTTCAAATATGTTTTAGTTACATATATGTCGTTCGTGCATGAGAATGTATAGATTAGACCATAAAGGCAAATCAGAGTGCTCATGCTTGGGTAGAATTACTGCTTTGCACAGCAAATCGTAAATATCACGTAATTTTTCTGCTATTGGTCATATTGTCTGCTCCCTGACATTTTGAGTTTTGCTGTGGCAGCAAGTGAAGTTTTGTGCTCTGGATCCTTGAGCCTCCTTCTAAATCAAGGAGCACCTCTGGAAGCTGAGACAGCAAAGGTTTGTCATGCACAGCTGAGCCTTGTGGCTCGATTTGCAGAGATAGTGTCTGTGAAAAATAAATTCCTTAACGCTGGGCAGCGTTACGCGCAGAGCCGTTTCATTCAGCTGTGTTCAGGTATAGTGCTGGTTTCAATGGGTATGCACTGTTAAATTTTAAGTTTTCTGTGACTCTGAGCAATAGGTGGGAACACCAGCTTAGGGAAGGGCTGCCGCAGCAGAGTTCAAGTCTGTGCTAGTGCCAAAGCACTTGCTTACATTGCAAACAGTATGCTCTGTATTTGAGTTAGATGTGGCAGAACTGCAGCTGTTGAAAACGTGTCTAGGTGTTTTGCATTCCTGAGTAGCCAAAAAAGCTTAAATTGGAACTTGGATATTGCAAGTTTGTACTCAAGATGCTGAAAATCTTTTTTAGTAACCACAGACATCTCTTAACTTGGAAAGGATTCACTGTTTCAGTTTAATCATTCTGATGCAAAATTTGTATCCACAGAGAAGCTGCTCTGTTTCTCGCTGCCTCAAAGATCAGGTTGGTTTGGACACATTCTAAAAATGTCTTTTACAGGCACACCAGATCCCCCTTGGTGCAAACCACAGCCAGGACAGCACTACTGCAGCTCTACTTGCAGAGAACAAAGCCTAGATTCTTTGAAGAATATGACAAAAAATTTCCTCAGGGGACAAAATTGGTGACCAACACTTGCTCCACGTGAGAAAGTGTGTTTATAAAGAAGGGAGTCTCTGGATGTCTCTAGCAAGGACAAGGCTGTTCGTGATGCTTATCCCCTTTAGCTCATGATTACACTACAGGACAGTGTGAATCCCTGTGGTAAATCTATGCCATTGACTTTGCTTTCAGGAGTTGTTCTGTGTTCATCCAAAAGGGAGGATTAGTATGCTGCTCTGCTGCTCTGGTGATTTACACTGGACTTGGAATAATAAGACTCAGAATAAGGTGTTAGGCAGTTCTTAGTTGCTTTCAAAACCCGGCAGAACTGAGTAATTCGTTTGCCCCATGGGTGCTTCACACATCAGTAGCTCAGGGCACATGCTGAGTTTGTGCTTCCAAATGTGAGCACTGGTTTGTATCTGGACTCTTGGCAAGACCCAATTCTCTGAAAGAGAATTCTTGAACATTCTTTTGCTGTTTTCCGATAATCCTTTGCTTCCATTCATTTTCAGCCAGCCCATCCATTGTCTGTCAATTTGGAGAAAACAACAAACATATCTCTGACAAGACAAGTCATCCTTGGGCTGTAGCAACCACCTGAGGTGGAGCTGAGGATTTCTGCTGTGGTCTGGGGACCACGTCACCAATATACGTGGAGAAGTGACAGGTACTCCAGCAGAGTTTAGAGAGAGATATTATTTGCCCCCATGTCAATGTTGTTTTATGCTTTACCTGTGCTAAAAACAAACCTTGAGGATTTGTTTTTGTTCTTTTTTTGTTTTTAGGATTTTTACGGCCTTTCAGATAGGTAATATACCAAGGTGTTAAGCATAATTTTTATACCCATTTCATAATACCTAGGGACAGCAACTAAAAGCACTGTGTTATGGTCTCAGCTTAGAGGATGCAAGTGTATCTCTGCTTTCCTCTTCTTGTTGCACACATGTATTCAAACAGAAAACCTGCTGGATTGTGGGTTGTTGGCAAGTGTATCTGGAGGATGGCTCAGAAGGTTGGTTAGCTCATGACCCATATCCTCAGCCTGATGGGTTCTGTCAGTGCTACTTCGTACACAGTTTGTCTAGCGGCATTAAAGATATCCAGTGATAAAACTACAATTCTCCTAGCAGCCTATTTCAGTATTTTATGTTTCCCATTGGAAAGCTTCTTAACATTTAACATGAATCTGCTTTGCTGTGATTTAAATCTGTTACTTCCAGATCTATCTGCAGCGCAGGCTCTTCTTCCGGTAGAAAAACCCATGTAGCTCATTCTTTGTGGAATGTTCTTCGTAGACTCTTAGTCGTTCCAGCCTTCCTCTGACCTTTCACCAGGTGTTATCCACATTGTGCGATTCTGGACACAGTGCTCTAGCTGAGACCTTATTAATGTTGAGCAAGGTACTGAGAGGAAGGATTACACAGAGTACTGTTTGTACCGTATCCTCCTGTTAAACCCTTCCAGTAAGGTTCTTGCCTTTTCCATGGCCCATCTTCGGCTGGTAGTCCACAACCCTCAGATTCACTTTATTTCTTTAAAGAATTTCATAAATGAATTCACAGTTGATTATTCCTGTGTAAGGTTAGGAACACTGTACTTCTCTTAGTTAAATGCCAGCTGTCCAGATTGTTTTCCCCATTTCTTAAAATCATTTTGAATTCTGAACATGTCATTCAGTATCATTGCAGTCTTTCCAAAATTCACCTCACTTGAAAATTTAATAGCATAGTCCCCACTCCATCACCGTGATAATTAATGAAAACCATAGAGTCATAGAATCGTTTGAGTTGGAAGGGACCTTTAAAGGCCAGCTAGTCCAATTCCTCTGCAGTGACCACGGACACCTACAGCTAGATCTGCTCCCTCAACGCCCCAGTCTGGGACATACCCTGCATTATCCATCAGTACGTCCTTACATACTGAGATCGTACCATGCTTGATCACCCTTTGGATACAGCCCCTCCATCACCATTTGCTTCCCTACCCCATGAAAAAAATTTGAACATGATTTTTCCCCTAGTTTGTTTCTGAGACTGGTGAGTAAAGCAGTGTTGAAAACCTTACTTTGTCTGAGATCGATGGTATCTGCTGTTTCTCACCTCCAGAAGGTTTTTTTACCTGCTGTAGAAATAAAATATATTTCTTTGGCACACTTTCCTCTTAACAAATCTACCCCCTACTGCATCTCATCTTGTTGCTATCTTCCTGATTCTGACAAATGGTTTGATTTGTTTCTGCAGAATCTGGAGTTAATCTGATTGATTTATAAATCTCCCAGCTACTCCTTTTTTCTCTCTTTAAAGAGCTGCACTATGCTGATCTTTTTCCAGTCTTCTAGTAGCTTACTCCTCCTCTGTAGGATCACAGAGAGGAATGCTAATTGTTCTTCAATTGATTGAGCCAGATTTTCAGCACCCTCAGCTAATGTTCATCAGCCCCTGTCTGTCTGAAAGTTTGCTCTTTTCTCAAGAGTACTAATTGTGCTGACCATTTACTTGCAAGGTAGCATTTTAAGCAAGGATTAATTCAGAAAAGCCACCAAAATGGTGGGGTTCCCCTCTGTAAGTAGCTTTTCTCTGCTCATCATTGACAAATTATTTTTCTTTGATCCTCCTCCTAATGTTTCTTTAAAGTGATTTCATGTTGTTCTTCACGTCTTTTACTAGTTTGATCTTTTCTGTGCCATGTTCTATCTGATTTTGTCCATACAATCTCTCTTAGTTTCTAAACATGTCATCTTGGTCTTTGTCCTTGTAACTTCTCTGTAACCATTAACTACTGAAAATCATTTATCTAAGGACAAGGAAACAAACAAACAAAAACCACTCTC